>JBBLXW010000050.1:0-160742 GCA_037893235.1 Trichoderma afroharzianum | reverse complement strand
CCCTAACCCTAACCCTAACCCTAACCCTAACCCTAACCCTAACCCTAACCCTAACCCTAACCCTAACCCTAACCCTAACCCTAACCCTACCCTAACCCTAACCCTAACCCTAACCCTAAGATATTAAACTTACTATATTCAGGCTAAATAACTACAGCTATTAATAAAAAAGTAAAAGCTAGGTATTATTCTAGCTAAAAAAAGGAGTAAGGTTAGTATATAGCTTTATATAAAAGCAGAAGCGGTATAGGAATTTAAGGAGGAGAAAAGGAAAAGGGGGAAATATACTTAGCTATAGTAATACGCTCTCTTAGTCTCTAGATCTTTAAATCTTTTATATAAGGATAGTAGAAGGCTAAAGCTGTATGTATTGTACTAGGTAATTAAATATAAGTATATAAGTGTATAAGTATATAAAGGTATAAAAGGTACATTAGTATAAGGGTAGCTATAGAGTTTAATAAAGGAGGGGGGGAAGAGAGAGGAGGAAAAAAAACTTAAGAAGAGGAAAAGTAGTACTTTTTTATTTACCTTTAGTATATAATTAAAACCTAGGTACTTTAGGTAGAAGTAGTAAAGCTAGGCCTAGTAGTATATTAGGGTAATTAATAAGCAGCCGGCTGTAATTTACATATACCTATACCTTAAATACTTCCTACGGCTTATATAAGATAGAAAAACTAGAGAAGCTGGCAGCGCTTTTTTCCTATAGTATTAAGGTAAGCTCTGCTTTCTCTTTTGCTTTAATTTACTGCTGGAGCAGCTAATCCTAGATCCTAGATTATATAAACCCTAGATCCTAGCTTTCCAGATCCTAGCTTTTTAAATCCTAGCTTTCTAGATCCTAGCTTTCTAGATCCTGGATCCCGGATTCTAGCTTTTGAGATTATACGGATCCCAGCTTTAGAGATTACGCAACAGCTTTTTAGATTATATATAGTAGCTTTTAATTAATATCCTAGCTTTTAATATCCTAGCTCCTACTTTCCTTTTTTCCTTCTTTCCTTCCTTTTGTATAATCTGCTTAGTAAAAGGAAGAAAAAAAAAAAAAAAAGAAAAAAAAAAAAGAAAAAAAAAAAAAAAGCTACTTCCTCGGGGAATTAAACAGGGTAAAAAGACAGGCACCCCGTTATAGTACCTTATATCTCGCCCTCTTCCTCTGGCCGGCTTACCCGCCTATTAAAGGAAAAAGGCGAGATATAAGGGACTACGCCGAGGTACCTGTACGAATACTGCCCTTATCCCCCCTTATATATCTATCTATCTATCTCTTCCCCTTTTCCCTTTTCCCTTTTCCCTTTTCCCTTTTCCCTTTTCCCTTTTCCCTTTTCCCTTTTCCCTTTTCCCTTTTCCTTTTTCCCTTTTCCCTTTTCCCTTTCCCTTTTTACTACAGTTACCTTATTATTACCTAATGCAGTAGTTGGGGTAAGAGGCGTCCGGGGCGTCTGGGGCGTCCTGTGGAACCCCCCCCCGGCTTAACCCTAAGGCGCCAGTCGTTTATCAAGCTGTACGAGACCCCCTGTACTCATTGAGCTGTGCCTACGGCTCCCCCCCTGCTAGCGCGGGCACGGGCTACATCTTCATCGAGCCGTGGTACGACTGCGTATGGAATAACGGGATAGGCTTTTTTACCTAAAGAAAAAAAAAAGCTAAAATAAAATAACTTAAGTATTTCTCCTATAAGTAGAAAATTAAATACTTTTTATTATAAGATCTAGTTTATTTTATTTAATTGTAAAGAGTTTAAATTTACTTTCTTTAACCTTAAGTCTAAGTATTAAGGGGTAATTTAATAAGTAATATATTTACGTATTTTAACGTCAGCAGCTAGCCTACTTAGATTCCAATTAGAGATAGGCTAACTGATTAATTTACTATTAATAATACCTTTATTATATACATCCTATATAAAGATATTTCGTTAATAGCCTTATTATAATATATAGTATAATTTAGGAGAGAAAATAAGGTAGTAAAATACTATATATTATAAATATATTATTCTATATATCTACAGGTTATAATAACTGCAGTAAATACTTATAGCTCCCTACACCAGACTCAAAATTATCAGCCAAAACACCTATCTAACCTAAGCTTATTCCTTATTTAATATAGGTTTAAGGCAGTTTATCTCTAGTTCATTTTTAAAAATAACTACAATCCCTAACCTTAAATCTGATTCTTTTTTCCAAATACGTAGTCCACTAGGTATTATAGAGAACTATACGCCTATCTAATATATATAATATTACCCCTAGGGATAAAGTAGGATATCTTACACCCTGGCGCAGAAGGAGATATAACCCCCCTCAAAAGCCTAAGAGGCCTTATCCTACCTAACCAGAGGACTTCCAACTGGTACAGATTTTGTATAAGCTACAGCTAATAAATAGCACCTCGGATTTCTTCTATAGGAACATTTAAACAGCTGCAGTCCTAGGCGCGTCAATTACCTTCACGGTAATTATTATTTAGCTTCAAGATCTAAAAACCATCTCCGCATATAGGAAATTTAACTTATCAACTATTCAAATATTTCTAGCTATTATATAGCTGCTCTTTATACTTGCTCTCAACTACTCTTTTATATTGCGGTAATTTAGCCCTATATTATTAAGAAAGGCCCGGTTTAACTAATCTAAGATTACGTACCTTTTAATAATTATTCTAATGTTATTTATTATATTAGTAGTGTCTGCTTATATTAAAGTAATAGGCTATATAAAAGTTAGTTTTACTTTATATATTACTTTAATTAATATAAGAGGTCTAGCGATAGGGTTGTTTTAAAGTTCTAATGGCTAAGGTATAATTAAAGGAGTAAACCTAGGTTACTATTATATATAGTTAAGAGTTAAATATAAATTATAACTGTATTATAGTAATATATAGTATATTTAATTATAATTTATAATAATATTTATTAAGGGTAAGTAAGGGGTTATATATAGAGATATAGAAGGTATAATAAAGGCTGTAAGTACTATAGAACTGTTTAATTATTAAAGGATTTAAATTTTTAAAAAGGGCTAGTTACAGCAAATATAATTTATAAAGAAACAGATTATAAACACAGTAGTAGCTTAAGGAAGTAGGATTACTTTAATAAATAGCAGGTTAAGTTAAATATAAGTGTACTTGGCGTAATTGTTTTGATATATATATATATAGCAGGTTCTAAAGCGCTAGTAAGATAGGCCAGCATTTGTATAAGAGTAGTAGCTGGTAGTTACTTATCCTATCCTTTAATCCATTAGTGTAATATTCTATTATACCGTCAAGCTAAACAGGGCAAAAGATTAAGCTAATAATTGCTATTATAGTAATTAATATAACAGAACCAGCTATTTATAAAGGATCTAGCTGTTACGGTAGACCAAATTGTAATAATCGGTCGTTAAAGTTAAATAACTTACCGACTTTTAGTAGGGCTTTCCCCGCGTATAATTATCCGAATTACCTTCTCCTGCTGGCTGCAGAACGCCGTCCCTTCCCCTATTATTATCCGCAACTGTACCCTAATGTCCACTCGCTGCAACCTCCCAGCCGTCAAGGCACAGATGGGCCTGTCTCTGTTTCTCCTGCCTATTATCTAAGACTGTGACGCTGTGTTCCTGCTTCTGAAGGAGCTTCTGTATTTCCGCTGTAAAGAACTAGCGTATCTCCGGTATAAAGTAAGTTCGGAAGACCCCCTTTACTTACTTAGCTATAGTATTAACGTCTTATAATATTATTTAAATTCTAGCCTTAGCCTTTTAGTTAGCTACTATTTACTTAGTAATACTTTAAATACTTATTAATTATTTTATAGTAATAGTTAAGAAGAGGATTTTTTTTAAGGTTATATAAATAAAGGCCTATATTAAAGAGGTAATAAAAGAAATTATAGTTAAAAAGCTTTTTACTTATTAAGTTAAGTAAATTAAGCTTTATAATATTTAGTTTATGTATTTATTTTTAAAGAGAAGGTTAAAATACAGCTACTTTATAAATAACTAATACTTATATCTTTAGAAATAAAAAACCAATGTACCTAGTATTAACTATGATTTTACTTATATTTAATTTTATAAAAAGTATATTTTAGCTTATACTTAGACTTTTATATAATAATTACTATATTATTAAAAATTAATTAATAAAACTACTGCTACGTAGACTGCTTATATATATAGTATACTACCTAATATTACTAGCTTACTAAGCTACTATATATAGTTATTAATATTATAAAATAGCTATTAAAAGTACTTTTCTATAAGTAACCTTAGCGTAGGTTAATAAAAGGCTTTATAGTATAAAAGTATTATTATATCTTAGAATTAATAAATTCTTTTTATACTTTAACTACTACTACTGCTATTACTATAATTAACGTCTATATCTACCTTTAGGTTAGGCTAATAATAGATTATCTATAATAGGTAATATATAAAGTATACTAAATACTTTACTATCTATAGCTTATTTTTCTTTTAGTATAAATCTATAATACTTTTTTTAGTAGTAACCTATAGCTAAAACTACTTATATATTATTATATAATAATTAAATACTTTACTACTTTATATATAGTAAAGTAAGTAGTAGTTCTATAATATCTTTAGATTTAATATAAAATAGCTTAATATCTTATTATTTATTATAGTTTAATAAAGGAACTTGCTAGGGCTAGTATATACTATATCTCTTACTGTTACCGTGGTTATTGCCGTAGCTATTATATCTTCCTCCCCCTCCTCCTCGTCGTCGTCTTCCTCCCCCTCCTCCTCGTCATTATCATCCTCCTCCTCCTCTTTATTATTTTCCCCCCCTTTCCCTTCCCCCTCTTCTATTACTTTTATTATAGCTAGGTAAAGCTTAAAATTAATAAAGTATTATTTTATATAATACTTAAGGTATACTTTATAAAGTTTATTTTTACCCTTTATATACTACCTTTAATTTAACCTCCTGTCCAGCAGCTAGCTTATTACCGCCTATAAGTAGTATTATTATATTAGGTAAAACTATATTACCTTTTAATTTACGTTAAGGTACCACCAGCTACCTTTATTTAGCTATTATACTATACTTAGTAAGATAATTAACTTTACCTATATACTATTCCTACCTACCTAACCTAACTTCTATAAGAAATTTAATATATAATATAGGGTATTAATATAAACTACCTACTATATATATAGGTAGTTAAAGCCAACTCCAAGGGCAGATATTACTATAATTACTAAAGGGTTTATAAATCTTAACTACTACTTAAAAGCTTTTTTTTTATCCTCCTTAATTATAGATTTATAATTTTTTATATACTTTAAATAGCTAAGCTTTTTTACTAAAGTATATATATTTACTAGCCTTTAATAGTATATAATAATCCTAGCTTTATTACTACTAGCTAGTATACTATAGCTGCTATTATTACTATAATAATCTATTTTTATCTTTTTCCCTTTACTTTCCCTCTTTTCTCTATTACTAGAATCCTTTTTCTTTCTACTACCGTTAGCTTCTTTTACCTTTACTATTATTATTACTATTAGTAAGCGGACTAGCTTAGTAACCCTTTAATATAGTCCGCTGGGGCTACTAAAGCGGTGTATATTATATTAGATATTAGGCTGATTTATTAACTTTTTAATTATATATAGCTGTACTAGTAGGTTATACTTTATAAAAACCTTTTTAAAGGCCGGCGGTAGTATTACCGTTAGCTAGATAGTTTACGTCCGGATATACTATATAAATAAGCTAAATTATATTATACTCCTGTAAAAAGTTACTATAATAGTTAGGTAATATTTATTAATTATAATATAGTTAAGCTTTTGCTAAGACTTAAGCTGGTAAGTATAATTAAGGAAGCTCTCCTGGTATACTACCTTAGCTAATACAATAATAAGTAGCGCTAACTTTAACTAGCCTACTGTTTATACTATAGCCCTAAGATTTATTTTATATAGCTGGGTAAGTATACTACTTTAAAGTACTACCGCCAGTAAGACTAGGATTATTATTCTCACCTCTTTTAGTACAGCTATAATTATAGGGATTAACGTCTTACTAAAGCCCGTAGTAAGTATAGCTATAACCTATTCCGCTGCACTAGGGCTAAGCGTAGCTAATAAAGTATTTTGCTGTTCTAGGCGTTAAAGCTGTAGGTCTAGGTTATTATAGAGTATATAAGCTGTTATTTCTAAGCTGTCTTCCTTTTACTATGGTCTTCCTTATAATATTGTCTTTTAGTAAGTGCGTAGCTGTTACGACCCGGCTCTTAAGGTTGCAACAATAGGCCAACAGGTTAGCCGGAACCAGATTAACTTTAATCCTTTAACTAATTAGGGAAGGATTAAGATATAACTTCTTAATCTAACGAGGGATTAATAAAACACTTATTAATTTAGGAATAGATTAATAAATAATTTTGTGACGAACTGGGTTCTTATAGGTACTATAGGTCAGCTGTTTCCAAGGGATAAACCTTAGAGTGGTTCTATGGTTTATATTGGCGGAGCGATTAGGTTGGTAAATGGGTAATTTTATCACTAGCTGTAGAATAAAGTATCTGAATGTTTAATCTAGTTGCTATTAAGTAATAATAACTGGCTATTTAAGTATTTTAATAAATGATATAAAGTGAACTTATATACTTAGTTAGCCTAAGCTGGATTAATGGTTTATTTATTAATCTACTGCTAAATTAATGGTTTATAAGTTAATCCTAGGTTAGATTAAGAAGTTGTGTTTTAATTTTTTTTTAGTAGATTAAAGGATTAAAGTTAATCTGGTTCTGGCTAACCTGTTGGCCTATTATTACGACTTTAAAAGTTAGGTTATAATATAATATCCCCCTTTCTGCTGGTCTTATCCTTAAAACCTTACCGTAACTAGTATAAGTAGCTGCTCCCCCTTTATTTCTTATTAATATCCTGTCTTCCTTATGTCTAACGTTTTTTATTAATTATTATATTAGGTATTTACAAAAGGTCTTATTTTAAAACAGAGCGTTATAATATTCTTTTAGAAATTATCTTATTTTATTTTATTAAAATAAAGGATTATATATATTATTTTAATAAAAAGAAGCGGAGCTTTTTAAAGTATTAAATATCTAAGGAGGATTTTACTTACTGTACTAAGTATGTAAAGGATAATAAATCCTTTTATAATATATATTTATTATTATTAGTTTAACTTTAAAAGATTACTTTATTTTATATATAATATAAAAACGCTTTTAAAGAGGCTAAGGAGGAGTATAAGGTTGTTAATGTAAAGATTAAGCGTTTTTGTAAATAGAAGTGTTTTTAGTTAAAAAAAATAACTTATACGGTTACGTAGGGTATTAACGATTTAGAGGAGTTAGATAAGGTTAAGTATAAGGAGGTAGAGGCCGTTTGCTAGGCTGCTATAATATAATTAGTAAAGGGTTTTTCTAAAGTTATTCCTGCTTTTTTTATATTAGAGGATTATTTAGAGATGTTAACGATAGATCTTAAGCTAGTATAATCCCTAGGTTTTAATAAAGTTTTTCTACTAGTACTATTAAGTTCTTAAGATACTTAATAGGTTCCTATATTTTTTCTTTTTCTTTTTCTTTTTTTTATTATACCCTATAGCGTTATTTACTATCTTTTCCTATTTTTATTATATTAATGTCTTTTACTTTATATTTTTTTTCTTCTCCTTTAATAATGATTTTATCCTAGATAAATTTTTTAGTTTCTTTGTTAATTTATGCTTTTTTAGTAAGGAAATATAAAAAATTAGGTATATATACTTTCCTTATTTTTCCTATTGTTCTAGAAGTTTAAGTTTATAATTCACATTTCCGATTTTTTTTAAAATTTTATAAAGTTTAAGTTTTTTAAAATTAAGTTTATTACTTAGCTTATTTATTTTAATATTTACTTACTTATTTCCTTATATATATTAGTGTAATTAGATTATATCCCCTTTTTATAAGGTTAGTCCTTTAAGCCTGTATTTATCTATATATTTGATTATTTTTTATTAGATAAATTTAAGTTATTATTATAGTTTATTATATAATTTAATTATATTTTCTACTTTAATTATAGCTTTTTTAATATTTTTCCTTTACCTTAGTAATTGGTAGGCTTTAGGTTTAAATTTATAATTTAGGAAAAATAGTAATTTCCTAGTTAACTTTAATTCTGCGCTATTATATATAAATTATATAACGGGAAGTAGTTTTACTTAATTATTTTATTTAAAGTTAATATAATAGTGTAAATATATTTTAATTATTTAATTAATTTTTTCTATTTAACTATTTATTTGTAGGTAGTAGGCTGTACTAGCTTTATAGTTTATTTTTAATCTAGTTATAAGTGTTTTTTAGAACTTAGATATAAATATATTTCCTTTATTAGAGATTATATTTTTTAATAGTCTATAGTTATTTATAATATATTTTATTATTATATATACTAGTCCTTCTATATTGCTGGCTTTTTTAAATAATATAAAGTAAGCTATTTTCGTAAGTTTATTAACTATTATAAAGATACTGTTATAAAGTACTTTTGTAATTAGTTTTTTTAAAGGAAGTAGCTTAGTAATTAAGTTAAATAAGATTAAGTCTTATAGTTACTATAGTATAGGTAGTAGTTATAGCTGTCTATATAGTTTATATTTAAAGCTTTTGGCTTATTTATATATTATATATTTTAATATAACCTTTTATACCTATGTTTTAATATTATTAAATTTAAAGTATTGTTTAACTTACTGTATAGTTTTTCTGATTCTATGGTATTCGTTAAGTTTATATATGTAAATAGATTTTACTATTTTACTTTATAAGTTTTCTAATACTTATATAAGTCTATTTAGTGTTAGGTATTTAGTATTTATAAAGATACCTTTAGGGTATTATTTATTTTCTTAGTTTTTAATATATTCTTTAATATTATTAATAATTAAATCATCTATCTTAATTTAATATAAGGTATTAATTAATTAAATCACTAAGTTATTATATTAGTTCTTTTTTAATATTTAAGCCTTAACTTCCAGGATTTTTTAAAAGTAGTCTAGGTATTTACTAAATATATTAACTTATCTATTATCTAATTTACTATAGTATTTAATAATAAGCTTAAACTCCGAAAGTTACTTATAGTACTTAACTTATTTACGGGATAATTTTTATATTATTATAAAGTAAGTAATATTCCTATAATTTATAAAAATTATTATTAAAAATTAACTTTTTTTATAATAGTGTCTTTAGTACTGCTTACTAAGTACTTAGTATATAGCCAGAAATTCTTTATTATAAATAGGGTATCTAAGTTCTGGTTTATGTAATTTCTTAAAGAAGTAGGTGATTGGCCTAAGTTTTTTTTTCTCTGTATTATTTAGTTAGCTAAGTACTTTATTAATTACGTAGTCTAAGATATTAGTTTTAATTATAATAGGTTTATTTAGGTTAAATATTATAAGTACTAGTGTACTTATAAGGGTTTATTTAAGGTAGTTGAAGGCTTTTTAAGTATTTTATATTAGTTTAAATTTAACGTTTTTCTTAGTTAAGTTTATAAGTAGCGTAGTGATTTTTAAGAAGTTTTTAATAAAGTATTAATAGTAGTTAGTAAGTCTTAAGAAGTTTTGTACTTACTTAACGTTTTTAGGCGGTTTTTAATTATTAATTGCCTTAAGTTTTTCTAAATTTATTTAGATTTTTCCTAGGGTAATAATATATCCTAGGAATATAACTTTCTATATATAAAAGTTATATTTCTTAGGTTTTACTAGGAGTTTATTATTTTATAGTATCTGTAGTACTTTTTTAATATATTTTTTATATTTTTTTAAGTTTTTAAAATAAATAAAGATATTGTTAAGGTATATAATAATAAAATAATTTACGTAGTTTTATAATATATAGTTGATTATTTTCTGGAAAAATACTAGAGCGTTTATAAGTCCAAAAGGTATTACTTAGTATTCGTAGAATCTGTATTTTATATAGAAGGTGGTTTTCTACTTATTACCTTTTTTAATTTAAATAAGGTTATATGCTTTTTTAAGGTTTAATAAAGTAAAAATCTTAGCTTTTATAAATTAGTCTTTAATTTCGGAAATTAGCAATAGTAGCGTAATATCTTTTTTAATTATTACGTTTAATTATCTATAGTTTATAATAAGTTAAAGTTTACTGTTTTTCTTAGGTATAAATATAATTAAATATCCTGCTAAGGATTTAGAAGGTCTAATATATCTCTTTTTTAGCTAGTCCTTAATTTATTTATTAAGTATCTTAAGTTTAGTAGCGCTAAGGTTATAGATTTTATTAAATATTAGTACTTTATTATTTATAAGTTTAATCTTATAATTTTATTAATTATACTTTAGTAGTTTAGTATCTAGTTTTTTATTAAAGACTAGTATATACTAGAGGTTGGTTAATATATTCCTTAGGTATTTTAGTATTTAGTTTTAATAATATAATTCTTTAACCTTTTATATAATTAAGTTAAGAAACCTGAGTTATTTTTTTTTTAGTTTTTTAATATATTTGATTATCTTTAGGGGCTTCTTTAGCTTTGTAAATTATATTTATTTTATAATTTTTCTATTTTCTATATATTTTTTTATTTTTTTATTTAATATAGGGGTTACTAATTTTATTATCGGGGATATTATAGTATTTTATTAATCCTCCTAATTTAGTTATAGTTTTGCTAAAATATTAGCTAGTTTAGGGCAAGTTTACTATTTTGCCTAGCTTCTAATTTAGTTAATATTAGGGTTACGTAACTTAAGCTAATTATATTTTAAAAGTATATTATATTTTATAATATTTATAATATTAAATTTAAATATATCCTTAATTTTACTAAACTAGATTATAAAGTAATCGGTTTTATAGTTAATAGTTCTATTATTATAGGTAAATTATTATTTTTTAATATTTATAAAGGTATATAATTTCTCCTTTTTATAATAGTTTAACTATAGGTAGTTAACTAGTTAAGGTGTAATATAGCTTATTATAGCTTTAAAATCTATATAAACTATAATTAGTTCGTTATTTAACTATCTATTTATTAAGAATTTCCATAGTTTCTTTCCTCCTATTATAGTATTTAGGTTATAATAGATTATATTATTAGCGCTATTATAATAATTATTATTATTCTAGGTTATTTTATTATTTTACTTTCTATTATAAAGGTTACTTTTAATATTATTTAGTTCTAAGGTAATTTAGTTTAGCTTATAGGCTTAGATATTATAGTATTTATATTAGGTATATTTAGGTTTTAGGATATGCCTATTAGTAAGCTTATAGTACTTCTAAAGGTTATTTTAGCTAATCTTTTATATTTTAGTATTATAGCTATATCTGCTAGTATATTTTTTAAAATTAAAACCTTATTATACTAGGTTTTTAGTAATATATATAAATATGTAATATTACTGTTAGTGTCTTATATAGTTATTTTTATTATAAAGTATAAATTTATTTTATATATAGTCGACGGTTTTATAATCCTTATACTATTTAGTAAGTTTATATAAAGTATATTATTTATATAAGAGTAGCTTATAATTAGTAATATTAGCTTTATTATATTAGTCTATAAGTAGAATATTATTAATATAGTAAAAAGCTATTTTTAGTAATTTAGCTATTAAGTATTTATTTACGTTATTTTTAATATATTTCTAAAACTACTTTCTAAGTATTTTAATTTAGTTATAGGTAGTACTTAAATTAATTTATTTAATTTAACCCTATTATTTAAGGAGTTTCTATTAGTTTTTAAGTTCTTTTTATCAAATTATTTTATTATATTATTTATTTTCTTTAGTAATACCTTAAAGTCTATATTTATCTTTAAAGCGTTTTTAATCCGCTATAATTATCTTATAGAAGTAGTAAATACTTTTAAATTCCACTAACCTATATTAATTATATATACGTTTTTTAAGGTCGTTAATTTCTTCCTAAGTTATTCCTTCGTAAAGGTTATATTACGTTAGTAGTATTATATTTAAAAGATCTTTATTATATTAATATATAACTTTCTTTTATTTTTATTTATAAATAACTTCTTCTTTATTTTTAAAGTTAGGTAAGTTTTTTTATTTTATTATTTTATTACTATTTAAGTATAGTTAGGTAGCTATAAGTTTTATATTATTAAAAGCTTACTAAACTAATATTTTAGTATAATTTATACTTTTTTAATATTAGTAGTTTATAAGCGTAATATATTAATTTTTAATTTCTATTATTTCCTCTTAGGTAACTTTCTTAAGGGTATTTAAGGTTTATATTTTAGGTTTTTTAGGGAATTATCTTAATCTTTATTTATTACTAAAGTATATTTAGTATTTATTATTATAATATACTAAGAAGTATAATATATTATAGTTTACTAAGGGTTATATTATATTAATAGTTTAGTTTTTTTTAGGTTTTGGAATAGGTGTGAATTTTTTATTATTATCTTTCTTTAGAACTTAATAGTATTTCTTTATATATCCTTTCTTCCTATAATTATAGTATTTAATATTTTTACGTTATACTTTAATAATACTAAAGTCTATAGATCCTAGTTTCCTATTATTATATATTATAAAGTCTTTTTTCTTTCTTTAGTTAATATTATTACTAAAGTAAAGGTATTTTAAAATTATCTTTTAAAAATTCCCTTTTTACTTATGTTCTTAACGTTATTAAAATTATTATTTATTAATATAAGTAGCTTTTTTAGTAAATTTATTAAGTATATTAGGTTTTTTATCCTTAAAGAGTTTATTTTTAATATTTAAATTAAGCCCTTGGTAGTAAAGTATTTACTATACTTTATTATTAAAGTTAGTCTTAGTAACTAGGTATATAAAGGCAGTAGTATACTTTATATAAGGTCCTTTTTATTTAATTTAAAAAAGTATATCTTTAGCTTTTTTAAATTTATTAATTTTTCTATATAGTTTTTTAAGCTATTATTTAAATATAATATAGTTTATAAATAAGGTAATTATATATAGCTTTTTAAAAGTCTTTTTTTATTTAAAATCCCTAAGATATAGTTTAAACTAATCTTTAGTAGTTTTAGCTAAGTAAGTTTTTATAGTTTAAATTTTTATAATATTATTAGCTATAGTAGTTAAAAAGTAATTAAAGTAGTTTCTTATATTTATAAAGAACTTTTAAATCTGCTTAAGATTTTTTTTAAATTTATTAAGTAGTAGTAGTTTAATAATTTCTCTGGGTTCCTATTATTATACTATAGGGGCTAGGTTTACTATAGGGTTTACTACTAGTTATTTTTAAAGAGTTATAATAGTAGCTTTCTAAGTAGTAATTATTTATTATAATTACTTTATAAAGGCTTTAAGTACTAAAAAGTATTACTTAACTTTTTATATATTAACTAATAGTTAAAGAGTTATTTTAATATTTTTAAAGGTATTTCCGAAATTATTTTAAATTTTAATATTATTATTATAATTACTTTAAGCTTTACTTTTGTAATTAATATTATTATTTAAAACTCTAAAGCTTATAAGCTATTAAGTTTTTAGTATTTTATTACCTATAGGCCTAAGGTAATTATTTAAATAAGAGTTATTATTATATAATAAACTAGGTTCCTATAGGTATTATAGGTTAGCTATTTTTAAAGGATAAACCTTAGAGTAGTTTTATAGTTTATATTAGCGGAGTAATTAAGTTAGTAAACGGGTAATTTTATTACTAGCTGTAAAATAAAGTATCTGAATATTTAATCTAGTTGCTATTAAGTAATAATAACTAGCTATTTAAGTATTCTAATAAGTAATATAAAGTAAACTTATATACTTAGTTAACTTAAGCTAGATTAATAGTTTATTTATTAATCTGCTACTGAATTAATAGTTTATAAGTTAATCTTAGGTTAAATTAAGAAGTTATATTTTAATCCCTTTTTAATAGGTTAAAGAATTAAAGTTAATCCGGTTCCAGCTAACTTATTGGCCTATTGTTGCGACCTTAAGAGTTAGGTCATAATAAATTTATTAATTTAGTCTAAGATAATTAAATATATATGTTTACTTTATATTACTTATTTAAAATACTTAAATAGCTAGTTATTATTATAGTATTTATAATATAATTAAATTAAAACATAGATATTTACTTTTATTTATATTACTAACTAGTAATAAAATTACCTATTACTAACTTAATTACTTTACTAATATAAACTATAAAACTACTCTAAGGTTTATCCTTTAGAAATAGCTAACCTATAATACCTATAGGCACTAGTTTATTATATAATAATAACTCTTATTTAAATAATTACCTTAGACCTACGGGTAATAAAATACTAAGAATTTAACAGCTTATAAACTTTAAAGTTTTAAATAATAATATTAATTACAAAAGTAAAGCTTAAAGTAGTTATAATAGTAATATTAAAATATAAGATAATTTTAAAAATACCTTTAAAGATATTAAAATAACTTCTTAACTACTAGCTAATATATAAAAAGCTAAGTAATATTTTTTAATACTTAAAGCCTTTATAAAGTAATTATAATAAATAATTACTACTTAAGAAGCTACTATTATAACTCTTTAAAAATAACCGGTAGTAAACCCTATAGTAAACCTAGCCCCTATAGTATAATAATAAAAACCTAAAGAAATTATTAAACTACTACTACTTAATAAATTTAAAGGAAATCTTAAGTAAATTTAGAAATTTTTTATAAATATAAAAAACTACTTTAGTTATTTCCTAACTACTATAATTAATAATATTATAAAAATCTAAACTATAGGAACTTATTTAGCTAAAACTATTAAAAATTAGTTTAAATTATATTTTAGGGATTTTAAATAAAAAAAAACTTTTAAAAAACTATATATAATTACCCTATTTATAAACTACGCTATATTTAAATAATAACTTAAAAAATTATATAAGAAAACTAATAAGTTTAAAAAAGCTAAAGATATACTTTTTTAAATTAAATAAAAAAAACCCTGCGTAAAGTATACTATTACCTTTATATACCTAGCTGCTAGGATTAACCTTAATAATAAAATATAGTAAATATTTTACTACTAAGGACTTAATTTAGATATTAAAGATAAACTCTCTAAGGATAAGAAACCTAATATACTTAATAAACTTACTAAAAAAGCTACTTATATTAATAAATAATAATTCTAATAATATTAAAAACGTAAGTAAAAAGGAAATCCTTAAAAAATAATTCTAAAATACCTTTACTTTAGTAATTATATTAATTAAGGAAAAAAAAAGGATTTTATAATATATAATAATAATAAACTAGGACTTATAAACCTTAGTATTATTAAAGTATAACGTAAGAATATTAAATATTATAATTATAGAAAAAAAAAATATATAAAAAAATACTATAAAGCCTTAAAAAAAGATAGTAATAAAAAATTTATACTTATCCTAAAACCTAAAGAAAACTAAATAATTAATACTATATAACCTTTAGTAAACTATAATATATTATACTTCTTAATATACTATAATAATAAATGCTAAATATACCTTAGTAATAAATAAAAATTAGGATAATTCCTTAAAGGACCTAAGATATAAACCTTAAATACCTTTAAAAAAGTTATTTAAAAGAAAATAGTAGAAATTAAAAACTAATATACTATATTTATAAACTATTAATATTAAAAAGGTATAAACTATATTAAAATGTTAATTTAGTAAGCCTTTAATAATATAGAACTTACAGCTACTTAACTATATTTAAATAGTAATAGGATAATAAAATAAGAAAATTTACCTAACTTTAAAGATAAGAAAGAAGTTATTTATAAATAGGAATAAGATAAAGCTATATAATAATATAATAAAAATCTTCCTAATATAGTACTTTTATTATAATATAACCTTTGTAAAGGAATAACCTAAAAAGAAATTAATAACTTTAAAAAATATATATATAACTAATATAAGTTAATAAAACCTAAAAGTATTTACTACCTTTATAAAATAACTATAGTAGATTAAGAATACTTTAAAAATAAATATAAACTTTAAGGTATTATTAAAGAAAATAAATAATATAATAAAATAGTTTAATAAAAAGAATTTAAAAACTAATAGAAACTCCTTAAATAATAAAGTTAGATTAAATAAATTAATTTAAGTACTACCTATAATTAAATCTAAATACTTAGAAAGTAGTTTTAGAAATATATTAAAAATAATATAAATAAATACCTAATAGCTAAATTACTAAAAGCAGCCTTTTACTATATTAATAATATTTTATTTACAGATTAATATAATAAAGCTAATATTACTAATTATAAATTACTTTTATATAAATAATATACTTTATATAAACTTACTAAATAATATAAAGATTATAAAACCGTTAACTATATATAAAATAAGTTTATACTTTATAATAAAGATAATTATATAAAATACTAATACTAATACTACGTACTTATATATATTACTAAGAACTTAGTATAATAAGGTTTTAATTTTAAAAAATACATTAGCAAATATAATTATAATATTAAAATATAAAAGATTAACTAAAATAATCTTTAAAAGTATTATAAGCTTACTAATAAGTATATTCTAAAGCTTAAATATACCTAGTATAAATAATATAATATCTAAACTTATAAGCTAAGTTAAATTACTTTAAAATTAAATAATATTAAAAATAACCTTTATAATAAAAAAATAAATAATAATACCCCCTATAATAATAATAATTATTATAATAGCGCTAATAATATAACCTACTATAACCTAAATATTATAATAGGAGGAAAGAAACTATAGAAATTTCTAATAGATAGATAGTTAAATAATAAACTAATTATAGTTTATATAAACTCTAAAGCTATAATAAGCTATATTATACCTTAATTAGTTAACTACCTATAGTTAAACTATTATAAAAAAAAAAAACTATATACCTTTATAAGCATTAAGAAATAATAATTTACCTATAATAATAGAATTATTAACCGTAAGACTAATTACCTTATAATTTAGTTTAGTAAAATTAAAAATATATTTAAATTTAATATTATAAATATTATAGGATATAATATACTTTTAGGATATAATTAACTTAAGTTACGTAACTTTAACGTTAACTAGGTTAAAGGCTAGGTAAAATAGCAAACTTACCCTAAATTAATTAATTTTAGAAATATACTATAACTAGATTAGGAGGATTAACAAAATACTGCAATATCCCTAACAATAGGATTAGTAACCCCTGTATTATATAAAGAAATAAAAAAATATATAAAAAATAGAAAAGTTATAAAATAAATATAATTTAAAAAGCTAAAGAAACTTCTAAAAATAATTAAATATATTAAAAAACTAAAAAAAAAATAACTTAGATTTCTTAACTTAATTATATAAAAGGTTAAGGAACTATACTACTAAGACCAGATACTAGAATATCTAAAGAATATATTAATAAACCTTTAGTATATACTAGTTTTTAATAAAAAACTAAATACTAAACTACTAAAATATAGCTAATAAAATTATAAAATTAAATTTATAAATAATAAAGTACTAATATTTAATAAAATCTATAACCTTAGTATTACTAAGCTTAAAATATTTAATAAATAAATTAAGGATTAGCTAAAGAAAAAATATATTAAACTTTTTAAATCTTTAGTAAAATATCTAATTATATTTATACTTAAAAAAAACAATAAACTTTAACTTATTATAAACTATAAATAATTAAATATAATAACTAAAAAAGATATTATACTACTATTATTAATCTCTAAAATTAAAAACTAACTTACAGAAGCTAAGATTTTTACTTTATTAAACTTTAAAGAAATATATAACCTTATTTAAATTAAAAAAGTAATAAATAAAAAACTACCTTTTATATTAAATACAGACTTTATAAATACTAAGTAATACCTTTTAGACTTATAAATACTTTAGTATTTTTCTAAAAAATAATTAATTATATATTATAAAACTATGTAAATTATTTTATTATTATATACTTTAATAATATCCTTATTTATTTTAAAAACTTAAAAGAATATAAAAAATATATTAAAAAAGTATTATAAATACTATAAAATAATAAACTCCTAGTAAAACCTAAGAAATATAACTTTTATATATAAAAAGTTATATTCCTAAAATATATTATTACCTTAGGAAAAATCTAAATAAATTTAGAAAAACTTAAGGTAATTAATAATTAAAAACTACTTAAAAATATTAAGTAAGTATAAAGCTTTTTAAAACTTACTAACTACTATTAATACTTTATTAAAGACTTTTTAAAAATTACTATACTATTTATAAACTTAACTAAAAAAAATATTAAATTTAAATTAATATAAAATACTTAAAAAGCCTTTAACTACCTTAAATAAGCCTTTATAAATACACTAATATTTATAATATTTAACTTAAATAAACCTATTATAATTAAAACTAATACCTTAAACTATATAATTAGTAAAATACTTAGCTAGCTAAATAATATAAAAAAAAAGAAACTTAGGCCTATTACCTACTTCTCTAAAAAACTATATAAACTAGAACTTAAATATCCTATTTATAATAAGGAATTTCTAGCTATATACTAAGTACTTAGTAAATAATATTAAAAATACTATTATAAAGGAAGTTAATTTTTAATAATAATCCTTATAAATTACTAAAATATTACCTACTTTATAATAATGTAAAAACTATTTTATAAATAAGTTAAATACTATAAATAACTCTCTAAATTTAAGCTTATTATTAAATACTATAGTAAATTAAATAATAAATAAGCTAATATACTTAGCAAACACTTAAATTACTTTTAGGAAATTCTAAAAGTTAAGGCCTAAATATTAAAAAAAAACTAATATAATAATTTAGTAATTTAATTAATTAATACCTTATATTAAATTAAGATAAACGATTTAATTATTAATAATATAAAGGAATATATTAAAAACTAAGAAAATAAATAATACTTAGAAGGTATTTTTATAAATACTAAATACCTAATACTAAACAGACTTATCTAGGTATTAGAAGACTTATAAAGTAAAATAGTAAAATTAGTCTACGTATATAAGCTTAATAAATACTATAAAATTAAAAAAACTATATAGTAGATTATATAATACTTTAAATTTAAAAAAATTAAGAAATAAGTATAAAAGGTTATATTAAAATATATAATATATAAATAAACTAAGGTATTATATTATCTTCCTTATAGAAAACTATAACCTTTATTAATTTTAGTTAAAAATTAGGAATTAATAACGTTTAACTATATTATAAAGCTTCTACCTTTAAAGGAACCTATAATTAATAATACTTAAGATAGTATTTTTATAGTAGTTAATTAACTTTTAAAAATAACTTACTTTATCTTAATAAAAAAATAAAGCTTTATAAAAAACTTAGCTTATATATTTTTCTAATATATTTATATAAACTATAAACTACTAAATAAAATTATCTTTAATAAAAAATTAATATTTATATTAAAATTTTAGTAATTACTTATAGCATAAATTAAACTAAAATATAAAGCTAGTATAACTTACTACCCCTAAATAAATAAATAAACTAAATAAATTAACTAAATTATTAAAATATACTTATAATACTACATTAACTTTAATTAAAATAATTAAGTAAAATACTTACTAACTACTTAAATATCCTATAATAATACACTAGTAAAATCTATAAACTATTTACTATTTTACATAAACTATAAATTTAAACTAAATCTACATCAGCCACTTATTAAAAAAAAAATATTAATAAAGCTATTATTATAACTAATAAACTTAAAAAACTATATTAAAAATTATAAATATAACTTAAATTTATTAAATAATAAATAGCTAAATTTACAAATATAAAAAAAATTAGAGGATTAACCTTTAAAAAGGGAGATATAGTCTACCTACTTTAATACTTATAAAACAATAAATAGCTAAATATTAAAACAAATAAGCTAAGTAATAAGCTTAATTTTAAAAAACTTAAACTTTATAAAGTTATAAAGAAAATTAGACTTATTAATTATAAAATAAATCTTCTACTTACCTTAAAAAAATAAAAAAAAACTATATATTTAAATTTTTATATTTTACTATTAAAAAAAGTATTAGTAAATAAAAAAATAGGTAAAATTATATAAAATAAAATTATTATTTAAGGTAAAAAACTTAAGTATAAGGTTAAAAAACTTAAAATAATAAAATTTAACGAAAATACTTAATAAACTAAATACTTAGTAAAATAAAAAAGCTATAATAAAATAAAAAACTTATAATAAACTATTAAGGACCTTAAATATTTAAAAAACTTTATAAATAACTTTTACTAAAGTTTAAGTTTAGTAAAAAAAGATTAAAAGTATCTTAATTAACAGTATTAACCGTAGAACCTGCAATTACGGGATTAAATAAATTAAGTAATAATATTATAGCCTAATAAACAGCCTCTGCCTCCTTATACTTAACTTTATCTAACTCTTCTAAATTATTAATACCCTATGTAATTATATAAGTTATCTTTTCTAACTAAAGATATTTCTACTTATAAAGATATTTAATCTTTACATTAATAACCTTATACTTTTCCTTAGCCTTTTTAAAAGTATTCTTATATTAAGCGTAAAATAAAGTAATTTTTTAAAATTAAGATAATAATAGTAGACGTATATTATAAAGGGATTTATTACCCTTTATATACTTAATATAGTAAATTAAATCCTCCTTAAATATTTAATATTTTAAAAAGCTCTGCTTTTTTTTATTAAAATAATATATATAATCTTTTATTTTAATAAAATATAATAATATAATTTCTAAAAAAACGTTATAATACTTTATTTTAGGATAAGAATTTTTACAAATACTTAATATAATAATTAATAGATATAATTAATATAAAAAAAAAGAAATAAATATTAATAAAAAAAAAGGGGAGGTAGTTACTTATACTAAAATAGTAAGGTCTTAAGGATAAAACTAGCGGGAGGGGGATATTATATTATAACCTAGCTTTTAAAGTTATAATAATAGGTTAACAGGTTAGCTAAAACTAAATTAACTTTAATCCTTTAATTAATTAAAAAAAGATTAAAATATAACTTCTTAATTTAATAAAGGATTAATAAAATATTTATTAATTTAGGAATAGATTAATAAATAATTTATTAATCTAGTCTAGGATAACTAAATATATAAGTTTACTTTATATTACTTATTTAAAATACTTAAATAGCTAGTTATTATTATAGTATTTATAATATAATTAAATTAAAATACAGACATCTACTTTTATTTATATTATTAGCTAGTAATAAAATTACTCGTTACTAACCTAATTGCTCCGCTAACATAAACTATAAAACTACTTTAAGGTTTATCCCTTGGGAATAGCTAACCTATAGTACCTATAGGCACCGGTTCGTCACAGTAGCGTTATAGCTAACTTATCCTCCTCTTCCTTACTATTATTTCCCTCTTCTACAGCTAACTGCAAATACTTCTTCTTCTTACCTTTACCATTATTATTATTATTACCACTATTATTCTTCTTTTTTTTACTCTCTTCCCCCTTTACCTATTTTACCCCTTTTTTACTACTACAGGCTACTATCTCCTGTTTTAAAAGTTCCTTAACTTAAAATAATATCTATTAGTTTATTAATGCTTAATATATATAATATAATACTATATTTATTACTAAAGTCATTAAGCTAGCGTAAGTATAGTTAAATATTTAAAATAAGTAGTTACTTACCTCTACTAGGTTTATTATTAGCTTTTCCTCCTTAATAACCTCTGGTATTTTAATATTACCTATATTAAAGTTAGCCTACTTCTTAAGTATAAACTTTACCTTTATAATAAATACTACCGCCTACTACTACTATACTACCTTAAACTTAGGTACTTAAGTGTATATATATACTTAGCTAAAGTATTTTAAAACTAAATTATCTTATTAGACTTTATTATCTAATGTTAACTATAGATATAATAAAAGAAGTAACTTTAGCTTTACCTATTGTAAGAATATTTATTATAGTAGCTGTACTATAATTAAAAATATTAATAGTAGATCTGCTATTAAAGATAGTAAGAAGTAGATATTATCTACTTTTTTATTAATTACCTTTTAGCTTTTGTAATATTATATATATATTATAATTATTTTCTCCTATATTAAGATATTATAGTACCAGCTGCCCCTATTAGTATAAGTAATAAAAAGTAGCTCCAGTACCTTAAGCAAAGGTATTAGTAAAATATAAATCAGTATAATTATTAACCTTAAAAACTTTTAAGTATAAGACTTATATATAGCTATTATTTATTAATATAGCCTCTTTCTCCTTTTCCTATTGCTATTATTATCTTAAATAAAGACCTATTTAAGATTAGCCCTTTATTTAATTTACTAAAGTAGGGTATTTTATATACCCTATAGTAACTTTTTATTCCTCTTATTTAAAAGCTATAATCTACTATAGTCTTCTATATTTAAATTATTATATACTTTTTATACTTTAACTAGTATAATATTAAGGTTTACAGCTTTAAATAGCAGCTTATTATATAGTAGTATATAAGCCTGCCTATACTTTAAAACAACTAACTATAATATATACTTTATCTATAGCTTTATACCTAAATAGTTAATCTCCTAGCTGTCTAATAACTAACGAGCTTAATTACTAGTGACAGTAGACTTAGCTACTGTTAAAAAGTAAAACTACTATTGTAAAATATAGCTAAATATTATTTCCTCCTTTTAGTATATAAACTTCCTATATAGCTTCTTTAATAAAGTAAGGATCTAATCCTTTTTTTTACTTTTATAAAAGTTGTCACAACCTGACTCTTAAGGTTGCGACAATAGGCTAATAGGTTGGCCGGAACTGGATTAACTTTAATTCTTTAACCTACTAAGAAGGGATTGAGATATAACTTCTTAATCTAACCTAGGATCGACTTATAAACTATTAATCCAGCAGCAGATTAATAAATAAACCATTAATCTAGCTTAAGCTAACTAGGTATATAAGTTTACTTTATATTACTTATTAAAATACTTAAATAGCTAGTTGTTATTACTTAATAGTAACTAAATTAAATATTTAAATACTTTATTTTACAGCTAGTAATAAGATTACCTATTTACTAACTTAATTACTCTGCTAATATAAATTATAAAACTACTTTAAGGTTTATCCTTTAGAAATAGCTAACCTATAGTACCTATAGGAACCCGGTTTATTATATAATAATAACTTTTATTTAGACAGTTACCTTAGACCTATAGGTAATAAAATACTAAAAACTTAATAGCTTATAAACTTTAAAGTTCTAGATAATAATACTAATTATAAAAGTAAAGCTTAAAGTAGTTATAATAGTAATATTAAAATTTAAGATAATTTTAAAAATACCTTTAAAAATATTAAAATAACTTTTTAATTACTAGCTAATATATAAGAAGCTAAGTAATACTTCTTAGTACTTAAAGCTTTTATAAAGTAATTATAATAAATAATTATTACTTAGAAAGCTATTATTATAACTTTTTAAAGACAATTAGTAGTAAACCCTATAGTAAACCTAGCCTCTATAGTATAATAACGGGAACTTAGAGAAATTATTAAACTACTACTACTTAATAAATTTAAAGAAAATCTTAAGCAGATTTAGAAGTTCTTTACGGATATAAGGAATTACTTTAGTTACTTTTTAACTACTATAGCTAATAACGTTATAAAAATCTAAATTATAGGAACTTACTTAGCTAAAACTGCTAAAAATTAGTTTAAACTATATCTTAAGGATTTTAAATAAGAAAAAACTTCTAAGAAGCTATATATAGTTACCTTATTTATAAATTATATTATATTTAAATAATAGCTTAAAAAACTATATAGAAAAACTAATAAGTTTAAAGAAGCTAAAGATATACTTTTTTAAATTAAATAAAAGAGACCTTATGTAAAGTATACTACTGCCTTTATATACCTAGCTGCTAAGACTAACCTTAATAATAAAGTATAGTAAATACTTTACTACTAAAAGCTTAACTTAGATATTAAAGATAAACTCTTTAAGGATAAAAAACCTAATATACTTAATAAACTTACTAAAAAAGCTACTTATATTAATAAATAATAATTTTAATAATATTAGGAATATAAGTAAGAGGGGAATTTTTAGAAGATAATCCTAAAGTACTTTTACTTTAGTAATAATGCTAACTAAGGAAAGAAAAAAGACCTTATAATATATAATAATAGGAAACTAGGACTTATAGACCTTAGTATTATTAAGGTATAATGTAAGAACGTTAAATACTATAATTATAGGAAGAAAGGATATATAAAGAAATACTATTAAGCTCTAAAGAAAGATAATAATAAGAAATTTACACTTATTTTAGAATCTAAAGAAAATTAAGCTATTAATATAATATAACCCTTAGTAAACTATAATATATTATATTTTTTAGTATATTATAATAATAAGTATTAGATATACCTTAGTAATAAATAAGAATTAGAATAGTTTTTTAAAGGACCTAAGATATAAACCTTAAATACCTTTAAAAAAGTTACCTAAGAGAAAATAGTAGAAATTGAAAACTAATATATTATGTTTATAGACTACTAATATTAAGAAGGTATAAACTATACTAAAACGTTAGTTTAGTAAGCCTTTAATAATATAAAATTTATAGTTACTTAACTATACTTAAATAGTAATAGTATTACAACCCAGCTCTTAAGGTCGCAACAATAGGCCAACAGGTTGGCCGGAACCGGATTAACTATAGACCAACAGACCAATCAGGACTATTAGTATTCCTTAATAGGAAAGCTAGGAAAGCTAGCTTTCTAAATAATCTACCATAGGAAAGCTAAGAAAGCCAGCTTTCCACCATAATCCAGAATATACAACTAAATATATAAGTTCACTTTATATTACTTATTAGAATACTTAAATAGCCAGTTGTTATTACTTAATAATAACTAGATTAAATATTTAGATACTTTATTCTACAGCTAGTAATAAAATTACCTATTTACCGACCTAATCGCTTTGCTAACATAAACTATAGAACTACTCTAAGGTTTATCCCTTAGAAATAGCTAACCTATAGTACCTATAGGAACCTAATTTATTATATAATAATAACTCTTATTCAGATAGTTACCTTAGACCTATAGGTAATAAAACACTAAAAACTTAACAGCTTATAAGCTTTAAAGTTCTAGACAATAATACTAATTACAAAAGTAAAGCTTAAAGTAGTTATAACAGTAATATTAAAATTTAAAATAATTTTAGAAATACCTTTAAAAACGTTAAAATAGCTCCTTAACTACTAACCAATACATAAAAAGCTAAATAACGCTTCTTAGTACTTAAAGAACTTATAGAATAAATACATTAGATAATTAATACCTAAGCAGCTACTATTATAACTTTTTAAAAATAAGCACTAGTAGTAAACCCTATAATAAACCCAGCCCCTGCAGTATAATAACAAAAGCCCGGAGAAATCATTAAGCTACTACTACTTAATAAATTTAAAAAAAATCTTAAGTAGATTTAAAAGTTTTTTATAAATATAAGGAACTATTTTAGTTACTTCTTAACTACTATAACTAATAATATTATAAAAATCCAAACTATAAGAACTTACTTAGCTAAAATTACTAAAGATTAGTTTAAACTATATCTTAGGGATTTTAAGTAAAAAAAGACTTTTAAAAAGCTATATATAATTACCTTATTTATAAGCTATACTATGTTTAAATAACAGCTTAAAAAACTATGTAGGAAAATTAATAAGTCTAAAAAAGCTGAAAATATACTTTTTTAAATTAAATAAAAAAGACCTTACATAAAGTATACTACTACCTTTATATACTTAGCCGCTAGGATTAACCTTAATAATAAAATATAGTAAATACTTTACTACTAAGGATTTAACTTAGATATTAAAGATAAACTCTTTAAGGATAAGAAACCTAATATACTTAATAAACTTACTAAAAAAGCTACTTATATTAATAAATAATAATTCTAATAATATTAAAAACATAAATAAAAAAGAAATCTTTAAAAAATAATCCTAAAATACTTCTACTTAGGTAATAATACTAACTAAGGAAAAAAAAAAAACCTTATAATATATAATAATAGGAAACCAGGACTTATAGACCTTAGTATTATTAAGGTATAATATAAAAATATTAAATATTATAACTATAGAAAAAAAGAATATATAAAAAAGTACTACCAAGCTTTAAAGAAAAATAGTAATAAAAAATTTATACTTATCCTAAAACCTAAAGAAAACTAAGTAATTAATACTATATAACCCTTAGTAAATTATAATATATTATACTTTTTAGTATACTATAATAATAAATACTAAATATACCTTAGTAATAAATAAGGATTAAGATAGTTCCCTAAAGGACCTAAGATATAAACCTTAAACACCCTTAAGAAAGTTACCTAAGAAGAAATAGTAGAAATCGAAAACTAATATACTATACTTATAGACTACTAACATTAAGAAGGTATAAACTATACTAGAACATTAGTTTAGTAAGCCCTTGATAATATAAAACTTATAGCTATTTAACTACACTTAAATAGTAATAGAATAATAGAATAAGAAAATTCACCTAACTTCAAAGATAAGGAAGAA
Source organism: Trichoderma afroharzianum (assembly GCA_037893235.1). Taxonomy (NCBI): domain Eukaryota; kingdom Fungi; phylum Ascomycota; class Sordariomycetes; order Hypocreales; family Hypocreaceae; genus Trichoderma; species Trichoderma afroharzianum. The sequence goes on along the minus strand of JBBLXW010000050.1, from coordinate 133,956 downwards.
GTTATTTATAAATAAAAACAAGATAAAGCTATATAATAATATAATAAAAATCTTCCTAATATAGTACCTCTATTATAATATAACCTTTGCGAAGGAATAACCTAAGAAGAAATTAATAACCTTAAAAAACATATATACAACTAATATAGGTTAGTAGAACCTAAAAGTATCTACTACCCCTATAAAATAACTACAGCGAATTAAAAATACTTTAAAGATAAATATAAACTCTAAGGTATTATTAAAGAAAATAAATAATATAATAAAATAGTTTAATAAAAAAAACTTAAGGACTAACAGAAACTCTTTAAATAATAAGGTTAGATTAAATAAATTAATCTAAGTACTACCTACGACTAAATTAAAACACTTAGAAAATAGTTTTAGGAATATATTAAAAATAATACAGATAAATACCTAATAACTAAATTACTAGAAATAGCTTTTTACTATATTAATAATATTTTACTTATAGATTAATATAATAAAGCTAATATTACTAACTATAAACTACTTTTATATAAATAATATACCTTATATAAACTCGTTAAATAGTATAAGGACTATAAAACTATTAATTATATATAAAATAAGTTCACACTTTGTAATAAGGACAACTACATAAGACACTAATACTAGTATTACGCACTTATATATATTACTAGAAACTTAGTATAATAAAGTTTTAATTTTAAAAAATATACTAATAGATATAGCTATAATACTAAGATATAAAAAATTAGCTGGAATAACCTTCGGAAGTACTATAAACTTATTAATAGATATATCCTAAAACCTAAATATACTTAGTATAAACGCTATAATATTTAAGCCTATAAGCTAAGCTAGATTACCTTAAAACTAAATAATATTAAAAGTAACCTTTATAATAAAAAGTAAAATAATAAAATAACTTAAAATAATAATAATTATTATAATAGTACTGATAATATAACTTACTATAACCTAAATACTATAACAGAAGGAAAAAAACTATGGAAATTCCTAGTAAATAAATAGTTAAATAATAAACTAATTATAATTTATATAGATTCCAGAGCTATAATAAGCTATATTATACCTTAACTAGTTAACCGCCTATAATTAAACTATTGTAAAAAAAAGAAACTATATACCTTTGCAAGTATTAAAAAATAATAATTTACTTATAATAACGAAATTATTAACTATAAAATTAATTACTTTATAATCTAATTTAGTAAAATTAAGAATATATTTAAATTTAATATTATAAATATTATAGGATATAATATACTTTTAGAATATAATTAGCTTAAGTTACATAACCCTAATGTTAACTAAATTAAAGGCTAAGTAAGATAGCAAACTCACCCTAAACTAGCTAATATCCTAGCAAAATTATAACTAAATTAAGAAGATTAATAGGATACTATAATATCCCTAACGACAGGATCAGTAACCCCTATATTAAATAAAAAAATAAAAAAATATATAAAAAATAAAAAAATTATAAAATAAGTATAATTTACAAAGCTAAAGAAGCCCCTAAGGATAATTAAATACGTTAAAAAACTAAAAAAAAAATAACTTAGGTTTTTTAACTTAATTATACAAAAGGTTAAGGAATTATATTACTAAAACTAAATACTAAAATATCTAAGGAACGTACTAACCAACCTCCAGTATATACTAGTCTTTAATAAAAAACTAAACACTAGATTACTAAAGTATAACTAATAGAATTATAAAATTAAACTTATAAATAATAAAGTACTAATATTTAACAAAATCTATAACCTTAGCGCTACTAAGCTTAAGATACTTAATAAATAAATTAAGGACTAGCTAAAAAAGGGATATATTAAACCTTTTAAATCCTTAGCAGGATATCTAGTTATATTTATACTTAAGAAAAACAGTAAACTTTAACTTATTATAAATTATAAATAATTAAATATAATAACTAAAAAAAATATTATGCTACTACCGCTAATCTCCGAAATTAAAAACTAACTTACAGGAGCTATAATCTTTACTTCGTTAAACCTTAAGGGAGTATATAACCTTATTTAAATTAAAAAAGGTAATAAGTAGAAAACTACCTTTTATACTAAATATAAACTTTATAAATACTAGGTAATACCTTTTAGACTTATAAACACTCTAGTATTTTTCTAAAAAATAATTAACTATATACTGCAAAACTATATAAATTATTTTATTATTATATACCTTAATAATATCCTTATTTATTTTAAAAACTTGGAAAAATATAAGGAATACGTTAAAAAGGTACTATAAATACTATAAAATAATAAACTCCTAGTAAAACCTAAGAAATACAACTTCTATATGCAGAAGGTTATATTTTTAAAATATATTATTACACTAGGCAGGATTTAAATAAACCCTAAGAAACTTAAGGTAATTAACGACTAAAAGCTACCTAAGAACGTTAAGTAAGTATAAAGCTTCTTAGGACTTACTAATTATTACTAATACTTTATTAAAGACTTTTTAAAAATCGCTATACTACTTATAAACTTAACTAAGAAAAATATTAAATTTAAACTAACACTAGATGTACTAAAAGCCTTTAACTACCTTAAATAAGCTTTTATAAATGCGCTAGTACTTATAATATTTAACTTAAATAAACCTATTACTATTAAAACTAATGCCTTAGATTATATAATTAGTAGAGTACTTAGCTAACTAGATAACATAAAGAAAAAAAAACTTAGGCTAATTACCTATTTCTTTAAGAAACTATATAAACTAGAACTTAAATACCCTATTTATAATAAAGAATTTCTGGTTATATACTAAGTACTTAGTAAATAATATTAGAGATACTACTATAAAGGAAGTTAATTTCTAATAATAATCCTTATAGATTATTAAAATATTACTTATTTTATAATAATATAAAAATTATCCTATAGACAAGTTAAATATTATAAGTAACTTTCTAAATTTAAGCTTATTATTAAACACTGTAGTAGATTAAATAATAGATACGCTAATACACTCAGCAGACGCCTAAACTACTTCTAGGAAATTCCGGAAGTTAATATATAAATACTAAAGAAAAACTAATATAAAGACCTAGTAATTTAATTAATTAATACCTTATATTAAATTAAAATAAACGATTTAATTATTAATAATATAAAAGAATATATTAAAAACTAGGAAAATAAACAATACCTAGAAGGTATTTTTATAAACACTAAATACCTAATACTAGATAAACTCATCTAGGTACCAGAAGACTTATAAAGTAAAGTAGTAAAATCAGTCTACGTACATAAGCTTAACAAACACTATAAAATTAGAAAAACTATATAGCAGATTACACAATACTTTAAATTTAAAGAAATTAAGAAATAAGTATAAAAGGTTATATTAAAATATATAATATATGGATAAGCTAAAGTATTATACTATCTTCCTTATAAAAAACTATAACCCTTACTAATTCCAGTCAGAAATTAAAAATTAATAACGTTTAACTATATTATAAAACTTCCACCTTTAAAAAAACCTATAATAAATAACACCTAGGATAATATCTTTATAATAGTTAACTAACTTTCGAAAATAACTTACTTTATTTTAATAAAAAAATAAAGCTCTACAGAAGACTTAGCTTATATATTTTTCCAATACATTTATATAAACCATAGACTACTAAATAAGATTATCTCTAATAAAAAATTAACATTTATATTAAAATTTTAGTAATTACTTATAATATAAATTAGACTAAAATATAAAACTAGTATAGCTTACTACCCCTAGATAAATAAATAAACTAAATAAATTAATTAAATTATTAAAATATACTTATAATACTATATTAACTTTAATTAAAATAATTAGGTAAAATACTTACTAACTGCTTAAGCATCCTACAATAGTATATTAGTAAAATCTATAAACTATTTACTATTTTACGTAAACTATAGGTTTAAACCAAATTTATATTAGCCACCTATTAAAGGAGAAAATACTAGCAAAGTTATTATTATAGCCGATAAACTTAAAGAATTATATTAAAAATTATAAGTATAACTTAAATTTATTAAATAATAAATAGCTAAATTTATAAATATAAAAAAAATTAAAGGACTAACCTTTAAGGAGGGAGATATAGTCTACCTACTTTAACACTTATAAAACAACAAACAGCCAAACATTAAGATAAATAGGCCAAGTAATAAGCTTAATTTTAAAAAACTTAGACTTTATAAAGTTATAAAAAAAATCAGACTTATTAACTATAAAATAGATCTTCTACTTACCTTAGGGAAATAAAAAAAAACTATATATTTAAATTTTTATATTTTACTACTAGAAAAAGCATTAGTAGATAAAAAAATAAGTAAAGTTATATAGGACGAAATTATTATTTAAAGAAAAGAACTTAAATATAAAGTTAAAAAACTTAAAATAATAAGATTTAATAAAAATACCTAATAAACTAAATACCTAGTAAAATAAAAAGGCTATAATAAAATAAAAAACTTATAGTAAACTATTAAAGACTTTAAATATTTAAAAGACCTTATAAATAATTTCTACTAAAGTTTAGGTTTAGTAAAAAAAAGTTAAAAACGTCCTAATTAACAGCGTTAACTATAGAACCCTAAGTTATAAAATTAAATAAATTAGGTAATAATATTTCAGCCTAACGAGCAGCCTCTGCTTCTTATACCTTCCGCTCCTTACGCTTAATATACTCCAGCTCCTCTAAATTATTAATACCCTAAGTAATTACTTATTTTATCTACCTTAACTATTTACGTTTTTAAGTATAAAGATATTTTACTTAGGTACTAGCCTTAAGTTATACCTCTTCTACTTTTTCTAACTCTTTATTTAACCTTAAATAATAAGTTACTACCTTATACATTTATTACAGGGTAAAACTAAATACTTTATAATAGGATTTTTAATTTTAAATATAAAAAAAATACTAACGGAAATCTTCTTTTAAGGTAATATAATTATAGCCTTACTTTTTATAGTAAATATATAATTTTATAATAAAGATAGAATTCTTTAGTATAATATTAGCAAGGTTTTTACACTTTTTTTTCTTTTGCTTAAAAACAGGTTCGTTATTACGCTTACACTTACAATTAGCTATAATAAAAAAATAAAAATAAAGGTAAAAAATAAAAAGATTATAGTACTTACTAATAAAATAGGAGTAGATATTTATATATTACCCTAATTAAGTCTTAAGGATAAAACCAACAGGAGGGGGAGAATTATATTACAACCTAGCTCTTAAGGTTATAACAATAAGCTAATAGGTTAGCCAGAACTAGATTAACTATAGACCAACAGACTAATCAGGACTATTAATATTCCTTAATAAGAAAGCTAAGAAAGCTAGCTTTCTAAATAATCTACCATAGGAAAGCTAGGAAAGCCAGCTTTCCACCATAATCCAGAATATATAACTAAATATATAAGTTTACTTTATATTACTTATTAGAATACTTAAATAGTTAGTTGTTATTACTTAATAGTAACTAAATTAAATATTTAGATACTTTATTCTACAGCTAGTAATAAGATTACCCGTTTACCAACCTAATTACTCCGCCAATATAAACTATAGAACCACTCTAAGGTTTATCCCTTGGAAACAGCTGACCTATAGTACCTATAGGAACCTGGTTCGTCACAAATAGGATAATAGAATAAGAAAACTTACTTAACTTTAAGGATAAAAAAAAAGTTATTTATAAATAGGAATAAAAGGAAGCTATATGCTAATATAATAAAGATCTTCTAAATATAGTACTACTAATGTAATATAACTTTTGCGAAAAAATAACTTAGGAAGAAATTAACGATTTTGAAAAACGTATATGCGACTAATATAGGTTAGTGGAACCTAAAAGTATTTACTACCTTTATAAAATAACTATAGCGGATTAGGAATACTTTAAAAATAAATATAAACTTTAAGGTATTACTAAAGAAAATGAATAATATAATAAAATAGTCTAATAAAAAAAACTTAAGGATTAATAAAAACTCCTTAAATAATAAAGTTAAATTAAATAAATTAATTTAAGTACCGCCTACGACTAAATTAAAACACTTGGAAAGTAGTTCTAGGAATATATTAAAAATAACATAGATAAATACTTAATAGCTAAATTACTGAAAATAGCTTTTTACTATATTAATAATATTCTACTTATAAACTAATATAATAAAGCTAATATTATTAACTATAAGCTACTCCTATGTAAATAATATACTTTATATAAACTTATTAAATAGTATAAGGACTATAAGATTATTAATTATATATAAAATAAGTTTATATTTTATAATAAAAATAACTATATAAAATACTAACAGTAGTATTATATATTTATATATATTACCAGAAACCTAGTATAATAAGGTTTTAATTTTAAAAAATATACTAATAGATATAGCTATAATACTAAAATATAAAAGATTAGTTAAAATAACCTTTAGAAGTATTATAAACTTACTAACAGGTATGTTCTAAAACTTAAATATACTTAGTATAAACGCTATAATATTTAAGCTTATAAACTAAGCTAGATTACCTTAAAACTAAATAATATTAAAAGTAACCTCTATAACGGAAAGTAAGTGTTACAACCTGATCCGAAGTACGTACCCTTTAGGAAAACCACGGAGGAAGATAGCCAATTACAACTAGACTTTACGGGCTTACTGAGATATATATACTATAGTACGTAAGTCTCTAACACTAAGGTTACAGGCTTACTAGGTATAATAAAACTTCGTTAAGTAAGCCACTAGGAATAATTAGATATATAAGAATCGATTCTCTACGCTCTTTAGATAACTTAAATAAATAGTTATTAATAAAGCATTAAAATTAAATATAGACTAAATCTTTATTATATTTTACTTACTTTATAATTATAACTGCTTAAAGTTACTTCCTATCCTCTCTGTTAATATAAACTAATTAACCTTAGCTTATTACCTTAGGAACTTACCTTATACTATTTAAGTATTAGGTTGGGACGTTATACATTAATAACTTTTATTTAGAAGGATACTAAGTAACCTTTAAGTAATATAAACCACTATACTTAAATCCAGCTTAATTAATAATACCCTAACTACTGAACCTAGTATATTTATAATTAACAAAAATAAGAATATTACTATAGAAGATGTATCTGATATTACTTTTTTTAGAAAAGATAAATTAGTAATACTTATTTAGAATATATATAAACTTAACTAAGTCTTAGCCGATAAACTTAATAAAAAGAAACCTAAGATAATTAACATTAGAATCCTTATTAAACGACAGCTACCCCCTATATTTAAGGGAGATGTTAAAGAACTTTACTTATATTTAATTTAGCTTAAAGTATACTTTAAGGATTTTAAAAATACCTTTAATACTGCTAAAAAAAAAGTTTATTTTACTACTTTATACCTTAAAGGTACTACCTTAAAATAGTTTAGACCTATCCTAGATAACTATTTAGAAAATCCAGCTAGAGGAGTAGAAAAATAAACTTAGTAGATCTTTAGTAATTATAACAAATACGTCTTTAAACTAAAAAAAGCGTTTAAAGACATTAGCGAAATTAGGATAGCTGAAAACACCTTGGTTAATATATATTAAAAAGGAAAATACTTAGATTACGCTGTAAAATTTAAAGATATTACTATATAACTTAACTAAAATAAATTAGCTTTTATTAAATACTTTTATAATAAACTTAAAAAGGAAGTTAAAGAAAAGGTTTATAATACTAATTAATCTACGTATACCCTGGTTTTATTTATAGATGTCTGTATATAAGTAGATAACCTATTATATAAACTTAAAACCAGTATTACTCAGCAACATTAGCGAAACGGATATTAAGCTAACTAAGGTAAAAAACAGAATAAGGAAATTACTAAAAATAATAGTAGTAAACCCGAAAGAATAAATCTAAATATCCTATAGCGTAAGAAAGAATTTAAGTACTATAACTACGGAAAAAATAGCCATATAGCTAAAAATTATTAAGCACCTAAGAAAAAACGTAAGGATAAGATTCTAAAACTAAGGAAAGAAGTCTATATTATAGATATAAATAAACGATCTTTTAATCTATTGCAACAAAAAGACAACAGCTACCCTTAGTATAAGGAAGAACTAGGAGAATTAGATAAACCAAAAGAAACGACCCCACTTAATAACATGCCTAATTCAGTTAGAAAACCCGTAACTAAAGCTATAGCTTAATAAAACTACGGGTTACCCTTATATAAAAGACAAGTTAGGAATATTATTAACTTCGTCGGAAGTAAATTTAAAGAAATTAACGAACTTATTAAACTATAATAATAAATTAACGCTTATAACCTTAAATAAGATATTAAGACTTTTATTTACTAAGAAATTTAAGACAGGCTTACGTAATAGTAAGTATATAATAATAAATAATAAATTGTTGTAAGTCTAGACGTAGATAAGATATAGGGACTTAAAGGAAGATATTAGCGAATGCCTTGAGACTACCCCTAGATTAATCCTGCAAACAATAACTATTACTAAATTTGTTAGATAAACTGCATTACCTATCGATGTATATATTATTTAAAGTAAAAAGCAGAATATAATACTTTTCTACGACGAAACTTAGTAATTTCTATTATAAACCCTTGCTATAAAGGATAGTATAGTGGATAGAAGGTTATTTATAAATTTCGAGAACTACGAATTATAATACTTAAACCTTATTTAACTATACCTTATAAATGCAGGAATAATAAACGAACAGAAAACTGCCTAAGCTACTAGTATACTATTTATTAAACTTTAAAACTTATTTAATAGTATGATTAGAATGAAGGAACTAAAACGTATACCTCCGAATAGTATTGATAATATAATAAACTAGATTGCCTTAAATATTAAAGGTATAAGTTAGAAGACTAGTATAACTTAGTCTTAGAAGAAAAATAAGCTATAGGACAATAACTAATAAACTAATTACATAAAATTAGATTTAACTTTAGAACCTATATAGAAGTACCTAAAGAACTACTTAGAAAATATTATAAGTATTAAAAAACTCCGGACAATCTATAAGATAACGAAATCACTTGTAAGATCTATATTAGATAAATAAGACTGTACTACAGAGCAGTAGAATAGGAAAATTGTAAAAACCCTTACTATAAATTACATATATTACGTAAAATCAAAGACTAGTACTTAAAAAACTAGAACAGTCTCTGGATAAAGGGTACTACAAGACTAACAAAGAGTTTATATTCTTTAAAAAGGAATATAAATATAACAGTAATAAAAAATAAATAGTTCTTAAAAAAAAGATTACTTTTATAACGACATAAAATAAGGAACTACTTAAAGTCTTAGTAGACTCTAAAGCGGATAGGAACTATATATCAGCCGCAACTGCAATACACCTGCAGTTACTATAGAAACGAAAGAAGAAACCGTACCGACTTTTTTACGGAGAAGGAAAATAGTTCGAATATAATAATAAATAGGTAAAGAGACGGACTAATTACCTATATTTTAAAGTGTTTAGTTAAACTACTCCAGTAGTATATAATATTATTAATATTCTGAAATACAATATTATCTTAGGTATACTATAGTTATACTAATATAAACCCTCAATAGTATAAAGCAAAGGCCTAATTTATTAGTAAAGTAATAAAAGAACTTTAAAAAAAAAGGAGGATAAAGGAAGTTAAAAACCTTAACTCCCTAAGTCTAAAAAAATTCCTACGTAATAATAATAAAAATAATTTAAAGCTGCAGAAGCTTAATCTTTAAAAAGGTTTACTAAAGGGAAACGAGATTTATATAAACTTAATTAATTCTTAGAAACTATAGGGAAAAAAGGCAACTAAGAGGAAGAAGAAGAATCTATAGACCTAATAGCTAATATTCCGAAATAATATTAAAAGTTTAGGGCTTTATTTTAGAAGACCTTAACTAATCCCGACGAAAGTATATAAATACTACTATATATAGAATAGGATTATATAATAGAGTTAAAGGAAGGGAAGTAACTGAAATACTTTCCGTTATACAACCTTAATTAGTTAGAACTTAATATTTTTAATAAATAGATATAGGAATAGAAGGAGAAGGGATATATTAGAATTTTTAACTCCTTAGTGTAATATCCTATTATCTTTATTCTAAAGAAAAACGGAAAACTATAATTAGTTGTTAATTATAAATAACTAAATGATATTACAATTAAAGATTAAACTCCCTTATTATTAATATCTAAAGTAAAAGATTAATTATAAGGAGCTGTAATATACTTTTAGTTAAACCTTACTAACGCTTACGGATTAACTTAAATAAAAGAAGGATATAAATAAATAATAGCCTTTAGTACCCTAGGAGAATTCTACGAATTTTTAGTAATACTTTAAGGATTAATGAATATACCCGTATCCTTTTAGAAAAGGATTAACCACGTCCTTTAGAAATATTAAAATAAATTTATTATTATATATCTGGATAATATTTTAATATATTTAAAAACCGAAGAAGAATATAAGAAATATATACGCTTAGTACTTTAAGTACTATAGGACAATTACCTCCTTATAAACCCTAAGAAATATTAATTTTATACATAAGAAGTAGAATTTTTAAGATATATTATTACCCCTAGAACTATATAAATAGATTTAAAGAAAATTACCGCAATTAATAAATAGCTAATACTAATATTAATTAAAGAAGTATAAAGTTTCTATAAATTAGCTAATTATTATTGACGCTTTATCTAAAACTTCTTAGTCCTAGCTCAGCCTCTAACTAATATAATAAAAAAAAATTAGAAGTTTAAATAGATAGAAGAAGTAAAATAAGTATTCTAAGTAATTAAATAAGCTATAACCTCGGAACCTATTTTAGCTATATATAATCTAGAGAAACCAGTGGAAATTAAAACTAATATATTAAAATATATAATTAAAGGAGTACTAAACTAATAAAATAATAAAAGAAAACTTTACCCTATTATATTTTACTCTCAAAAGCTTAATAAAGCCAAACTTAATTATATAGTCTACAATAAAAAATTCTTAGGAATTAAGAGCTATTTAAAATAGTAGAATTAATATTACAGAGGAAGTAAATTTTAAATTAAGATCTTTACTAACTACCGGAATATTACTTACTTTACATCTACTTAAAAGCTATTTAAAAGACAATTAGAATACTTTAAATTCTTAAGTAAATTTAACTATAAACTTATATACTACAAAGGATTAGAAAATAAAAAAGCTAATGTACTTAGCAGAAGAATTAACTATTTCTAAGAAATTCCCAATTACTAAGGCACTATATTACACCAGAATACATAAGGTAACTATAAACAAAGATCTTTTAATATAATCTTTAAAGTATAAGAGTATAATAAACTCTTTAAAGAAATTAAGGAGTATATAAAAAACTAGGAACTATATTAGTTTCTATCTTAAGTTATATTACAGGACGGATACCTTATAAATAAAAATAAACACTGGGTACCCCTAGACCTACGTAAGAAAGTTGTAAAACATATTTATAAACACCTATTGTTTAAATACTAAGGAATTATAACTATATACTAATAAGTACTTACAATATATTAATTTAAAGGAATAAAGAAAATCACCGCTAATATTATAGCAACCTACGATAAGTATTAATACGCTAAATACAAAAGACATAAGCCTTACGGAAAACTATAACCCTTACTAGTACTAAAATTACTATAGGAAATAGTTACCTTCGATTATATTATAAACCTACTACCCTTTAAAAAACCTTTCTCTAAAGTAATCTACAATAGTATTTTAGTAGTAGTAAATAAATTTACGAAGTAAGTATACTTCCTACTATATTAAAAGTTATACTCGGTAGAAGATCTTATATATATATACTTAAGAATAATAGTAGCTGATTATAGTATACCTTAAGAAATTATCTCTGATAGAGGATAAACTTTTACTTTTAAATTTTAGTAAAAACTTATAGTAAGACTTAGAGTAAACTATAAACTTAGCAGCGTATACTACCCTAAAATAGACGGGCAGATGGAATAAATGAATTAGATTATAGAATAATACCTAAGATACTTTATTAACCTATAGTAAGATAATTAAGTTAAACAACTACCTCTTACTTAACTATATTATAATAGTATAAAATCTAAATCTACTAAGTTAATACTATTTTATACCCTATATAAATATACTCCTTTAGTATATAGACTGCCTTAGAAAGGACCTAACGTTAACAAGGTATAATTTAAAGCAGAACTAATAGTTAATTTACATAAAAAATTAAAAGTACAGCTGGAACTTATTTAAAAATATATAAAATATTATATAAACTAAGATAGGATTAAGGGATTAAACCTCTAGGAAGGGGACATAGTTTACCTACTTTAATATACATAAGGCTATAAAATGCTAAATATTAAGATAAACCGACTAAATAATAAGCTTAATTTTAGGAAAATTAGTCTATTTAAAATTTTAAAGAAAATTAGTAATATTAATTATAAATTAGAAATGCCTAAAGGTATATAACTGAAATACCCTATGTTTTATATATTACTCTTGGAGAAAGTATAAATTGACGAAGTAATAGGAAGACTAATTCTAGACGAAATTATTATTATTAAAGATGAAGAAGAATGGGAAATTGAAAAAGTTTTAGTAGTATAAAGAAATCTAAAAGAAAATAATAGGATTAAATACTAGGTTAGATGGAAAGGGTATAACCTAATTTACGACACCTGGGAACCTGTCGAAAGCTTTAATATAATAGAACTAATTTAGGACTTTTAAGAAAATTTAGGATTAAACTTAAAACTCCTAACGCCGGCTACCTAAAAACAAACTTGGAAAACAAAACTAAAGAAAAAACTGTATAAGTTTCCTTTTATAATATAAGAAGATTTAGAACCTTATACCCTAAATTAGAGACTTAGGAAGAAGAGGGGTTAACAGTAACTTTAGAAGGATTTAGGAAGGCGTTATTAAAAACTATACTTTAATTAATAATATCTACTGCTCCTACTACTTAAATATTAATTATTACCTTAGACTCTGCCCTTTCTGCCTTATTTAACTTGTTAAGAGAATAAGTACTACGGCGAAGTATTTACTTACTACGAACGTTAATTTATTTCTGCTACTTCTGTAATTAAGCTAACTGGGAAAATCTTTTATTTATTTATTAAGTTAGTAATATTATCTGCTGCTGTTGCTGAAATAACTCCTGCTTAGTTTGACATTTTTTAGCGTCTAGACGCTCCTTTTTAGAAGCTAATTACTGCGTTAATTACTATTAGCTATAAAACCTTATACTAGGTAGAATATACTTACTTACTGCTAGAGAAATTCCGTTCCCGTTATAAGAATGACTATGATGTGTATACTCCTTGCACTGATTATACCCCTTTGCTATTTTATAAAGTAAACCCTTTACCTTATAAAAAGAATAAAGTATAATAATAATACTAATAGTCTTAATTACTAGTACTGCTGCTTTCTGATTCCTTGTTGATTTACTTTTAATAGACGACTGTTGTTATTTAATAATGCTATAAAGTATTTTGTAAATAAGAAAGGGATTGCCTAAGGAATAAAAAAGGGGGTAACCTGATTTATATATATAACCTTAAGGATAAGGCTAATGGGAAGGAGGTATTGTGTTACAACCTGATCTAAAGTACGTACCCTTTGGGAAAACTATGGAGGAAGATAGCCAATTATAACTGGACTTTACGGGCTTACTAAGATACGTATACCGTAGCGTATAAGTCTCTAATACTAAGGTTACAGGCTTACTAGGTATAATAAAACTTCGTTAAGTAAGCTACTAGGAACGACTAGATATATAAGATTCGATTCTCTACGCTCTTTAAATAACTTAGATAAATAGTTGTTAATAAAGTATTAAGATTAAATATAGACTAAATTTTTATTATATTTTACTTGCTTTGTGATTATAACTGCTTAAAGTTACTTCCTATCCTTTTTACTAATATAAACTAATTAACCTTGGCTTATTACCTTAGGAACTTACTTTATACTGTTTAAGTATTAGGTTGGGACGTTATATTTATTAATTACTAAGGTAAAAGGAGGATATTAAAAAAGCTATAATTAAAATAGAAGATATAATTAAATTATATAATAAATTATAATAATAACTTAAATTTATTTAATAAAGGATAATTAAATATGTAAATAAATATAAGCTTAAAGGACTAACTTTATAAAAAGGGAATATAGTTTAGTTATATTAATATATATAAGGAAATAAATAAGTAAATATTAAAATAAATAAATTAAGTAATAAACTTAATTTTAAAAAACTTAAACTTTATAAAATTTTAAGAAAAATTAAAAATATAAATTATAAACTTAAACTTCTAAAATAATAAAAAAAATAAAAAAAATATATATATTTAATTTTTTATATTTCCTTATTAAAAAAAGTATAAATTAATAAAAAAATTAAAACATTTATCTAAAATAAAATTATTATTAAAAAAAAAAAGAAAAATATAAAGTAAAAGATATTAATATAATAAAAATAAGAGAAGATAGTAAATAATACTATAAGGTATAATAGGAAAAAGAAAAAAAAAAAAGAAAAAATATAAAAATTTATTAAATATTTTAAGAATTTAATAGTACTAGTAGAAAAACTTTATTAAAGCCTAAGGCTTAAGCTAGCTTAAAATCTATTATTAATAACTTTAAATAATCCCTTAACTTTAAAAAAGTAAAAATAGCCTTAGAAAAACCCTCTGCTAACTATATTATAATAATTTAATAAGCAGCCTCTGCCTCCTTATACTTAACCCTATTTAACTTATTTAAATTAGTAATACCCTATATAATAGTATAATATATTTATTTATATTAAATTTTTTTTTATTTTTATAATTAAGAAACTTTTATAGCTAATTTAGCTAAGGTATTTTTAATAAATTTAAGCTTATTTTTAAGTTAAAAATATTAAATAAATACTTAATTTAATTAATTAATAATTAAACTTTTTATATTATAATATAACTTATTAAGTTATATATAATTTAAGTATTATAAAAAATTATCTAAAGATAGTAAATATTTATTAAACTTTTTTAAAATATAAAAAAAACAGTATTTATTTATTTTTTTAATACTTTTTAAAATAAATTTAAAAAAACTTTTTTACTTTTGTATTTTTAAATAAAAACTTTTAGTAATATAATCTATTATAGTTAAGTAAGTTAGTTAAATAAAAATAATAAAAAATAAAATAAAAAATACCTATTTATAAATATATAAGGAATATACTATTTATAATAAAGTCTTAGGGATAAGATTAATAGAAGGGGGGTATTATATTATAACCTAGCTTTTATAGTTATAATAATAGGCCTATAGGGTAGTTAACCTTAGATAAAAAATAAATTAATTAATTAATTAGGAATAAATTATTAAATTATTAAATAATCCAGAGATTTATAAGTAAATTATTAAAATATTAAAATAATCTATAATAGAATTATTAATAATTATTAATAATTTAACTTAGCTAACTAAGTATATAAGTTTACTTTATATTACTTATTTAAAATACTTAAATAGCTAGTTATTATTAATATAATAGTATTTAGATTAAATATTTAAATACTTCTCTTTATAAGCTAGTAATAAAATTGCCCGTTTATTAACCTAATTACTCCGCTAATATAAACTATAAAACTACTTTAAAGGTTTATCCCTTAAAAACAGCTGACCTATAGTACTTATAGGAACCTGGTTTATTACAATAATAAAAAATTAATAATATTTATAAATAAAAGTTAAATAATATTAAATATTTAAGTATTATTAGTTTTTATAAAAATAATAAAAAGTTTATAAAATTAATATTATTATTATTATTTTAATAATAATAATTATTTTTATTATTAAAAAGAAATTTAAAAATACATAAATTAAAATTTATATTTTTATATTTATAATTAACTTTAATAAAATTATAATTTTTTTTAATAAAATTATCATAACCTAGCTCTTAAGGTCATAATAATAAGCTAACAGGTTAGCTGGAACTAGATTAATTATAGACTAATAGACTAATTAAAATTATTAGTGTTCCCTAATAAAAAAGCTAGGAAAACTAGCTTTTTAAATAATTTATTATAAAAAGCTAAAAAAGCTAGTTTTCTATTATAATTTAAAATATATAACTAAATATATAAGTTTATTTTATATTATTTATTAAAATACTTAAATAGTTAGTTATTATTAATATAATAATATTTAAATTAAATATTTAAATACTTTATTTTATAAGTTTGTAATAAAATTACCTATTTATTAACTTAATTACTTTGCTAATATAAATTATAAAACTACTCTAAGGTTTATTTTTTAAAAATAGCTAACCTATAATATTTATAAAAACTTAGTTTATTATATAATAATAACTTTTATTTAAATAGTTACCTTAGACTTATAGGTAATAAAATATTAAAAACTTAATAATTTATAAACTTTAAAGTTTTAAATAATAATATTAATTATAAAAGTAAAGCTTAAAGTAATTATAATAATAATATTAAAATCTAAGATAATTTTAAAAATATTATTAAAAATATTATAATAACTTTATAACTATTAATTAATTTAAATAAAGCTAACTAATATTTTATAATATTTAAAAAACTTATAAAATAAATATATTAAATAATTAATATTTAAGTAGCTATTATTATAACTTTTTAAAAATAACTAATAGTAAACCTTATAGTATATTTAGCTTTTATAATATAAATATAAAAACCTAGAGAAATTATTAAGCTACTACTACTTAATAAATTTAAAAAAATCTTAAGTAGATTTAAAAGTTCTTTATAAATATAAGGAATTATTTTAGTTATTTTTTAATTACTATAGTTAATAATATTATAAAAATCTAAATTATAAAAACTTATTTAGCTAAAATTATTAAAATTTAATTTAAATTATATTTTAGAGATTTTAAATAAAATAAAACTTTAAAGAAATTATATATAATTATTTTATTTATAAATTATATTATATTTAAATAATAGTTTAAAAAACTATATAAAAAAACTAATAAGTTTAAAAAAGCTAAAAATATACTTTTTTAAATTAAATAAAAAAAACCTTATGTAAAGTATACTATTACTTTTATATACTTAGCTACTAAGATTAATTTTAATAATAAAGTATAGTAAATACTTTATTACTAAGGATTTAATTTAAATATTAAAAATAAATTTTCTAAAGATAAAAAACCTAATATACTTAATAAACTTACTAAAAAAGCTATTTATATTAATAAATAATAATTTTAATAATATTAAAAATATAAGTAAAAAGGGAATTTTTAAAAAATAATTTTAAAATACTTTTACTTTAGTAATAATACTAATTAAGGAAAAAAAAGGGATTTTATAACTTATAATAATAAAAAGCTAGGATCTATAGACTTTAGTATTATTAAAGTATAATATAAAAATATTAAATATTATAACTATAAAAAAAAATATATATAAAGAAATATTATTAAACTTTAAAGAAAAAAAGTAATAAAAAATTTATATTTATCCTAAAACTTAAGGAAAACTAAATTATTAATATTATATAACCCTTAGTAAATTATAATATATTATATTTTTTAGTATACTATAATAATATTACGACCTAAATTAATAAAAGGTATAAAGGAGAAGTACTAGGAAAAACTATTACTTAGTTAATTAATTATAAAAAAAGTAATAAATATTAACGCTCCTATAATTAAAGTAACTTATATAAATACTTTAAATACTTTAAAGAGTAATAGGCTATAGTACTTTTACTAAAAATAACTAAATATATAAAATTTAATTCTTTATGCTTTTTAAATAACTTAGATAAATAGTTATTAATAAAATATTAAAATTAAATATAAATTAAATTTTTATTATATTTTATTTACTTTATAATTATAGCTGTTTAAAATTACTTTTTATCCTTTTTGCTAATATAAATTAATTAACCTTAGTTTATTATTTTAGGAATTTACCTTATATTATTTAAGTATTAAGTTAAGATATTATATATTAATAACTTTTATTTAAAAAGATACTAAGTAATTTTTAAGTAATATAAACTATTATACTTAAATTTAACTTAAATATTAATACTTTAACTACTAAACTTAGTATATTTATAATTAATAAAAATAAAAATATTATTATAAAAAATATACTTAATATTACCTCCTTTAGGAAAAATAAGTTAGTAATATTTATTTAAAATATATATAAACTTAACTAAGTTTTAGCTAATAAACTTAATAAAGAAAAACCTAAGATAATTAATATTAAAATCTTTATTAAATAATAGTTATTTTTTATATTTAAGGGAAATATTAAAGAACTTTATTTATATTTAATTTAACTTAAAGTATACTTTAAGGATT
Source organism: Trichoderma afroharzianum (assembly GCA_037893235.1). NCBI lineage: Eukaryota > Fungi > Ascomycota > Sordariomycetes > Hypocreales > Hypocreaceae > Trichoderma > Trichoderma afroharzianum. The sequence goes on along the minus strand of JBBLXW010000050.1, from coordinate 115,436 downwards.
TTAAAAATATTTTTAATAATATTAAAAAAAAAGTTTATTTTATTACTTTATAATTTAAAGAAATTACTTTAAAATAATTTAAACTTATCTTAGATAACTACTTAGAAAATTTAACTAAAGGAGTAAAAAAATAAACTTAATAAATCTTTAGTAATTATAATAAATATATTACTAAATTAAAAAAAGTATTTAAAGATATTAGTAAAAATTAAATAGCTAAAAATATTTTAACTAATATATACTAAAAAGGGAAATACTTAAATTATATTATAAAATTCTAAGATATAGCTTTATATATTAAATAAAATAAGTTAGTTTTTATTAAATAATTTTATAATAGACTAAAGCCAGAAGTTAAGGTAAAAGTATATAATATTAATTAAATAACTTATACTTTAGTTTTATTTATAAATGTTTATATTTAAGCTAATAACTTACTATATAAACTTAAGAATAGTACTACTTAATAATATTAATAAAATAAATATTAAGCTAATTAAGGTAAAAAACAAAATAAGGAAATTACTAAAAATAATAGTAGTAAACCTAAAAAAATAAATTTAGATATTCTATAACGTAAGAAAGAATTTAAGTACTATAACTATAGTAAAATAAGTTATATAGCCTATAACTACTGAGTACTTAAGAAAAAACGTAAGGATAAAATCCTAGAACTAAAAAAAAAAAACCTTCTTTTAGAAAAAAAAAAACCTTCTTTTAGAAAAAAAAAACAATCCCTTAACCTATTGTAATAAGAAAATAATAACTACCTTTAGTATAAGGAAAAACTAAAAAAACTAAAAACCCTACTTAAAAATATTTTTAATTTAGTTAAAAACCCTATAACTAAAGCTATAGCTTAATAGAATTACAGGTTATTATTTTATAAAAAATAAGTTAGAAATATTATTAACTTTATTAAAAGTAAATTTAAGGAAATTAATAAATTTATTAAACTATAATAGTAAGTTAATATTTATAATCCTTAATAAAATATTAAGACTTTTATTTACTAAGAAATCTAAGATAAACTTAAATAATAGTAATTATATAATAATAAATAATAAATTATTATAAGCTTAGACGTAAATAAAATATAGGAACTTAAAGGGAGATATTAGTAAATATTTTAAAACTACCCTTAAATTAATCCTATAAATAATAACTACTATTAAATTTATTAAATAAATTATATTATTTACTAATATATATATTATCTAAAATAAAAAGTAAAATATAATACTTTCCTTTAATAAAACTTAGTAATCTTTATTATAAACCTTTACTATAAAAAATAATATAATAAATAAAAAGTTATTTATAAATTTTAAAAATTATAAATTATAATACTTAAACTTTATTTAACTATACTTTATAAATATAAAAATAAAGAATAAATAAAAAACTACCTAAGTTATTAATATATTATTTACTAAACTTTAAAACTTATTTAATAATATAATTAAAATAAAAGGACTAAGATATATACTTTTAAATAGTATTAATAATATAATAAACTAGACTATTTTAAATACTAAAGTTATAAGCTTAAAGACTAATATAATTTAATTTTAGAAGAAAAATAAATTATAAAATAATAATTAGTAAATTAACTATATAAAATAGGATTTAACTTTAGAACCTATATAGGAGTACTTAAAGAATTACTTAGAAAATATTATAAATATTAAAAAACTTTAAATAATTTATAAAATAATAAAATTACTTACGAAATCTATATTAAATAGATAAAATTATACTATAAAGTAATAAAATAAAAGAATTATAAAAACCCTTACTATAAATTATATATACTATATAAAATTAAAGATTAATATTTAAAAAACTAAAATAATCTTTAGATAAAAGATACTATAAAATTAACTAAGAATTTATATTTTTTAAAAAAAAATATAAAGATAATAATAAAAAAAAAAAAACTTTTTAAAAAAAAAATTACTTTTATAATAATATAAAATAAGGAACTACTTAAAGTTATAATAAACTTTAGAATAAATAAAAATTATATATTAGCTATAACTATAATATATTTATAAATATTATAAAAATAAAAAAAGAAATTATATTAACTTTTTTATAAAGAAGGAAAATTATTTAAATATAATAATAAATAAATTAAAAAATAAACTAATTACCTATACCTTAATATCTTTAGTTAAATTACTTTAATAATATATAATATTATTAATACCCTAAAATAGGATATTATCTTAAGTATACTATAGTTATACTAATATAAACTTTTAATAAAATAAAGTAAAAGTTAAGTTTATTAATAAAATAATAAATAAACTTTAAATTAAAAAAAGGATAAAGGAAGCTAGAAGCTTTAACTCCTTAAGCTTAATAAAATTCCTATATAATTATAAAAATAATTTAAAACTACAGAAGCTTAATTTTTAAAAAGGTTTACTAAAGGGAAATAAAACCTATATAAACTTAATTAATTCTTAAAACTTACTAAAGAAACCTAAGAAAAAGACTTTATAACTAAATAAAATATAAGAGAATTTATAAACTTAATAGCTAATATTTTAAAATAATATTAAAAGTTTAAGGCTTTATTTTAAAAAACTTTAACTAACCTTAACGGAAGTATATAAATACTATTATATATTAAATAGAATTATATAATAAAGTTAAAGGAAGGGAAGTAACTAAAATACTTTCTGTTATATAACCTTAATTAGTTAAAATTTAATACTTTTAATAAATAAATATAAAAATAAAAGGAAAAGGGATATATTAGAATCTTTAACTCCTTAGTATAATATTTTATTATTTTTATTTTAAAAAAAAAATAGAAAACTATAATTAATTATTAATTATAAATAACTAAATAATATTATAATTAAGGATTAAACTTTTTTATTATTAATATCTAAAGTAAAAAATTAATTATAAAAAGCTATAATATATTTTTAGTTAAACTTTACTAATACCTATAGGTTAACTTAAATAAAGGAAAAATATAAATAAATAATAGCCTTTAGTACTTTAAGAAAATCTTATAAATTCTTAATAATACCTTAAGGATTAATAAATATACTTATATTTTTTTAAAAAAAAATTAATTATATTTTTTAAAAATATTAAAATAAATTTATTATTATTTACTTAGATAATATTTTAATATATTTAAAAACTAAAAAAAAATATAAAAAATATATATATTTAGTACTTTAAGTATTATAAAATAATTATTTTTTTATAAACCTTAAGAAATATTAATTTTATATATAAAAAGTAAAATTTTTAAAGTATATTATTACCTTTAAAATTATATAAATAAATCTAAAGAAAGTTATTATAATTAATAAATAGCTAATATTAATATTAATTAAAAAAGTATAAAGTTTTTATAAATTAGCTAATTATTATTAATACTTTATTTAAAACTTCTTAGTCTTAGCTTAATCTTTAATTAATATAATAAAAAAAGATTAAAAGTTTAAATAAATAAAAAAAGTAAAATAAATATTTTAAGTAATTAAATAAGCTATAACCTTAGAACCTATTTTAGCTATATATAATCTAAAGAAATTAATAGAAATTAAAACTAATATATTAAAATATATAATTAAAAAAGTACTAAATTAATAAAATAATAAAAAAAAACTTTACTTTATTATATTTTACTTCTAAAAGTTTAATAAAGCTAAACTTAATTATATAGTTTATAATAAAGAATTTTTAAAAATTAAAAGTTATTTAAAATAGTAAAATTAATATTATAAAGAAAGTAAATTTTAAATTAAGATTTTTATTAATTATTAAAATATTACTTACTTTATATTTACTTAAAAGTTATTTAAAAAATAATTAAAATATTTTAAATTTCTAAGTAAATTTAATTATAAATTTATATATTATAAAAAATTAAAAAATAAAAAAGCTAATATACTTAATAAAAAAATTAACTATTTTTAAAAAATCCTTAATTACTAAGGTATAATATTATATTAAAATATATAAGGTAATTATAAATAAAAAATTTTTAATTTAATATTTAAAGTAAAAGAATATAATAAACTTTTTAAAGAAATTAAGGAATATATAAAGAATTAAGAACTATATTAATTCCTATCCTAAATTATGTTATAAAATAAATATTTTATAAATAAAAATAAATACTAGGTATTTTTTAACTTATAAAAAAAAGTAGTAAAATATATTTATAAATATTTATTATTTAAATATTAAGGAATTATAATTATATATTAATAAATATTTATAATATATTAATTTAAAAAAATAAAAAAAATTATTATTAATATTATAGTAATATATAATAAGTATTAATATACTAAATATAAAAAATATAAACTTTATAAAAAACTATAATTTTTACTAATACTTAAACTACTATAGAAAATAATTACCTTTAATTATATTATAAACTTATTATTTTTTAAAGAATTTTTTACTAAGGTAATTTATAATAATATTTTAGTAATAGTAAATAAATTTACAAAGTAAATATATTTTTTACTTTATTAAAAATTATATTTAGTAAAAAACTTTATATATATATATTTAAAAATAATAGTAGTTAATTATAATATACCCTAAGAAATTATTTTTAATAAAAAATAAACTTTTACCTTTAAGTTTTAGTAAAAACTTATAGTAAAACTTAAAGTAAATTATAAACTTAGTAATATATACTACCTTAAAATAAATAGTTAAATAAAATAAATAAATTAAATTATTAAGTAATACTTAAGATATTTTATTAATTTATAATAAAATAATTAAGTTAATAAACTATTACTTATATAATTATATTATAATAATATAAAATTTAAATTTACTAAGTTAATATTATTTTATATTTTATATAAATATACTCCTTTAATATATAAGCTATTTTAGAAAAAACCTAATATTAATAAAGTATAATTTTAAATAAAACTTATAGTTAACTTATATAAAAAGCTTAAAGTATAGTTAAAATTTATTTAAAAGTATATAAAATATTATATAAATAAAAATAGAATTAAAGAACTAAACCTTTAAAAGAAAAATATAGTCTACCTACTTTAATATATATAAGGTTATAAAATATTAAATATTAAAATAAATTAATTAAATAATAAATTTAATTTTAAAAAAATTAGTTTATTTAAAATTCTAAAGAAAATTAATAATATTAATTATAAATTAAAAATACTAAAAGGTATATAACTAAAATACCTTATATTTTATATATTACTATTAAAGAAAGTATAAATTAATAAAGTAATAGAAAAATTAATTTTAAATGAAATTATTATTATTAAAAATAAAAAAAAATAAAAAGTTAAAAAAGTCTTAGCTATATAAAAAAACTTAGAAGAAAATAATAAAATAAAATACTAAGTTAAATAAAAAGGATATAGTTTAATTTATAATACCTAGGAATTTATAAAAAGCTTTAATATAATAAAATTAATTTAAGACTTTTAAAAAAACTTAGGATTATATTTAAAACTCCTAATACTAGTTACTTAATAAATAAAACTATTTAAAAAAGAGAAAGTATATAAGTTTCTTTCCTTAGTATAAAAAAACTTAGATTTATAAACTTTAAACTAATACCTAAAGAAAACTAGTTAATATTATTAAAAACCCTTAATTATTAAAGGTCTTAAACTACTACCTATTTTATAGCTACCTTAGTATTAGCCTTAATTATTTTTTAATAAAATAACTTTTTACTTTACTTTTTTACTTTTTTATATATTTTATAAATATATAATAAATAACTAGCTACTTTAACTAGCTTAAATTATAATTTAATTATTTAAGTATTTAAAGAATTAAAATACTCCCTAGCCTTCTCTTTTTTATACTTTAAAAAATACTTTTAAACTATTACTTTTTTAACTAAGGAAAATTAATTACTACTATATTAAGGAACTAAGACTATTTATAGGTATTTATAATAAAAATACTATTATAAAATTTCTTTACTATTATATAATTCCTATAATAAAAAAAAGTATTAAAAATTATATAAAATAATTTTAAATAATAATAATAAGTATATAATATATTTATAACTACTTCAGAAGTTAATATATATTTTACTAAAGAAAAATTCTTATACCTTTTATAAATTTTTATAAATAAATTAAATATAATAAAAATATAAAAAAGAAAAAAAAATATACTTTATAAAGATTATATACTATAGCTAGATTAAGTATAAGGCCCTATTAGGTTTTAAAAATAAAATTAATAAAAGAGGGGGTATTATATTATAACCTAAATTAATAAAAAGTATAAAAAAAAAGTATTAGAAAAAACTATTACTTAGTTAACTAATTATAAAAAGAAGTAATAAGTATTAATGCTCCTATAATTAAAGTAACTTATATAAGTACTTTAAATACTTTAAAAAGTAATAGACTATAATACTTTTACTAAAAATAACTAAATATATAAAATTTAATTTTTTATACTTTTTAAATAACTTAAATAAATAATTATTAATAAAACATTAAGATTAAATATAAACTAAATCTTTATTATATTTTACTTACTTTATAATTATAGCTACTTAAAGTTACTTTTTATTCTCTTTACTAATATAAACTAATTAACCTTAGCTTATTACCTTAGGAACTTACCTTATATTATTTAAGTATTGGGTTAGGACGTTATAAATAATAAATATTAAATATACTTTAGTAATAAATAAAGTTTAGGATAGTACCCTAGCAACAAGGAGGTAAAGCTTTTTACAGCAAAAAGGAAACCCCTGCTAATTTAGCAGCAGGTATTATTCCTCGCAGACTACCCTTAGAAAATAACTTAAGGTTAAATACTACTTTATTATTTTTTATTCTTATATATTTTTATATAAAAAGTATAAAAAAGAAGTTATATAAAAAAGTTAATTATAATTAAGCCCTAAAGCTTCTTTAGGTAAATCTATTTTCTTAAATAGAAAGTAGGAAAAAGAAAGTCTTATTATTATTATATATTTAACTTTATTATTTAATTTAGTCTACCCTATTATATTTATTTATTATATATACTAAAGCCTATTATATTATTTATCCTTAGACTTTATAATAGTAATAGTAGTAATAGTAATAGTAGTAAAATAAATATAAAGAGATAAAAGGGTTATATATATATATATATATATTAATACTTTTTAACTATTATTATATAGCCTTTAATATATATATAAAATTATTTAAAAAAGATAGTTATTAATAATTTTATATATAACCTAAAGTATTATATAATAGTATATTATATTTATAAAATATATCTAGCGTTAGGAAAACTAAAGTTATAGAAAAACTACTTACAAAAGGAACTATATTATATAAAAGGTAAAGGATTATAAAAGACCGTTAACTTACTCTTAACCTATAGTCTACGAAGGTAAAATAAGTTATAATAATAGTAATTAAATAGGAGGTTACTTTATAAAAAAATTAACAGCCTAGTAAAATATATTAGTTATATATACTTATATAATAGTAATAACTATAATTTTATTACTAGGTAGCTAAATATAATATATAATTATATACCTAGGTATAAAAAAATAGTATTTTAGTATATAAAAGGTTTAATACTGCTATAAAGGGTATATAGGTTATAGATATACTTTATAGTAAAAGAATAAATTAACTACTTTACTATTAATATTAAATAGGGGAATAGGAGGGACTTAATATTACTACTATTATTATTATACCTACTGCTGCTACTTAAGTAGGATATAATATACTTAGTTTTATAAAGAGGGCTACTGCTATTCCTACTAAAAGAAAGGCTTTTTAATAAGCTAAGAGGTAATTTATAGTAAGTTATACATAACCTAGATAATAATATAATAGTTATTAAAAACGTTAGTAGGGATTAAGTAAATTAGAAGTTATAGCTAGTTTATATAGGATTTCCTATATACCTATAGGAGATTTAAGATAATAAAATTAAGTTATTTTACTAACTACTATAAAAAAGAAATATATTTTACTTAAAGAGATATATATAGAAGAGGGAGGATAATAAGCTTAACTAGAAAAACTATAGCAGCTGGAAGAGTATAAGTATAAATAGAAATAATTATAATAACTAATTTAAATATTACAGTCTTTATATTTATAGTAAAGATAATTATAAGGAAGGTAAGAATAATAATTTTAAATATATATTAGCTATAGCAGAAGCTTTTTTCTAAAGTATTTATAAATTAATAGTAGATAAATTACTAGACTAGAAAATAATATATTAGTAAGAGTAAATACTTAGTAACTTTACATAAGGTTATAGCAGTAATAAAAGTAAGAATATACCCTTTTATAACTTTAAAACTCCGTTAGTATTAATAAAATACTTTATAAAAATAAAAAAGCTGTTAGTATACTATTATAAAGTAATATATTATAAAGATAAGTACTTTATAATATTAGGAAAAGGGGGAAAGGGAGGGGTTAGAAAAGGTAGTAGAAGAGGAGTTTATTATTTTTAAATACTTCTATAAGATATTATTAAGTTAACTAATAGGTAGTAGAAAGTAATAAATAAGATATTTAATACCCTTTAGGAGGAGAAGAGAAAATAAGAGAAAGGTAATAGGGATAAGGATAAAGAAAGTAAAGATAAAGGGTAAAATAATAATAATAAGCGTAACTTAAAGCTAGCTTATACTATTTAAAGGTTTTATATATTATTAATTTACTAGTTTATTAAAAATATACTTTTTTAATTACCTATTATTAACTTTTATATTATATTAAACTATAAATAGCTAAAGATACTTATATAAAGTAAATCTAGCGGTAGTATTAGTAATTATAAAAAGGGTATTAGAAATAATAAAGTAAATAAGGTTACGTAGTACTAAAGAAGGCTTAGTAGCTGAAGAGACCTAGGGGATTATATTAATAATTTATTAAAGTTAGTGTAAGTAGTGTAACTTTTACTATTTAAAGCTATATACTTTTGTAATGAACCGGGTTCCTATAGGTACTACAGGTCAGCTGTTTCCAAGGGATAAACCTTAGAGTAGTTCTATAGTTTATATTAGCGGAGCAATTAGGTCGGTAAACGGATAATCTTATTACTAGTTGTAAAATAAAGTATTTAAATATTCAATCTAATTACTATTAAATAATAATAACTAGCTATCTAAGTATTTTAATAAGTAACATAAAGTAAACTTATATACCTATAACAATTCCATCAAACCGTTAAGCCAAACAGGGCAAAAGATTAGGCCAATAATCGCAATTGTAGCAATTACTGTAATAGAACCAGCTATTTATAAGGGATCTAACTATTACGGCGGACCAGATCGTAATACGATTCTCTCCCTCTCCAAGGGCTTGTCCTCAAGCCCTATATAGCTCTAAGATAGAGAAACCTTAGCTATCTCAGCAGCGTCAAACAGCTGTTCTAACCCCCAAGGGCACTGTAACGTTCCCTATAACGTCTTTCCACAGGCCTTGTCAGCAGCGGAAGTCCGATATGATCTAGCTTGGATTGCCCAACAAGCCGGAATTAAACCCTAGGCCACTGGCTGTATGCGATTATTGTGTAACGATTCCATTAAACCGTTAAGCCAAACAGGGCAAAAGATTAGGCCAATAATCGCAATTGTAGCAATTACTGTGATGGAACCAGCTATTTATAAGGGATTTAATTATTACGGCGGACCAGATCGTAACAATACCCAGTTAGCCTAAGCTAGATCGATAGTTCATTTATTAATCTACTGCTAGATTAATAGCTTATAAGTTAATCCTGGGTTAAATTAAGAAGTTATATCTTAATCCCTTTTTAGTAAGTTAAAGGATTAAAGTTAATCCGGTTTCAGCTAACCTATTAGCCTATTGTCGCAACCTTAAGAGTCAGGTTATAATATAATATCCCCCCTCCTACTAGTCTTATCCTTAAGACTTTACTATAACTAATATAAGTAACTACTCCCCCCTTATTTCTTATTAATATTTTATCTTCCTTATGTCCAACGTTCCTTATTAATTATTATATTAAGTATTTGCAAAAGGTCTTATCCTAAAACAAAGCATTACAACGTTCTTTTAGAAATTATTTTATCTTATCTTATTAAAATAAAGGATTATATATATTATTTTAATAAAAAGAAGCAGAGCTTCTTAAAGTATTAAATATCTAAGGAGAATTCTACTTACTACACTAAGTACGTAAAGGATAATAAATCCCTTTATAATATACGTCTATTATCGTTAGCTTAACTTTAAAAAATTACTTTATTTTATACATAATATAAAAACGCTTTTAAAAAAGCCAAGGAGAAGCGTAAAGTTGTTAATATAAAGATTAAGTATCTTCGTAAACAGAAGTATCTTTAATTAAAAAAAATAACTTATACAGTTACATAGGGTATTAATAATTTAAAGGAGTTAAATAAGGTTAAGCGTAAGGAGGCGGAGGCCGCTTGCTAGACTACTATAACGCAGTTAATAAAAGGTTTTTCTAAGGTTATCCCTGCTTTTTTTATATTAGAGGATTATTTAAAGATATTAATAATAAATCCTAAGCTAGCGTAATCCTTAGGCTTTAATAAAGTTTTTCTATTAGCGCTATTAAGTTCTTAAAATATTCAATAAGTTCCTATATTTTTTCTTTTTTTTTTCCTTTTTCCTATTATACCCTATAGTATTATTTACTATCTTCTCCTATTTTTATTACATTAATGTCTTTTACTTTATATTTTTTTTCTTCTTTTTTAATAATAATTTTATCCTAAATAAATCTTCTAGTTTTTTCATCAATTTATACTTTTTCTAGCAAGGAAATATAAAAAATTAGGTATATATACTTTCCTCGTTTTTCCTATTGTTCTAAAAGTTTAAGTTTATAGTTCACGTCTCTGATTTTTTTTAAAATTTTATAAGGTCTAAGTTTTTTAAAATTAAGTTTATTACTTAGCCTATTTATTTTAATATTTACTTATTTATTTCCTTGCGTATGTTAGTATAACTAGACTATATCCCCTTCCTATAGGGTTAGTCCTCTAAGCCTGTATTTATTTATATATTTAATTATCCTTTATTAAATAAATTTAAATTATCGTCGTAGTTTATTATATAATTTAATTATATTTTCTACTTTAATTATAGCTTTTTTAATATCTTCTCCTTACTTTAGCAGTCGGTAGGCTTTAGGTTTAAATCTATAGTTTAAGAAAAATAGTAATTTCTTAGTTAACTTTAATTCCGTACTATTATATATAAGTTATATAACGGGGAGTAGTTCTACCTAATTATTTTATTTAAAGTTAATATAATAGCGTAAATATATTTTAATTATCTAATTAATTTTTTCCGTTTAACTATTTATTTATAAGTAGTAGGCTGTACTAACCTTATAGTTTATTCCTAGTCTAGCTATAAGTGCTTTCTAGAACTTAAATATAAATATATTTCCTTTATTAAAGATCATATCTCCTAGCAGTCTATAGTTACTTATAATATATTTTATTATTATATATACTAGTCCTTCTATATTATTAGCTTCCTTAAATAGTATAAAGTAAACTATTTTCGTAAGTTTATTAACTACTACAAAAATACTATTATAAAGTACTTTTATAACTAGTTCTCTTAAAGGAGGTAGCTTAGTAATTAAGTTAAATAAAATTAAGTCCTATAGTTGCTATAATACAGGTAGTAGTTGTAGCTGTCTATATAGTTTATACTTAAAGCTTTTAGCTCGTCTATATATTATATATTCTAATATAACCTTTTATACCTATATCTTAATACTATTAAATTTAAAGTATTATTTAACTTACTATATAGTTTTTTTAATTTTACAGTATTTATTAAATTTATATATGTAGATAGATTTTACTACTTTACTTTATAAGTCTTCTAGTACCTATATAAGTCTATTTAGTATTAGGTATTTAATATTTATAAAAACACCTTCGGGGTATTATTTATTTTCCCAGTTCTTAACATACTCTTTAATATCGTTAATAATTAAATTATTTATTTTAATTTAGTATAAGATATTAATTAATTAAATTACTAAGTTATTATACTAGTTTTTTTTTAGTATTTAAGCCTTAACTTCCGGGATTTCTTAAAAGTAGTCTAGGTATTTACTAAGTATATTAGCTTATCTATTATCTAATCTACTGTAGTATTTAATAATAAGCTTAAACTCTGAAAGTTACTTATAATATTTAACTTATCTACGGAATAGTTTTTATATTATTATAAAGTAAGTAATATTTCTATAATTTATAAGGATTATTATTAAAAATTAACTTCCTTTATAATAGTATCTTTAGTATTATTTACTAAGCGCTTAGTATATAGCTAGAAATTTTTTATTATAAATAAGGTATTTAAGTTTTAATTTATATAATTTCTTAAAGAAGTAGGTAATTAACCTAAGTTTCTTTTTCTTTATATTATCTAGTTAGCTAAGTACTTTACTAATTACGTAGTTTAAGGTATTAGTTTTAATTATAATAAATTTATTTAGGTTAAATATTATAAATACTAGTGTACTTATAAAGGCTTATTTAAAGTAGTTAAAAACTTTTCGAACGTCTTATATTAGTTTAAATTTAATATTTTTCTTAATTAAGTTCGTAAGTAGTATAGTAATTTTCAAAAAGTCTTTAATAAAGCGTTAATAGTAGTTGGTAAATCCTAAGAAGCTCTATACTTACTTAACGTTCTTAAGCAGCTTCTAATTGTTAATTACCTTAAGTTTCTTTAGATTTATTTAGATTTTTCCTAGGGTAATAATATATCCTAGGAATATAACTTTCTATATATAAAAGTTATATTTCTTAGGTTCCACCAGGAGTTTATTATTTTATAATATCTATAGTACTTTTTTAATATATTCCTTATATTCTTCTAAGTTTTTAAAATAAATAAGAATATTATTAAGGTATTGTGATAAGCTGAGCTCCTATAGGGTTAGTATAAGAGGGATTCCCAAGGGATAAACCTTATGCTAGGTTTATATTAGCGGATAAGCCAGGCTGGACTGTAGGTAATTAATAAGGATAAAAGGGTTTATTTATACAATTAGTAAATAATACTACTTAGAGTATAATTAAGCGTTATTTTATATTTATAACTAGCTATCTAAATTATTTTAATAAATGATATAAAGTAAACTTATATATTTAGTTGTATTTTTAGAGCGATTGTAAACGACAGTTGCTATCTATTGCTCTTATATAAAAGCAATTCTTCATATATATTGCTTTTATATTAAATAACTGTTAATTAGTTCTTAGTCTGTTAGTTATTCCGGAGGTACGTACCTGTTACGTTGGTATAAGATATTAGTTTATAATATAATGTCCTCTTCCCGTTAGTCTTATCTTTAAGACTAGTTATAAGACCCCGGTATCCCTTGTATTAGTATGTTATTATATTTCTTAGTATATAACTTCTTTTGTATTACTTATTGGTTTATTTTAAAACCTTACTTTATAATCCCCTTATATACGTATACTAATATTATACCGGTTAGGCGTTATATAAGACCTTAAGCTTATTCTAAGCCTTATTTTATTAAAGCAGAGTGTGATTAGGTAGATGAGAATTGTAGGAGCTTGGTTAGTTAGACTTCTTTAACTAGTTCCGTGAAAATGCCTTGTTTACGGTATATTACTTTGGGGAAAGTAGATAAGTGTAAGTTTAGTAGTTGTTCTATTCGGTGTTAGCGGTGTATTATTAATAAGAAGGGTTGTGACGGAGGTACCGTTGTGTCCTTTTATAAGTGTTTATTTTATTTTTTTTGTGTTTTATTACTAATAGTTTTTTATAATTGCCTGTTTTTAAAAAGATTATAAAAAGTATTTTACGTAAAAGCAAGAGGCTAAGGTAGCTTTTACTAAGGCGCTTGTTTATTTTTAGTGGATTTATTATTTAAAGTAAGAAGTAAAGGAGAAGGGTGATGAAGTTTTTAATTATAGTATAGAGTTGTTAAATATATAAAATAGTATTATATAATAGGAGTCTAGCGCTGCTTTAGATACTTAGTCTATTAGCGTAGTTAACGTCCTTAACCTAAGTTTTTTAGATAATTTTCTTTATCCTAGGGGTATACCTTTAGCTTCTGGCGGATCTTTTTTTAAAACTTATTTAAGGCCGCCTAGGAATTCGTAAAGCTTTCAGTAGGTTCCTAACTATCTGTACTTCTATCGTATCCTTTTTATTCTACTAGGTATTAGAGTTTACTAGATTTTTTATTTATTTTTAGCAATATTATTTTATTAACTTTATATTTAAGTTCTTTACCTTTAATAATAATTTCATCTATAATAAGCTCTCTAGTATTTTTATTTATTAGTGCTTTTTCTAATAGTAAGATATAAAAAATCAGATATATTAGTTTCCCTTATTTATTTAGTTATTCTAAGAGATCTAGTTTATAGTTAACTTCGCTAATTTTCTTTAAAATTTTATAAGGCCTGACTTTCTTATAGTCTAGTTTATTACTTAGCTTATTTATCTTAATATTAGCTTATTTTTCTCTTTAAGTATATTAAAGTAAGTAGACTATGTCCCTTTTTTAAAGGGTTAGTCCTCTAAGCTTTTTTTTATTTATATACTTTTTTATATATTTTTACATAAGTTTAAGTTATATATATAATTCCTAGTGTAGTTCTTTAAGCTTATTTACCTTAAGTATAGCTTTTTATATATTTTCTCTTTTTTACAGTATTTTATATACTTATAGGTAGTATCCTTTATTAGTGTAAAATAGTAAAAGTTTAGTTAATTTTAAAACTAAATTATTATAGAAGAATTCTACGTTAGGTAAGTGCTTAACTTAATTATCTTAGTTAAAATTAATATAACTTTGTAAATATATTTTAACAATCTGGTTAATGTATTCTATTTATTTATCTATTTAAGGGTAGTAAGCAGTACTAGTTTTATAGTTTATACTTATCCTTACTGTAGCGCTTTACTAGTATTTAAATATAAACGTTAATCCTTTATTAGAAATAATTTCCGTAAGTAATCTGTATTTTAAGGTTATATACTTTTATATTATATAACCTAGTTCCTCTACTATACTTCCTTTTTTATATAAAATAAAGATACTTTGTTTTATTAATCTGTTAATAATAATAAAGATACTATTATATATTATATTTATTATTAACTTTTTTAATAATAATAGCTTAATAATATAGTTAAATAAGATAAAACTCTAAGGGTACTTTAGTATTAGTAATAGTTATAGTTTACCGTAAGGTTTTTATTAATTAGACTTTATTTTTATATATAAAATATATAATTAAATAATTCCTTTAATGACTTTTTTTATATTTATAAAGGTATAATACTATTATACTTATTGTAGTATTTTAGTAACTCCCTTATGTCTATATAGTAAATACTCGTAAACTGTTTTTATTACTTTTTTCTATAATAAATCTAGTACCTAGATTTTTTCATTCTAGTATAGGATTCCTTTTATAAGGGTTATATCTTCGGGGAATTAGTCTAGTATTTATTTACTAACTTTATTTTTAATTTTATTAAAAATAAGGTTTTTATTTTTAATAGTAAAAAAAGTGTTAATAATTACTAGTTTATAATACTTTTCTATTGTTTTTTAAAATATTAGTAATATAAGTTTTAGTATTAGTTTAAAGTAGTTTTCTTTATAGTTAAAAGCGTCTACGCAGTTATTCTCTAATCTTTTGCAAAGTATAATCTTAAAGTTATATTTAGTTATAAACTTAAGATATTTTTTTTATTATATTAAGATATTTATTTTTTTTATAGTAAAACTTATAAAATTCTTATAGTTAGAATATATAGTAATCTTATGTTTATTACCTAGCAAATATAATTTTTATTTTTTAAATACTTTAAAAATAGTTATAAGTTCTTGGTTATATGTAGAATATTATAATTTAGGGCTATGGAGTTTTTTAAAGAAGAAGGCTACTAGATGTAGTATTCCTTTATTATTTCATTAGCTAAGAACTCTTTTAATTATATAGTTTAAGGCGTTTATTTTAATAATAATAGGCCTCTTAGGGTTATATATTTATAGTACTAGTGCACTAGTAATAGCTTCCTAAAGTACTTTAAAAGCTTCTAAGGCCTTCCTTATGTATTTAATTAGTTAATTCTTTTTTTTATTATTTAGATCTTTTTTAGTAAAGTCCGTAAGTAGTATAGCAATTTTGCTGTAGTTTTAAATAAATTATTAATAATAGTTAGCTAGTTTAAGGAAACTTTATACTTTTTTAACTATCTCGGGGACCTTTTATTTTATAATAGCTGCTACTTTAGTAAGGTCTATTTTAATTTATTTTAGTAAGATAATATATCCTAGGAAGTTAACTTCTTATATATAGAATTAATACTTCTCTGGTTCTACTAGCAGGTTTGCTGCTTATAGTATTTCTAAGACTTAATATATATATTATTTATACTTTTCTAAGGTATTAGAGTAGATTAATATATTATCTAGGTAAATAATAATAAACTTATTAATATATTCCTTAAGGACCTTATTAATTATTCTTTAGAATATAGTTAGTGTATTAGTAAGTCCGAAGGGTATAATTAAATATTTAAATAGTCTGTAATACATCCTAAATACTATTTTTTATTTATCTTCTTCCTTGATTTAAATAAGGTTATAGGCTTTTTTTAAGTTAAGGGCTGTAAACTATTTTACAGTAGTTAACTTATCTTTAATTTCTGAGATTAGTAGTAGCGGTATTTGATCTTTAATAGTAATCTTATTAAGTTGTTAATAGTTAATAACTAGTTATAACTTTTTATTTTTCTTTAGTATAAATATTACAGGGTATCCTGCTGATAAGTTAGAAACTTAGATATATCCTTTTTTTAATTATTTATTTAACTATTTTTTTAAAGTTTTAAGTTCTTTTTTATTAAGGTTGTAGATTTTATAAATCTTAGGTTATTTTCTATTTATTAACTTAATAAAGTAATTCTATTACAAGTATAATAGTAATCCAGTGTCTAGCGTTACCTTATATAGTTTTTTAAATTTCCTATACTAGTAAGGTATTTTAGCAAGAGTATTCTTAAGTTCTCCTAATTCCTCTTTTTTTTATACTTTATATAGTGTATTATTAAGTACTACTAGCTCGTCTTTAAATTATATTATAATTTTATTAATGCAGATGCGTTCTGCTTTTTTGCATTATTTATTATATTATAGTAATACTAGTAATTTATTTTCCTTAAACCTAACTGTTTTCGTTTTTTTTATAATTAGTATAAAGGATTCCGGTTTTTCCAATAGTATAGCTTTACCCTTTTGTTCTCTTTAGCTTAGTTAATATTTAGGTATATTTTTTATATTTTAATAAACCTTATTAGTCTTCTATTAAATAATAAAGTTATTATTAAGTAACTAGGGGTATTTTAAAAAGATATTATTTTTTAGTATATTTAAAATACTAAATTTAACGTTATAGGTATTCCCGTTAATAATTAATAGGAGATAATTAGTCTTATATTTAATAAGTCCTTTTTTTATTTCTTCCCCTGTAATACTTATAATTTATAATACCTATTTCTTTTTTTATATAGGGATTTCTAATTCTTTAATTAATTATAGTAATATTAGATTATAGTTTAATCCGCTGTTAATATATACAGTAGTAGTTTTATTTTTAAGTAGCATATTTACTCTTAGTTTTTTTATTTTAGTTATTTTAACTATATTAATCTATACTTTTTTCTAATTAAGGTTGTAAGTTTCCTTTATAAGGATATTAAGGTCCTTAACTATCTATTATTATATTTACTATTATTATAGCTTTTAGTACTATTAGTATTTATTAATATTAATTTTATTAAGGTAGTATTTATAGAAGTATATAACGTCTTTTTTATAGGTATAGCCTTTATTATAATTTTTAAAATTAAATCTATTATAGTATAATCAGTAGTAAAGTTATTAATAATCCTTTTTTACCTATTAATATTACTTATAGTTTTTATTATAGTATTATAGGAAGTTAAGCTTAGGGTATCCCTTCTTTTAGTTATACTATTCCTTAACTTTATAATTAAAGTAGTTACAGTATTATTAATTAATGTAATTTTCGGGGTTAGATTTTATATAATTATTATTATATAGGTTGCTTTATTAGATCTAGAAGTATTAATTATATAGCTTAGTCTTTTAATATTTAATATATAGTAGCTTATTATATTATTTTATATTTTATTACTTATATTCCTTTATAAATAAGGTATTATATATAAGTTATATTTCTTCTTATTTAAGGAACTGGTCTTTAGTTATAATAAAGTAGTAGGGGTTAGCGTTAGTATATTCCGCTAGCCTATTATTACCAGGTACTTATTGCTAAGTAATTTTATATTACTTAAGTATTTATTAAAACTTTATTAATTTTTATTCTTATATTTTTTCTAATTTATTATTAGAGGGCTTTTATCTATAGGGGTGATTTAGTCCCTGGGGTTTTTGTAATTTATAATTCTTATATAATTTTAAAATATTTAAGTTAGTATATTTTTAATTTTATTTAGCTTTTTTTTCTTATTTATAAATAAATATATTTTTTTATTCCTTTTCCTCTTCTATAAGTAGAACGTTAAGGTTTTTATTTTATATTTCCTTATATTTATCTTAAGTTATATTAACCTTTTTTAAAGTAGTAATTACTATAGGTATATTATTAATAGCCTAGTTAATTATTCATTAGTTAACTCCTTTAGAAATTATAGTATTAATAGTAATATATTTAAGCTGCTTTTTCTTAAGTACTTTAAGCTACTATTTTAACATTTCCTTCCCTTTTTTATATATAAAATATTAATTATTATAGCAGCTGGTTTAACTAAGTGAGTTATAGGGTATAGTTTTAATAGTATTAATCTAAACCTTATTAAACTTTTTATTTTTATTAGTGGATTTCTTAGAATTATTAGGTTTTCTATGCTTACTTTAGTAGTTCTTTTCCTTATAGTCTATTTTACTATAGTGGTTATATTTACCTATGAATTTGCAGGTATTAATAGTATTTAGATTTATAGATCCTGGTTTTTTATTATTAAATAAAGTTATATTGTGCTTTTTTCCTTAGTTTATATAATATAGAAGGTAGTGTTAGTTTTTGTTATTACTTTCTTTTTTTACTTACTTTTCCTTATATTATTTATACTATTAGTTATTAATACAGTAGGATTTTTTAAATAATTCCTTAAAGGTTTAAGGTAATTTATTTTTTTAAAGTTTATCCTTTATATTACCTTTTAGCCTTTAGTAGTATAATATTTTTTTAGTTTTATTTTTAAGGCTAGTTTTTACGTAAAGGTGAATAAATTTAGTAATATACTTAGTATATATATTTTATTATATAAAACTAAGTAATATATTTTCAGCTTTTTTTTTTTTATTAATTTACTTAAATAATACCTTAAGTTAGTTTTTAAATTCTTTATAATTATTAAATAGCTTATTAGTAGATTTTTTTTTATTTAGGTAGTTTTTTTTTTTAAAATTTTAAAAATAGGGTTTAAACTAATCCTTAGGCCTTTTAGTAAGTTAACTTTTTATTATATTAATATATTATTCTAATAGTACTATAGTAGTTAAGAAGTACCTAAAGTATGATTTTATATTTGTAAAAAATCCTTTGATTTTTTATAAGTCTTCGTTAAAGTAAGCGGGTAAGGGTAGCTTAATGATTTCCCTTGGTTCCTTTTTATGAGGAACTCCTGGTATTATGGGCGTATATTTTAAAGTATTAAGTTATCTGTTAAGTATATTAATAGTATTTTGCTAATCTTTAATAATTTATTTTATATAGGCTACTAAGGCTTTTAAGTTTATAAAGTATTATTTGGCTTTTTTTATATTAACTAGGGGTACCCGTAGGACTTCTAAAGTTACTATTATTTTTATTATTTTTTTAAATAAGTCTAAGATTTTAATATTATTATTATATATGCTTTAGACTTTGCTTTTGTAGTTTATTTTTTTATCTAGTACTTAAAATTTAACTATTTAGTATTTTTATAATAATATTACCTATAGTCTAAGGTAATCTTTAAATAAAAGTTATAAATATATAATAAGCTAAGCTCCTATAGGGTTAATATAAAAGGGATTTCTAAGGGATAAACCTTATGCTAGGTTTATATTAGTGGATAAGTTAGGCTGGACTATAGGTAATTAATAAGGATAAAAGGGTTTGTTTATATAACTAGTAGATAATACTGCTTAGAGTATAATTAAGCGTTATTTTGTATTTATAACTAGCTATTTAAACTATTTTAATAAGTGATATAAAGTAAACTTATATATCCAGTTGTATTTCTGGAGTAATTGTAAATAATAGTCGCTGTCTGTTGCTTTTATACAAGAGCGATTCTTTATATACGTTGCTTTTATATTAAATAACTGTTGATTGGTTCTTAGTCCGTTAGTTATTCCGGAGGTACGTACCTGTTACGTTGGCATAAGATGTTGGTTTGTAACAGGTATATAATAACAAAATAATCTACGTAGTCTTATAATACATAGTTAATTATTTTCTAGAAAAATACTAGAGTATTTATAAGTCCGAAAGGTATTACTTAGTATTTATAGAGTCTGTATTTTATACAGAAGGCAGTTTTCCACTTGTCGCCTTTTTTAATTTAAATAAAGTTATATACTTCCTTAAGGTCTAACGAAGTAAAGATCTTAGCTCCTATAAGTTAATTATGACGAACCGGGTTCCTATAGGTACTATAGGTCAGCTGTTTCCAAGGGACAAACCTTAGAGTAGTTCTATGGTTTATGTTGGCGGAGCGATCAGGTTGGTAAACGGGCAATCTTATTACTAGCTTATAAAGAAAAGTATCTAAAGGTTTAATCTAAATACTATTATATTAATAATAACTAGCTATCTTAGTATTCTAATAAGTAATATAAAGTAAACTTATATATCTAGTTGTATATTCTAGATTATAGTAGAAAGCTAGCTTTCCTAGCTTTCCTATAGTAGATTATTTTAGAAAGCTAGCTTTCTTAGCTTTCCTATTAAAAAATACCAACAGTCTTAATTAGTTTATCGGTCTATAGTTAATTTAGTTCCGGCTAACCTATTGGCCTATTGTCGCGACCTTAAGAGCCAGGTCGTAATATAATTCTCCCCCTCCTATTAGTCTTATCCTTAAGACCTAATTAAGGTAGTATATAAGTATCTACTCTTATTTTATTAATAAGTATTATAATTTTTTTATTTTTTACTTTTGTTTTTATTCCTTTATTATAGCTAATCGTAAGTGTAAGTGTAATAATAAACCTGTTTTTAAGTAAAAGAAAGAAAAGCGTAAAGGCCTTACTAATACTATACTAAAGAATTTTATCCTTATTATAAAATCGTATACTTACTGCAAAAAGTAAGGCTATAATTATATTACCTTAGAGAAAGATTTCCATTAGTATTTTTCTTACGTTTAAAATTAGAAATCCTATTGTAAAGCATTTAGTCTTACCCTGTAATAAATACGTAAGGTAGTAATTTATTATTTAAGGTTAAATAAAAAATTAGAAAAAGCAGAAGAGGTATAACTTAAGGCTAGTGCCTAAGTAAAACGTTTTTGTATTTAGAAACGTAAATAATTAAGGTGGATAAAACGGGTAATTGCTTAAGGTATTAATAATTTAAAGGAGCTAGAGTATATTAAGTGTAAAGAGCAGAAGGCGTAAGAAGCAGAAGCTGTTTATTAAGCTAAAATATTATTACCTAATTTATTTAATCTTATAACTTAGGGTTCTATAGTTAATACTATTAATTAAGATGCTTTTAACCTTTTTTTACTAAACTTAAACTTTAGTAGAAATTATTTATAAGGTTTTTTAAATATTTAAAGTCCTTAATAGTTTACTATAAGTTTTCTATTTTATTATAGCCTTTTTATTTTACTAAGTATTTAGTTTATTAAGTATTTTTATTAAATCTTATTATTTTAAGTTTTTTAACCTTATATTTAAGTTTTTCTCCTTAAATAATAATTTCATCTTATATAACTTTACTTATTTCTTTATTTACTAATGCTTTTTCTAATAGTAAAATATAAAAATTTAAATATATAGTTTTTCTTTATTTCCCTAGGGTAAGTAGAAGATCTATTTTATAATTAATAGATCTAATTTTCTTTATAACTTTATAAAGTTTAAGTTTCTTAAAATTAAGCTTATTACTTGGCCTATTTATTTTAATATTTGGCTGTTTATTATTTCGTAAATATTAGAGTAGATAGACTATATCTCCCTTTTTAAAAGTTAGTCCTCTAATCCTTCTTATATTTATAAATTTAGCTATTTATTATTTAATAAATTTAAGTTATACTTATAATTCTTAATGCAGTTCCTTAAGTTTATTAGCTATAATAATAGCTTTACTAGTATTTTCTTCTTTAATAAGTAGCTAATGTAAATCTAGTTTAAACTTATAGTTTACGTAAAATAGTAAATAGTTTATAGATTTTACTAGCGTACTATTATAGGATACTTAAGTAGTTAGTAAGTATTTTACTTAATTATTTTAATTAAAGTTAACGTAATATTATAAGTATATCTTAATAATTTAGTTAATTTATTTAGTTTATTTATCTATCTAGGGGTAGTAAGTTATACTAGCTTTATATTTTAGTCTAATTTATACTATAAGTAATTACTAAAATTTTAATATAAACGTTAATCCTCTATTAGAGATAATCTTATTTAGTAGTCTATAGTTTATATAAATATATTAGAAAAATATATAAGCTAAGTCTTCTATAAAGCTTTATTTCTTTATTAAGATAAAGTAAGCTATTTTTAAAAGTTAGTTAACTACTACAAAGATGTTATCCTAGGTGTTGTTTATTATAGGTTTTTTTAAAAGTAGAAGTTTTATAATATAGTTAAATATTATTAATTCCTAATTTTTAATTAGAACCGGTAAGGGTTACAGTTTTCTATAAGGAAGATAGTATAATACCTTAGCTTATCTATATATTATACATTCTAATATAACCTTCTGTACCTATTTTTTAATTCCTTTAAATTTAAAGTATTATATAATCTACTATATAGTTTTTTTAATTTTATAATATCCGTTAAGCTTATATACGTAGACTGATTTTACTACTTTACTTTATAAGTCTTCTAGTACCTAAATAAGTCTATCTAGTATTAGGTATCTAATGTCTATAGAAACACCTTCTAGGTATTATTTATTTTCTTAGTTTTTAACATATTCCTTTATATTATTAATAATTAGATTATCTATCTTAATTTAATATAAGGTATTAATTAATTAAATTACTAAGTCTTTATATTAGTTTTTCTTTAGTATTTATACCTTAACTTCTGGAATTTCTTAGAAGTAGTTTAGGTGTTTACTAAGTGTATTAGCGCATCCGTTATCTAATCCGCTGTAGTATTTAATAATAAGCTTAAATTTAGAAAGTTATTTATAATATTTAATTTATCTATAGGATAATTCTTATATTATTATAAAATAAGTAATATTCTAATAATCTATAAGGATTATTACTAAAAATCGACTTCCTTTATAATAGTATCTTTAGTACTACTTACTAAGCACTTAGTATATAGCCAGAAATTCTTTATTATAAATAGGGTATCTAAGTTCTAATCTATATAATTTCTTAAAGAAGTAGGTAATCGGCCTAAGTTTCTTTTTCTCTATATTATTTAGTTAACTAAGTATTTTATTAATTACATAATCTAAGGTATTAGTTTTAATAGTAATAGATTTATTTAGGTTAAATATTATAAGTACTAGTATACTTGTAAAAGCTTATTTAAGGTAGTTGAAGGCTTTTAGTGCATCTGGTGTTAGTTTAAATTTAATATCTTTTTTAATTAAGTTTATAAGTAATATAGTAATTTTTAAAAAGTCTTTAATAAAGTATTAGTAGTAATTAGTAAGTCCTAAGAAGCTTTATACTTGCTTAATATTCTTAGGTAGCTTCTAGTTATTAATTACCTTAAGTTTCTTAAGGTTTATTTAGATCCTGCCTAGTATAATAATGTATTTTAAAAATATAACCTTCTGTATATAGAAGTTACATTTCTTGGGTTTTACTAGGAGTTTATTATCTTATAGTATTTATAATACCTTTTTAATATATTTCTTATGTTCTTCTAAGTTCTTAGAATAAATAAGAATATTATTAAGGTATATAATAATAAAATAATCTATATAGTTTTATAGTATATAGTTAATTATTTTTTAAAAAAATACTAGAGTATTTATAAATCCGAAAGGTATTACCTAGTATTTATAAAGTCTATATTTAGTGCAAAAGGCGGTTTTCTATTTATTACTTTTTTTAATTTAAATAAGGTTATATGCTCCCTTAAGATTTAATAAAGTAAAGATTTTAGCTTTTGTAAATTAGTCTTTAATTTTGGAAATTAGCGGTAGTAGTATAATATCTTTCTTAATTATTACGTTTAATTATCTATAGTTTATAATAAGTTAAAGTTTACTATTCTTTTTAGGTATAAATATAACTAAATATTTTACTAAGGATTTAGAAGGTTTAATATATCCCTTTTTCAGCTAATCCTTAATTTATTTATTAAATATCTTAAGCTTAGTAGCGCTAAGGTTATAGATTTTATTAAATATTAGTACTTTATCGTCTATAAGTTTAATTTTATAATTTTATTAGTTATACTCTAGTAATCTAATATTTAGTTTTTTATTAAAGACTAATATATACTAGAGGTTAATTAGTATATTCCTTAAATATTCCAGTATCTGGTCTTAGTAATATAATTCCTTAACCTTTTGTATAATTAAGTTAAGAAACCTAAGTTATTTTTTTTTTAGTTTCTCAACGTATTTAATTATCCTTAGGGGTTTCTTGTCACGGCCCAACACTTATGGCCGAGACAGCAACCTCTAGGGTAGGCAACACCCGGTTCAACCTCGGATAACCTAACCAATAGGATTAAAGTTGTATTTAGTTAATACAACCATATATAACTTAAGTCGTCCTTAGTTAATATAATTATAGACGACTTTACTAGCACAGCTGGATATATATAATTTACCTTCTCTACACTCTTTAAAATAGTTTAAATAGCCAGTTGTAAATATAGAATAATACTTAATTATACTCTAAGTAATATTATTTACTAGTTGTATAAATAAACCTTTTTATTTTTGTTAATTACCTATAGTCCAGCCTAGCTTATCCGCCAATATAAACCTAGTATAAGGTTTATCCTTTAGAAATCCCTTTTATATTAACCCTATAGGAGCTTAGCTTATTATATATTTATAACTCTTATTTAAAGGTTACCTTAGACTATAGGTAATATTATTATAAGGATACTAAATAATTAAATTTTAAGTATTAGATAAAGGAATAAACTATAAAAGTAAAGTCTAAAGTATATATAATAGTAATATTAAAATCCTAGACTTATTTAAAGAAATAACGGAAATAATAGTAACTTCGGAAGTCTTATAGGTACCCTTAGCTAATATAAAGGAAGCTAAATAATACTTTATAGATTTAGAAGCTTTAGTAGCCTATATAAAATAAACTATTAGGGATTAGTAAAATACTATTAATATACTTAATAAATGATTTAATACTTTAGGATATATACCTATAGCGTTAGAAGTTCTTTGCAAAAAGGAACTAGGGGAA
The DNA here is from genome assembly GCA_037893235.1 of Trichoderma afroharzianum. NCBI lineage: Eukaryota > Fungi > Ascomycota > Sordariomycetes > Hypocreales > Hypocreaceae > Trichoderma > Trichoderma afroharzianum. The sequence goes on along the minus strand of JBBLXW010000050.1, from coordinate 89,736 downwards.
ATTATTAAGTTACCCCTGCTTGCTTACTTTAATAAAGATTTATAAAAGATTGAAGGGTTTTTTATAAATATAAGGTTATACTTTAGGTACTTTTTAACTACTATGGTATTATTAGAATAATATATTAGTATAGTAGGAAGTTAATTTACTAAAGGGCCTAAGGATTAGTTTAAACTTTACTTTTAAAACTTTAAAAAAAAAGACTACTTAAATAGGAAGGAATTTACTAATAAGCTATTTAATAATTATAAAGAATTTAAAGACTAACTTAAGGTATTATTTAGGTAGATTAATAAAAAAAGAGAAGCTGAAAATATATTACTTAGTTTTATATAATAAGGTATATATATTAAATATACTACTAAATTTATTTACCTTTATATAAAAACTAGCCTTAAAGATAAAGCTAAGAAAATATTATATTACTAAGGGCTAAAAGGTAATATAAAGGATAAATTCTAAAGAGATAAATTACTTTAAACCTTTAAGGAATTATTTAAAAAATCCTACTGTATTAATAACTAATAGTATAAATAATATAAGGAAAAGTAAGTAAAAAAAGAAGGTAATAATAAAAACTAATACTACCTCCTATATTATATAAACTAAGGAAAGAAGTATAATATAATTTTATTTAACAATAAAAAACTAGGACCTATAAATTTAGATATTATTAATATTTATAAATTTATAGGTAAATATAACTACTGTAGTAAAACGAGCTATAAGGAAAAGGACTACTAAAGTAAGTATAGGAAACCTAATAATTTTAAGAAATTTACTAATAAAAATAAAAAGTTTAATAAGGTTTAGATTAATACTATTAAAACTATACCCTATAACTTACTTAATTAAATTAGCTGCTATAATAATTAATGTCTTATATATAAGGAAGGGAAGGAAATATTAAAATAGTAGCCTAAAGCACTTAAGAAAAAGCAGCTTAAATATATTACCGTTAATACTATAACCTCCAAAGGAGTTAATTAATAAATAATCAACTAGGCTATTAATAATATACCTATAGTAATTACTACTTTAGGAAAGGTTAATATAACTTAGGATAAATATAAGGAAATGTAAAATAAAAACTTTAATATTTTACTTATAAAAAAAAAAAAGGAATAAAAAAACATATTTATTTATAAATAAGAAGAAAAAGCTAAATAAAATTAGAGATATACTAACTTAAATATTTTAAAACTATATAAAAACTGCAGATTACAAAAACCCTAGGGACTAAATTACCTCTGTAGATAAAAGCCCTTTAATAATAAATTAGAAAAAATATAAGAATAAGAATTAATAAAGTTTTAACAAATGCTTAAGTAATATAAAATTACTTAGCGATAGGTACCCGGTAATAATAGGCTAGCGGAATATACTAACGCTAACCTTTATTATTTTATTATAACTAAAGATTAATTTTTTAAATAAGAAGAAATATAATTTATATATAATACCCCGTTTACAAAGGAATATAAGTAATAAAATATAGAATAATATAATAAGCTATTATATATTAAATATTAAAAGACTAAGCTATATAATTAGTACTTCTGGATTTAATAAAGTAACCTATATAATAATAATTATATAAAATCTAACCCCGAAAATTATACTAATTAATAATACTATAACTACCTTAATTATAAAGTTAAGGAATAGTATAACTAAAGGAAGGGATACCCTAAGCTTAACTTCCTATAATACTATAATAAGGACTATAAGTAATATTAATAAGTAAAAAAGGATTATTAATAACTCTGCTACTGGTTATACTATAATAGATTTAATTTTAAAAATCATAATAAAGGCTATATTTATAAAAAGGATATTATATACTTTTATAAATATTACTTTAATAAAATTAATATTAATAAATACTAATAGTATTAAAAGCTATAATAATAGTAAGTATAATAATAAATAGTTAAGGACCTTAATATTTTTATAAAGGAAACTTATAACCTTAATTAAAAAAAAGTATAGATTAATATAGTTAAAATAACTAAAATAAAGAAATTAAAAGTAAATATACTACTTAAAGATAAAGCTACTACTATATACATTAATAGCAGATTAAACTATAATCTAATATTACTATAACTAATTAAAGAATTAGAAATCCCTGTATAAAGAAAGGAACGGGTATTATAAATTATAAGTATTACAGGGGAAGAAATAGAAAAAGGACTTATTAAATATAAAACTAATTATCTCCTATTAACTATTAATAGGAATACCTATAACGTTAAATTTAGTATTTTAAATATACTAAAAAACAATATCCTTTTAGGATACCCTTAGTTACTTAATAATAACCCTATTATCTAATAAAAGATTAATAAAGTCTATTAAAATATAAAAAATATACCTAAATATTAACTAAGCTAGAGAGAATAAAAGGGCAAAGCTATACTGCTGGAAAAACCGGAATCCTTTACGCTAACTATAAAGAAAACAAAAATAGTTAGGTTTAAGGAAAATAAATTACTAATATTACTATAATATAATAAATAACGTAAGAAAGTAAAATATATTTATATTAATAAAATTATAATATAATTTAAGGATAAGCTAATAGTACTTAATAATATACTACGTAAAGTATAAGAAAAGGAGGAATTAGGAGAATTTAAAAATACTTTCGCTAAGATATTTTACTAGTATAGGAAATTTAAAAAACTATATAAGGTAATACTAAATACTAGATTACTATTATACTTATAATAGAATTACTTTATTAAGTTAATAGATAGAAAATAACCTAAGACTTATAAAATTTATAACTTTAATAAAAAGGAACTTAAAACTTTAAGAGAATGGTTAGATAAATAATTAGAAAAAGGATATATTTAAGTTTTTAACTTATTAGTAGGATACTCTGTGATATTTATATTAAAGAAAAATGGGAAGTTGTGATTAGTTATTAATTATTAATAACTTAATAAGATTATTATTAAGGATTAAATACTACTACTATTAATTTTAGAAATTAAAGATAGGTTAGCTACTATAAAATAGTTTACGGCCTTTAACTTAAAAAGGGCCTATAATCTTATTTAAATTAAAGAAGGAGATAAATAGAAAATAGTATTTAAGATATATTATAGACTATTTAAATATTTAGTTATATTCTTTAGACTTACTAATATACTAGTTATATTCTAAAGAATAATTAACGAAGTCCTTAAGGAATATATTAATAGGTTTATTATTATTTACTTAAATAATATATTAATCTACTTTAATACTTTAGAAAAGTATAAATAATATATATATTAAATCTTAGAAATACTGTAAATAGTAAACCTACTAGTAGAACTAGAGAAGTATTAATTTTATATATAGAAAGTTAACTTCCTAAGATATATTATTTTACTAGGATAAATTAAGATAGACCCTGCTAAAGTAGTAGCTATTATAGAATAAAAGGTCCCTAAGATAATTAAGGAAGTATAAAGTTTCCTTAGATTAGCTAATTATTATTAATAATTTATTTAAAACTATAGTAAGATTACTATACTACTTATAGACCTTATTAAAAAAGATTTAAATAATAAAAAGAAGAATTAACTAATTAAATATATAGAGAAGGCCCTAGAAGCTTTTAAAGTACTTTAAGAAGCTATTACTAGTATATTAGTATTATAAATATATAACCCTAAGAGGCCCGTTATTATTAAAACAAACGCCTTAAACTATATAATTAAAGGAGTTCTTAGTTAATAAGATAATAAAAAAATACTATATTTAGTAGCCTTTTTTTTTAAAAAACTCTATAGCCCTAAATTATAATATTCTACGTATAACTAAAAACTTATAGCTATCTTTAAAGTATTTAAAAAATAGAGATTATATCTGCTAGGTAATAAACATAAGATTACTATATATTCCGACTATAAGAATTTTATAAATTTTACTATAAAAAAAATAAATATTTTAATATAGTAAGAAAAGTATTTTAAGCTTATAACTAAGTATAATTTTAAGATTATACTTTATAAAAGATTAGAGAATAGCTATATAAATACTTTTAGCTATAGAGAAAACTACTTTAAACTAATACTAAAACTTATATTACTAATATTTTAAAAAACAGCAGAAGGGTACTATAAACTAGTAACTATTAATACTTTTTTTACTATTAAAGATAGAAACTTTATTTTTAATAAAATTAAAGATAAAGTTAGTAAATAAATACTAAACTAATTCCCTAAAGATATAACCCTTATAGAAGGAATCCTATACTAAAATAAAAAAATCTAAGTACTAGATTTATTATAGAAAAAAGTAATAAAAACGGTCTATAAGTATTTACTATATAAATATAAGGGAGTTACTAAAATACTATAATAAGTATAATAGTATTATACTTTTATAAGTATAAAGAAGGTTATTAAGGGAATTATTTAATTATATATCTTATATATAAAAATAAAGTCTAATTAACAAAAACCTTATAGTAAACTATAACTATTACTAATACTAAAGTACCCTTAAAGCTTTATTTTATTTAACTATATTATTAAACTACTATTATTAAAGAAGCTAATAATAAATATAATATATAATAATATCTTTATTATTATTAATAAATTAATAAAATAAAGTATTTTTATTTTATATAAAGAAGGAAGTATAGTAGAGGAATTAAGCTATATAATATAAAAGTATATAGCCTTAAAATATAGATTACCTATGGAAATTATTTCCGATAGAGGATTAACATTTATATCTAAATACTAGTAAAGTACTGCAGTAAGGATAGGTATAAACTATAAGGCCAGTACCATTTACTATCCTTAAACAGATAAATAAATAAAATACATTAACTAGATTGTTAAAATATACTTACAAAGTTATATTAATTTTAACTAAAATAACTAAGTTAAGTATTTACCTAATGCAGAATTCTCCTATAATAATTTAGTTTTAAAATTAACTAAACTTTTATTATTTTACACTAATAAAGGATACTACTTATAAATATATAAAATACTGTAAAAAGGAGAAAATATATAAAAAGCTATACTTAAGGTAAATAAGCTTAAAGAACTATACTAGGAACTATATACGTAACTTAAACTTATATAAAAATATATAAAAAAGTATATAGATGAGAAAAGGCTTAGAGGACTAACTTTTTAAAAGGGAGATATAGTCTACCTACTTTAATATACTCAAGGAGAAAAATAAGCTAATATTAAAATAAATAGGCTAAGCGATAAGCTAGATTATAAAAAAGTTAGGTTTTATAAAATCTTAAAGGAAATCGGTGAAGTTAATTATAAATTAGATCTCCTGGAATAGCTAAATAAACAAGGAAAACTAGTATACCTGATCTTTTACATCTTACTATTAGAAAAAGTATTAATAAACGAAGATATAAGAGAACTTATTATAGATAAAATCGTTATTAAAGGCGAGGAACTTAAATATAAAGTTAATAAAATAATATTACTAAAAATAAATAAAAAAACTAGTAAATTCTAATACTTAGTGGAATAGAAAGGATATAATAGAAGCGTAGATAGCTGGGAACTAAAAGGTAATTTTAAAAACGCCAGTACTACTTTAAAAACCTTCTAAAATAAACTTTGTAAATATTTATAAATATAATAAGAACTAATACCAGAAGAACCTACACCTCCAAAAGTATTTAAGAAGATAATAAGGGAGTATCTTCCGCTAAGATAAAAAGATTTAGATCTAAAAACCCTAAATTAACGCTTAAGGAAAACTAGTTAACATTAATAAGAATAGGGCCTAAGGAGTCCAGAAGCTAAGCTTCCTCCTCCTAAACCTGCGCTAGCTTAACCTAACGCTTCTCCTTAGCTTAATGATCAGCAGCCTCTAACTCCTCTAAGGACTTAAAACCGTAAGAAACTATCTCTGCAGCTTTTTTACGTAATAACTACTTTTACTTACAAATATGACGAAGATAAGCTATTACTTCCTTAAAAGCCTCCTCTACCTACTTCCGCTAAGTAGCTAAACAATCCTTCTTATATATAATATAGGTATTTAGGAACATTAGAAAAATACTAGAAATAGAATAAAAAAAGCGAAACTATGAATATGCTTCCGTACTAATATTACTTATATTATAATCCGTTAATTTACGATAAATATAAGTATAATAATAAGATAAAGAACCCTTTATAATAAAATAAGTACGTTTAGTATTTTAGTAAGGGGTATACTAAGGTATAATAAAGCTAAAATCTTTAATAAATTTAGCTAACGGAATTAATATAACAACAGGCTTTATAGGAAGCTTACGCTTAATAATACTACGATCTAATATAGTAAATATGAAGAAGAAAGGAAAATACTTATTAAAGGAAATATAAAAATAAGGATAAGTATTTAAGGAACCGTACTACTGTAAGGGTCGGTCTTAAGGATAAGACTAACGGGAGGGGGACATTATATTACAGCCTAATACTTATGGCCAAGACAGTAACCTTTAGGGTAGGTAATACCTGGTTTAACCTTAGATAACCTAACTAATAGGATTAAAGTTATATTCAGTTAATACAACTACATACGACTTAAGTCATCCTCAGTCAATACAATCATAGATAACTTTACTAATACAGCTAAATATATATAACTTACTTTCTTTACGCTTTTTAAAATAGTTTAAATAGCCAGTTGTAAATATAAAATAACGCTTAATTATACTCTAAGCAGTATTATCTACTAGTTATATAAATAAACCCTTTTATTTTTGTTAATTGCCCACAGTCCAGCCTAGCTTATCCACCAACATAAACCTAGCATAAGGTTTATCCCTTGGGAATCCCTCTTATACTAACCCTATAGGAGCTCAGCTTATCACATTTCTTTAGCTCCGTAAATTATACTTATTTCATAACTTTTCTATTTTCTATATATTTTTTTATTTCTTTATTTAATATAGGGGTTACTAATCCTATTGTTAAAAATATTATAGTATTCTGTTAATCCTCCTAATTTAGTTATAGTTTTGCTAAAATATTAACTAATTTAGGGTAAATTTACTATTTTACTTAGCCTTTAATCTAATTAATATTAGGGTTATGTAACTTAAGCTAATTATATCCTAAAAGTATATTATATTTTATAATATTTATAATATTAAATTTAAATATATCCTTAATTTTACTAAACTAGATTAAAAAGTAATTAATTTTATAATTAATAATTCCGTTATTATAGGTAAATTATTATTTTTTAATACTTATAAAAGTATATAGTTTCTCCTTTTTACAATAGTTTAACTATAGGTAGTTAACTAATTAAGGTATAATATAGCTTATTATAGCTCCGAAATCTATATAAACTATAATTAGTTTATTATTTAACTATTTATCTACTAGGAATTTCTGTAGTTTTTTTCCTCCTATTATAATATTTAGGTTATAGTAGGTTATATTATTAGCGCTATTATAATAATTATTATTATTCTAGGTTATTTTATTATTTTACTTTTTATTATAAAGGTTACTTTTAATATTATTTAATTCTAAGGTAATTTAGCTTAGCTTATAGGCTTAGATATTATAGTATTTACACTAGATATATTTAGGTTTTAAAACGTATTTATTAATAAGTTTATAATATTTCTAAAGGTTATTTTAGCTAATCTTTTATATTTTAGTATTATAACTATATCTACTAATATATTTTTTAAAATTAAAACTTTATTATATTAGGTTTTTAGTAATATATATAAGTACGTAATACTAGTATTAGTATTTTATATAGTCATTTTTATTATAAAATATAAACTTATTTTATATATAATTAACAGTCTTATAATCCTTATACTATTTAGTAAGTTTATATAAGGTATATTATTTATATAGGAGTAGCTTATAGTTAGTAATATTAGTTTTATTATATTAGTCTATAAGTAAAATATTATTAACGTAGTAGAAAGCTATTTTTAATAATTTAGCTATTAGGTATTTATTTATATTATTTTTAATATATTCCTAAAACTGCTTTCTAAGTATTTTAATTTAGTTATAGGCAGTACTTAAATTAATTTATTTAATCTAACTTTATTATTTAAGGAGTTTTTATTAGTCCTTAAGTTTTTTTTATTAAACTATTTTATTATATTATTTATTTTCTTTAATAATACCTTAAAGTTTATATTTATCTTTAAAGTATTCCTAGTCTACTATAGTTATTTTACAAAGGTAGTAGATACTTTTAGGTTCTACTAACCTATATTAGTTACATATATGTTTTTTAAGGTTATTAATTTCTTCTTAAGTTATTCCTTTATAAAGGTTATATTATAATAAAGGTACTATATTAAGAAGATCTTTATTATATTATTATATAACTTTATCTTATTTTTATTTATAGATAACTTTTTCCTTATCTTTGAAGTTAAGTAAATTTTCTTATTTTATTATCCTATTGCTATTTAAGTACAGTTAAGTAACTATAAGTTTTATATTATTAAGGGCTTACTAAACTAATATTCTAGCGTAGTTTATACCTTCTTAATATTAGTAGTCTATAAGTATAATATATTAGTTTTTAATTTCTACTATTTCTTTTTAGGTAACTTTCTTAAGGGTATTTAAGGTTTATGTCTTAGGTCCTTTAGGGAATTATTCTAATCTTTGTTTATTACTAAGGTATATCTAGCACTTATTATTATAATATACTAAAAAGTATAATATATTATAATTTACTAAAGGTTATATAATATTAATTACTTAGTTTTCTTTAGGTTTTAGAATAGGTATAAATTTTTTATTACTGTCTTTTTTTAAAGCTTAGTAATACTTCTTTATATATTTTTTCTTTTTATAATTATAGTATTTAATATTTTTATATTATACCTTAATAGTACTAAAGTCTATAGGTCTTGGTTTCCTATTATTATATATTATAAAGTTTTTTTTTTTTCCCTAGTTAATATTATTACTTAAGTAGAAGTGTTTTAGGATTATTTTTTAAAAATTCCCTTTTTACTTACGTTCCTAACGTTATTAGAATTATTATTTATTAATATAAGTAGCTTTTTTAGTAAGTTTATTAAGTATATTAGGTTTTTTATCCTTAAAGAGTTTATTTTTAATATTTAAGTTAAGTCCTTAGTAGTAAAGTATTTACTATACTTTATTATTAAAGTTAATCTTAGCAGCTAGGTATATAAAGGTAGTAGTATACTTTACGTAAGGTCTTTTTTATTTAATTTAAAGAAGTATATCTTTAGCTTTTTTAAACTTATTAGTTTTCCTATATAGTTTTTCAAACTGTTATTTAAATATAGTATAGCTTATAAACAAAATAACTATATATAGCTTCTTAGAAGTCTTTTCTTACTTAAAATCCCTAAGATATAGTTTAAACTAATCTTTAATAGTTTTAGCTAAATAAGTTCCTATAGTTTAGATTTTTATAATATTATTAACTATAGTAGTTAGGAAATAGCTAAAATAGTTCCTTATATTCGTAAAGAACTTCTAGATTTACTTAGGATCTCCTTTAAATTTATTAAGTAGTAGTAGCTTAATAATTTCTTTAGGCTTCTGTTATTATACTACAGGGGCTGGGTTTACCACGGGGTTTACTACTGGTATTTATTTTTAAAGAGTTATAATAATAGCTGCTTAGGTATTAATTATCTAGTATATTTATTTTATAAGTTCTTTAAGTATTAAGAAGTATTATTTAGCTTTTTATATATTAACTAGTAGTTAAAGAGCTATTTTAATATCTTTAGAGGTATTTTTAAAATTGTTTTAAATTTTAATATTACTATTATAACTATTTTAAGCTTTACTTTCGTAATTAATATTATTATCTAGAACTCTAAAGCTTATAAGCTATTAAATTCTTAGTGTTTTATTACCTATAAGTCTAAGGTAACTGTTTAAATAAGAGTTATTATTATATAATAAACTAGGTTTTTATAGATACTATAGGTTAGCTGTTTCCAAGGGATAAACCTTAAAGTAGTTCTATAGTTTATATTAGCGGAGCGATTAGGTTAGTAAATAGGTAATTTTATTACTAACTTATAGAGAGAAGTATCTAAAGGTTTAATCTAAATGCTATTATATTAATAATAACTAGCTATCTTAGTATTTTAATAAGTAATATAAAGTAAACTTATATATCCAGTTATATATTCTAGATTATAGTAGAAAGCTGGTTTTCCTAGCTTTCCTATAGTAGATTATTTTAGAAAGCTAGCTTTTCTAGCTTTCCTATTAAAAAATACTAATAGTCCTGATTGATCTGTCGGTCTATAGTTAATCCGGTTCCGGCTAACCTGTTGGCCTATTGTCGCGACCTTAAGAGCTGGGTCGTAATATTAATCTCTAATTTCAGAAATTAACAGTAGTAGTATAATATCTTTTTTAATTATTGTATTTAATTATCTATAATCTATAATAAGTTAAAGTTTACTGTTTTTCTTAGGTATAAATATAACTAAATATCCTGCTAAGGATTTAGAAGGTCTAATATATCCCTTCTTTAGCTAGTCCTTAATTTATTTATTAAATATCTTAAGTTTAGTAGCACTAAGGTTATAGATCTTATTAAACATTAGTACTTTATTATCTATAAGTTTAATTTTATAATCTTATTAATTATACTTTAGTAGTTTAGTATTTAGTTTTTTATTAAAGACTAGTATATACTAAAGGTTAGTTAATATATTCCTTAGGTATTCTAGTATTTAATCTTAGTAATATAATTCCTTAACCTTTTGTATAATTAAGTTAAAAAACCTAAGTTATTTCTTTTTTAGTTTTTTAACATATTTAATTATCCTTAGGGGCTTCTCTAGCTCCGTAAATTATATTTATTTTATAACTTTTCTATTTTCTATATATTTTTTTATTTCTTTATTTAATATAGGGGTTATTAATCCTATCGTTAAGGATATTATAGTATCCTATCAATCCTCCTAATTTAATTATAGTTTTACTAAAATATTAGCTAGTTTAAGGTAAGTTTACTATTTCACCTAGCCTCTAATCTAGTTAATATTAGGGTTATGTAATTTAAGCTAATTATATCCTAAAAGTATATTATATTCTATAATATTTATAATATTAAATTTAAATATATCCTTAATTTTACTAAACTAGATTATAAAGTAATTAGTTTTGCAGTTAATAGTTTTATTATTATAAGTAAATTATTATTTTTTAATACTTATAAAGGTATATAGTTTCTTCTTTTTATAATAGTTTAACTATAGGTAGTTAACTAGTTAAAGTATAATATAGCTTATTATAACTCTAGAATCTATATAAACTATAATTAGTTTATTATTTAACTATTTATTTATTAGAAATTTCTATAGTTTCTTTCCTTTTATTATAATATTTAGGTTATAGTAAGTTATATTATTAATACTATTATAATAATTATTATTATTCTAGGTTATTTTATTATCTTACTATAATGTCCCGACCCAATACTTAAACAGTATAGGGTAAGTTCCCAAGGTAATAAGCCAAGGTTAATTAGTTTATGTTAGCAGAAAAGATAAGAAGTAACTTTAAGCAGTTGTAATTATAAAGCAAGTAAGATATAATAAAAATTCAGTCTATATTTAATCTTAATACTTTATTAACGACTGTTTATTTAAGTTATCTAAAGAGCGTAAAAAATCGATTTTTATATATCTAGTTGTTCCTAATAGCTTACTTAACGAAGTCTTATTATACCTGGTAAGCCTATAACCTTGGTGTTAGAGACTTACGTACTATAGTATACGTATTTTAGTAAGCCTGTGAAGTCCAGTTATAATTAGCTATTTTCCTTTGTAGTTTTCCTAAAGGGTATATACTTTAGATTAGGTTGTAATATAATACCTTTTTCCTATTAGCCTTGTCCTTAAGGTTATATATATAAATTAGGTTACCCCCTTTTTTATTCCTTAGGTAATCCTTTTTTTATTTATAAAATGCTTTATAGTATTATTAAATAATAATAGTTGTTTATTGAAAGTAAGTTAATAAAAAATTAAAAAGCAGCGGTATTAGTAATTAAGATTATTAGTATTATTATTATACTTTGTTCTTTTTGTAAGGCAAAGGGTTTACTTTATAAAATGGTAAAGGGGTATAATTAGTGTAAGGAGTATATATATTATAGTTATTTTTATAATAGAAACGGAATTTCTCTAGTAATAGGTAAGTGTATTTTACCTAATGTAGGGTTTTGTAGCTAATAGTAATTAGCGTAGTAATTAGCTTCTGAAAAGGAGCGTCTAAATACTGAAGAGCGTTAAACTAAGTAAAAGTTATTTTAATAATAGTAGTAAATAATATTACTAACTTAATAAATAAATAAAAGATTTTCCCGGTTAGCTTAATTATAGGAGTAGCGGAAATAAATTAATATTTGTAGTAAGTAAATGTTTTACTATAGTACTTATTTTTTTAATAAGTTAGATAAGGCGGAGAGGGCGGAGTCTAAGGTAATAATTAATATTTAAGTAGTAGAAGCGGTAGATATTATTAATTAAAGTATAGTTTTTAGTAATACTTTCCTAGATTTTTCTAAGGTTGCTGTTAACCTCTCTTCTTCCTAAATCTCCGATTTAGGGTGTAAGGTTTTAAATCTTTTTATATTATAGGAGGAAACTTATACAGTTTTTTCTTTAGTTCTGTTTTTTAAGTTTATTTTTAGGTAGCTGACGTTAGGAGTTTTAAGTTTAATTCTAAATTTTTTTAAAAATCTTAAATTAGTTTTATTATGTTAAAGCTTTCGATAGGTTCCTAGGTGTTATAAATTAGGTTATACTTTTTCTATTTAACCTAGTATTTAATTCTATTATTTTCTTCTGGATTTCTTTATACTGCTAAAACTTTTTTAACTTTTTATTTTTCTTTATTTTTAATAATAATAATTTCATTTAGAATTAGTTTTCCTATTGCTTCGTTAATTTATACTTTCTCTAAGAGTAATATATAAAACATAAGGTATTTTAGTTATATACCTTTAGGTATTTTTAATTTATAATTAACATTACTAATTTTCTTTAAAATTTTAAATAAACTAATTTTCTTAAAATTAAGCTTATTATTTAATTAGTTTATCTTAATATTTAGTATTTTATAGCCTTATATATATTAAAGTAGGTAAACTATATCCTCCTCCTAAAGGTTTAGTTCCTTAATCCTATCCTAGTTTATATAATATTTTATGCATTTTTAGATAAGTTTTAGCTGTGCTTTTAATTTTTTATATAGATTAACTATTAGTTCTGCTTTAAGTTATGCCTTATTGGCGTTAGGTCCTTTCTAAGGCGGTCTATATACTGAAGGAGTATATTTATATAGGGTATAAAATAGTATTAACTTAGTAAATTTAAATTTCGTACTATTATAATATAATTAAGTAAGAGGTAGTTGTTTAACTTAATTATCTTACTGTAGGTTAATAAAGTATCTTAGGTATTGTTTTATAATCTAATTTATTTATTCCGTCTGCCCGTCTATTTCAGGGTAGTATATACTGCTAAGTTTGTAGTTTACTCTGAGTTTTGCTATAAGTTCTTACTAAAATTTAGAAGTAAAGGTTTATCCTTTATTAGAGATAATTTCTTAAGGTATACTGTAATCGGCTGCTATTATTCTTAAGTATATATATGTAAAATCTTCTGCTAAGTATGACTTTTAATGTAGTAGGAAGTATATTTGCTTTGTAAACTTATTTACTACTACTAGGATGCTATTATAGATTGCCTTAGAGAAGGGTTCTTTAAAGGGTAGTAGGTCTGTAATATAATTAAAAGTAACTGTTTTTTATAGTAATTTTAGTATTAGTAAGGGTTATAGTTTTCCGTAAGGCTTATGTTTTCCGTATTTAATACGTTAATACTTATTATAGGTTGCTATAATATTAGCGGTAATCTTTTTTATTTTTTTAAATTAATATATTGTGAGTACTTGTTAGTGCGTAGTTGTAATTCCTCGGTATTTAAACAACGGGTATTCGTAAATATATTTTATAACTTTCTTACGTAGGTCTGGGGGTACTTAGTGTTTGTTTTCGTTTATAAGGTATCCGTCCTATAATATAACCTAAGATAGAAACTAATGTAGTTCCTAGTCTTTTATATACTTTTTAATTTTTTTAAAGAGTTTATTATACTCTTATACTTTAAAGATTATATTAAAAAATCTTTATTTATAATTACCTTATGTATTTTAATGTAATATAGTGCTTTAGTAATCGGAAATTTCTTAGAAATAGTCGATCCTTCTGCTAAGTATATCAGCTCTTCTATTTTTTAATCCTTTGCAGTATATAAGCTTATAATTAAATTTACTTAAAAATTTAAAGTATTTTAATTATCTTCCGGATAGCTTTTAAGTAAATGTAAAGTAAGTAATATTCCAGTAGTTAGTAAAGATCTTAATTTGAAATTTACTTCCTCTGTAATATTAACTCTACTATTCTAAACAGCTTTTAATTCCTAAGAATTCTTTATCGTAGACTGCGTAATTAAGTTCGGCTTTATTAAGCTTTCGAGAGTAGAATATAATAGGGTAAAGTTTTCCTTTATTATTTTATTAGTTTAGTACTCCTCCGATTATATATTTTAATATATTAGTTTTAATTTCTACTGGTTTCTTTAGATTGTATATAGCTAAAATAGGTTCTAAGGTTATAGCTTATTTAATTGCTTAGAATACTTATTCTACTTCTTCTATTTATTTAAACTTCTAATCCTTTTTTATTATATTAGTCAAAGGCTAAGCTAGGACTAAGAAGTTTTAAATAAAGCATTAATAGTAATTAGCTAATCTATAAAAACTTTATACTTCTTTAACTAATGTTAATATTAGCTATTTATTAATTACAGTAACTTTCTTTAGATTTATTTATATAATTCTAGGGGTAATAATATATCCTAAAAATTCTACTTTTTATGTATAAAATTAACATTTCTTAGGATTTACAAGGAGGTAATTATTCTATAGTACTTAAAGTACTAAACATATATATTCCTTATATTTTTCTTCAGTTTTTAAATATATTAAAATATCGTCTAAATATATAATAATGAATTTATTTTAATATTTTTAAAGGACATAGTTAATCTTTTTTTAAAAGGATACAGGTGTATTTATTAATCCTTAAGGTATTACTAAAAATTTATAAAATTCTCCTAGGGTACTAAAGGTTATTATTTATTTATATCCTTCCTTTATTTAAGTTAATCCGTAAACGTTAGTAAGGTTTAGCTAAAAGTATATTACAGCTTTTTATAATTAATCTTTTACTTTGGATATTAATAGTAAGGGAGTTTAATTTTTAATTATAATATTATTTAGTTATTTATAATTAATAACTAATTATAGTTTTCTGTTTTTCTTTAAAATAAAGATAATAGGGTATTACGCTGGGGAGTTAGAGATTCTAATATATTCCTTCTCCTTCTGTTTTTGTATTTATTTATTGAGAGTATTAAGTTCTAACTAATTAAGGTTATATAATAGAAAGTATTTCAGTTGCTTCCCTTCCTTTAACTCTATTATGTAATCCTATTCCGTATGTAGTAGTATTTATATACTTCCGTCAGGATTGGTTAGGGTCTTCTAAAATAAAGCCCTAAACTTCTAATATTATTTTAGAATATTAGCCATTAGGTTTATAGATTTTTCTTCTTCCTCCTAGTTACCTTTTTTCCCTATAGTTTCTAGGAATTAATTAAGTTTATATAAATCTTATTTCCTTTTGGTAAACCTTTTTAAGGATTAAGCTTCTGCAGCTTTAAATTATTTTTATTATTATTGTGTAGGAATCTTTTCGGGCTTAGGGAGTTAAGGTTTCTAGCTTCCTCTGTCCTCCTTTTTTTTTAAAGTTCTTTTATTATTTTACTAATAAATTAGGCCTTTGCTTTATACTATTAAGGGTTTATATTAGTATAACTATAGTATACCTAAGATAATATTATATTTCAGGGTATTAATAATATTATATACTACTAAAGTAGTTTAATTAAATACTTTAAAATATAGGTAATTAGTCCGTCTTTTTACCTATCTATTATTATATTTAAACTATTTTCCTTCTTTATAAAAGAGTTAGTATAGTTTCTTCTTTCGTTTCTATAGTAACTGCAGGTATATTGCGGTTATAGCTAATATATAGTTCCCATCCGCTCCAGAGTCTACTAAGACTTTAAGCGGTTCCTTATTCTATATTATTGTAAAAGTAATTTTCTTTTTAAAAACTGTTTATTCTTTATTACTGTCGTATTTATATTCTTTTTTAAGGGATATAAACTCTCTATTAATCTTATAGTACCCTTTATCTAAAGACTATTCTAGTTTTTTAAGTGCCAGTCTTTAATTTTACGTAATACGTGTAATTTATAGTAAGGGTTTTTGTAATTTTCCTATTCTACTGCTCTACAGTGTAGTCTTATCTATCTAATATAGATTTCGTAAGTAATTTCGTTATTTTACAAATTATCTAGAGTTTTTTAATACTTATAATATTTTCTAAGTAGTTCTTTAGGTACTCCTACATAGGTTCTAAAGTTAAATCTAATTCTATATAATTAGTTTATTAATTATTATCCTATAGCTTATTTTTCTTCCAAGACTAAGTTATACTAGTCTTTTAACTTATACTTTTAATATTTAAGGTAATCTAGTTTATTACATTATTAATACTATTTAGAGGTACACGTTTTAGTTCCTTCGTTTTAATTATACTATTAAATAAGTTTCGAGGTTTAATAAATAGTGCACCAGTGGCTTAGGTAGTTTTCTATTTATCTATTATTCCTATATTTATAAAGTACAGTTAGATAAGGTTTAAGTATTGTAATTCGTAGTTCTCGAAATTTATAAATAACCTTTTATCCGCTATATTATCCTTTATAGTAAGGGTTTATAATAGGAATTACTAAGTTTTATTATGGAAAAGTATTATGTTCTGCTTTTTACTTTAAGTAATATATGTATTAATGGGTGATATAGTTTATCTAATAGATTTAGTAATAGTTATCGTTTACGGGATTAATCCAGGGGTAGTCTCGAGGCATTTGCTAGTATCTTCCTTTAAGTCCCTATATCTCATCTGCGTCTAGACTTACAACGATTTATTGTTTATTGTTATATACTTACTATTACGCAAGCCTATCTTGAATTTCTCGGTAAATAAAAGTCTTAATATCTCGTTCGGGGTTATAAGCGTTAATTTATTATTATAGTTTAACGAGTTTATTAATTTCTTTGGATTTACTTTTGACGAAGTTAGTAATATTCCTAACTTATCTTTTATATAAGGGTAACCTGTAGTTTTATTAAGCTGTGGCTTTAGTTGCGGGTTTTCTAACTGGATTAGGTATATTGTTAAGTAGGGTTGTTTTTCTTAGTTTATTTAATTCTCCTAGTTCTTTTTTATACTAAGGGTAGCTGTTGTCTTCTTATTATAATAGATTAAAAGATTATTCGTTTATGTCTATAATGTAGACTTTTTTCCTTAGTTCTAGAATCTTATCCTTATGTTTTTTCTTAGGTATTTAATAATTTCTAGCTATATGGCTATTTTTTCTGTAGTTATAGTACTTAAATTCTTTCTTACGCTGTAGGACATCTAGATTTATTCTTCCGGGTTTACTACTATTATCTTTAGTAATTTCCTTATTCTATTTCTTACCTTAGTTAGTTTAGTATCTGTTTCGCTAATGTTACTAGGTAGTACTAGTTTTAAGTTTGTATAATAGGTTATCTACTTATATATAAACATTTATAAATAAAACCAGGGTATATGTAAATTAATTAGTGTTATAAACCTTTTCTTTAACTTCCTTTTTAAGTCCGTTATAAAAGTATTTAATAAGAGCTGATTTATTCTAGTTAAGTTGTACAGTAATATCTTTAAATTTTACAGCGTAATTTAAGTATTTTCCTTTTTAATATATATTGACTAAGGTGTTTTTAGCTATCCTAATTTCGCTAATATCTTTAAACGCTTTCTTTAGTTTAGAAACGTATTTGTTATAATTACTAAAGATCTACTAAGTTTATTCTTCCGCTCCTTTAGCTAGACTTTCTAAATAGTTATCTAAGATAAGTTTAAACTATTTTAAAATAGTACTTTTAAGGCGCAAAGTAGCAAAACAAACCTTCTTTTTAGCGGTATTAAAGGTATTTTTAAAATCTTTAAAGTATACTTTAAGCTAAATTAGATATAAGCGAAGTTCTTTAACATTTCCCTTAAATATAGGGGGTGGCTGTTGTTTAATAAGGATTCTGATGTTAACTATCTTAGGTTTCTCTTTATTAAGTTTATCGGCTAAGACTTAGTTAAGTTTATATATATTCTGGATAAGTGTTACTAGTTTGTCTTTTTTAAAAAAAGTAATATTAGGTATATCTTTTATAATAATATTCCTATTTTCGTTAATTACAAATATACTAGGTTCAGTAGTTGGGGTATTATTAGTTAAGCTGGATTTAGGTATAGTAGTTTATATTACTTAAAGGTTACTTAGTATCCTTCTAAATAAGAGTCGTTAACGTATAATATCTTAACCTAATACTTAAATAATATAAGGTAAGTTCCTAAGGTAATAAGCTAAAGTTAATTAGTTTATATTAGCAAAAAGGATAGGAAGTAACTTTAAGCAGTTATAATTATAAAGCAAGTAAAATATAATAAAAATTTAGTTTATATTTAATCTTAATACTTTATTAATAACTGTTTATTTAAGTTATTTAAAGAGCATAGAGAATTAAATTTTATATATTTAGTCGTTCCTGGTGGCTTACTTAACAAAGTCTTATTATACCTGGTAAGCCTATAACCTTGGTGTTAGAGACTTACGCGCTACGGTGTACGTATTTTAGTGAGCCCGTGAAGTCCGGTTGTAATTAGCTATCTTCCTCCGTGGTTTTCCCGAAGGGTATGTACTTTAGATCAGGTCGTAACAATAAGCTTTAGATTTAAATCTATAGTTTAGGAAAAATAGTAATTTCCTAGTTAATTTTAATTTTACGTTATTATATATAAGTTATATAACGAGGAGTAATTTTACTTAGTTATTTTATTTAAAGTTAATATAATAGTATAAATAAATTTTAATTATTTAGTTAATTTTTTTTATTTATTTATTTATTTATAAGTAGTAAGTTATACTAGCTTTATAGTTTATTTTTAATCTAATTATAAATACTTTCTAGAATTTAAATATAAATATATTTCCTTTATTAAAGATTATATCTCTTAGTAATTTATAATTATTTATAATATATTTTATTATTATATAGGCTAATCTTTTTATATTACTAACTTTCTTAAATAGTATAAAATAAGCTATTTTTATAAGTTTATTAACTATTATAAAAATACTATTATAGAGTACCTTTATAACTGGTTCTTTTAAAAAAGGTAGTTTAATAATTAAGTTAAATAAAATTAAGTTTTATAATTATTATAATATAAGTAGTAGTTATAGCTATTTATATAGTTTATATTTAAAGCTTTTAGCTTATTTATATATTATATATTTTAATATAACTTTTTATATTTATATCTTAATATTATTAAATTTAAAGTATTATTTAACTTACTATATAGTTTTTTTAATTCCCTAGTATTTATTAAGTTTATATATATAAATAGATTTTACTACTTTACTTTATAATTCTTCTAGTACTTAAATAAGTTTATTTAATATTAAGTATTTAATATTTATAAAAATACCTTTTAAGTATTATTTATTTCCTTAGTTTTTAATATATTTTTTTATATTATTAATAATTAAATTATTTATTTTAATTTAATATAAGGTATTAATTAATTAAATTACTAAGTTACTATATTAATTTTTCTTTAATATTTAAGCCTTAACTTTTAAAATTTCTTAAAAGTAGTTTAGGTATTTACTAAGTATATTAGCTTATTTATTATCTAATTTACTATAATATTTAATAATAAGCTTAAATTTAAAAAGTTACTTATAATATTTAATTTATTTATAAAATAGTTTTTATATTATTATAAAATAAATAATATTTTAGTAATTTATAAAGATTATTATTAAAAATTAACTTTTTTTATAATAATATTTTTAATATTACTTATTAAGTATTTAATATATAGCTAGAAATTCCTTATTATAAATAAAATATTTAAGTTTTAGTTTATATAGTTTTTTAAAAAAGTAAGTAATTAACCTAAGTTTCTTTTTTTTTATATTATTTAATTAGCTAAGTATTTTACTAATTATATAATCTAAAATATTAGTTTTAATTATAATAAGTTTATTTAAGTTAAATATTATAAATACTAATATATTTATAAAAGCTTATTTAAGGTAATTAAAGGCTTTTTAAGCGTTTTATATTAATTTAAATTTAACGTTTTTTTTTATTAAATTTATAAGTAGTATAATAATTTTTAAAAAGTCTTTAATAAAGTATTAATAATAATTTATAAATTCTAAAAAGCTTTATATTTACTTAACGTTTTTAAATAGTTTTTAATTATTAATTACCTTAAGTTTCTTAAGGTTTATTTAGATTTTACTTAAGGTAATAATATATTTTAGAAATATAATTTTTTATATATAGAAATTATATTTTTTAAGTTTTACTAAAAGTTTATTATTTTATAATATTTATAATATTTTTCTAATATATTCCTTATATTTTTCTAAGTTTTTAAAATAAATAAAAATATTATTAAGGTATATAATAATAAAATAATTTATATAATTTTATAATATATAGTTAATTATTTTTTAAAAAAATACTAAAGTATTTATAAATTTAAAAGGTATTACTTAGTATTTATAAAGTTTATATTTAATATAAAAAGTAGTTTTTTATTTATTACTTTTTTTAATTTAAATAAGGTTATATACTTTTTTAAAATTTAGTAATATAAAAATCTTAGCTTTTATAAGTTAGTTTTTAATTTTTAAAATTAAAGGTAATAGTATAATATTTTTCTTAGTTATTATATTTAATTATTAATAATTTATAATAAGTTAAAGTTTATTATTTTTCTTAAGTATAAATATAACTAGATATTTTACTAAGGATTTAAAAAGTTTAATATAACCTTTCTTTAGTTAGTTCTTAATTTATTTATTAAGTATTTTAAGTTTAGTAATACTTAGGTTATAGATTTTATTAAATATTAATACTTTATTATTTATAAATTTAATTTTATAATCTTATTAGCTATACTTTAGTAGTTTAATATTTAGTTTTTTATTAAAGATTAATATATACTAAAGGTTTATTAATATATTCTTTAGGTATTTTAGTATTTAATCTTAGTAATATAATTCCTTAACCTTATATATAATTAAGTTAAAAAATCTAAGTTATTTTTTTTTTAATTTCTTAATATATTTAATTATCTTTAGGAGTTTTTTTAACTTTATAAATTATATTTATTTTATAACTTTTTTATTTTTTATATATTTTTTTATTTTTTTATTTAATATAAAAGTTACTAATTTTATTATTAAAGATATTATAGTATTTTATTAATTTTTTTAATTTAATTATAGTTTTACTAAAATATTAGCTAGTTTAGGGTAAATTTACTATTTTACTTAGCCTTTAATTTAGTTAATATTAGGGTTACGTAACTTAAGTTAATTATATTTTAAAAATATATTATATTTTATAATATTTATAATATTAAATTTAAATATATTTTTAATTTTATTAAACTAAATTATAAAGTAATTAATTTTATAGTTAATAGTTTTATTATTATAAGTAAACTATTATTTTTTAATATTTATAAAAGTATATAGTTTTTTTTTTTTTAATAGTTTAACTATAGGTAGTTAATTAATTAAGGTATAATATAGTTTATTATAGCTTTAAAATTTATATAAACTATAATTAGTTTATTATTTAACTATTTATTTATTAAAAATTTCTATAGTTTCTTTTTTTTTATTATAGTATTTAGGTTATAGTAGGTTATATTATTAATACTATTATAATAATTATTATTATTTTAAATTATTTTATTATTTTACTTTTTATTATAAAAATTATTTTTAATATTATTTAGTTTTAAAGTAATTTAGCTTAATTTATAAACTTAAATATTATAGTATTTACACTAAGTATATTTAAGTTTTAAAATATACTTATTAATAAACTTATAATACTTCTAAAGGTTATTTTAATTAATTTTTTATATTTTAGTATTATATTTATATTTACTAATATATTTTTTAAAGTTAAAACTTTATTATACTAAGTTTTAAATAATATATATAAGTATATAGTATTAATATTAGTATTTTATATAATTATCTTTATTATAAAATATAAACTTATTTTATATATAATTAATATTTTTATAATCTTTATATTATTTAATAAGTTTATATAAAGTATATTATTTATATAAAAGTAATTTATAGTTAGTAATATTAACTTTATTATATTAGTTTATAAGTAAAATATTATTAATATAGTAAAGGGTTACTTTTAATAATTTAACTATTAAATATTTATTTACGTTATTTTTAATATATTTCTAAAACTACTTTTCAGGTATTTAAATTTAGTTATAAAGGGTATTTAAATTAATTTATTTAATTTAACCTTATTATTTAAAAAGTTTCTAATCCTTAAGTTTTTTTTATTAAATTATTTTATTATATTACTTATTTTCTTTAATAATACCCTTAAGTCTATATTAATCTTTAAAGTATTCCTAATCTACTGTAGTTATTTTATAAAGGTAATATATACTTTTAAGTTTTATTAAACTATATTAATTATATATACGTTTTTTAAAATTATTAATTTCTTCTTAGGTTATTCTTTTATAAAAGTTATATTATAATAAAAATACTATATTAAAAAGATTTTTATTATATTATTATATAGCTTTATTTTATTTCTATTTATAAATAACTTCTTCCTTATTTTTAAAATTAAGTGAATTTTTTTATTTTATTATTTTATTACTATTTAAGTATAATTAAATAGCTATAAGTTTTATATTATTAAAGGCTTATTAAACTAATGTTTTAACATAGTTTATACTTTTTTAATATTAATAATTTATAAATATAGTATATTAGTTTTTAATTTCTATTATTTTCTTTTAAGTAATTTTCTTAAGGGTATTTAAAGTTTATATTTTAAGTTTTTTAAAAAACTATTCTAATTTTTATTTATTACTAAAGTATATTTAATATTTATTATTATAGTATATTAAAAAGTATAATATATTATAGTTTACTAAGGGTTATATTATATTAATAACTTAGTTTTCTTTAGGTTTTAGAATAAGTATAAATTTTTTATTATTATTTTTTTTTAAAGCTTAATAATATTTTTTTATATATTTTCTTTTTTTATAATTATAGTATTTAATATTTTTATATTATACTTTAATAATATTAAGGTTTATAAATCTTAGTTTTTTATTATTATATATTATAAAGTTTTTTTTTTTTCCTTAGTTAATATTATTACTAAAGTAAAAATACTTTAAAATTATTTTTTAAGGATTTTTTTCTTACTTATATTTTTAATATTATTAAAATTATTATTTATTAATATAAGTAGTTTTTTTAATAAGTTTATTAAGTATATTAGGTTTTTTATTTTTAAAAAGTTTATTTTTAATATTTAAGTTAAGCCCTTAGTAATAAAGTATTTATTATACTTTATTATTAAAGTTAATTTTAGCAGCTAAGTATATAAAAGTAATAGTATATTTTACATAAGGTTTTTTTTATTTAATTTAAAAAAATATATCTTTAACTTTTTTAAATTTATTAATTTTTTTATATAATTTTTTAAACTATTATTTAAATATAATATACTTTATAAATAAAGTAATTATATATAGCTTTTTAAAAGTTTTTTTTTATTTAAAATCCCTAAAATATAGTTTAAATTAATTTTTAGTAGTTTTAGCTAAGTAAGTTCCTATAGTTTAAATTTTTATAATATTATTAGCTATAGTAGTTAAAAAGTAATTAAAATAATTCTTTATATTTATAAAAAACTTTTAAATTTATTTAAAATCTTTTTAAATTTATTAAATAATAGTAGTTTAATAATTTCTTTAGGTTTCTATTATTATACTATAAAGGTTAAGTTTACTATAAGGTTTACTACTAGTTATCCTTAAAAAGTTATAATAGTAGCTTCTTAAGTAGTAATTATTTATTATAATTACTTTATAAAAGCTTTAAGTACTAAGAAGTATTACTTAGCTTTTTATATATTAACTAATAGTTAAAAAGCTATTTTAATATTTTTAAAAATATTTTTAAAATTATCTTATATTTTAATATTATTATTATAATTACTTTAAACTTTACTTTTATAATTAATATTATTATTTAAAACTTTAAAGCTTATAAATTATTAAATTTTTAATATTTTATTACCTATAGGTCTAAGGTAATTATTTAAATAAAAGTTATTATTATATAATAAACTAAGTTCCTATAAGTATTATAAGTTAGCTATTTCTAAGGGATAAACCTTTAAGGTAGTTTTATAGTTTATATTAGTAAAGTAATTAAGTTAGTAAATAAATAATTTTATTACTAGCTTATAAAGAAAAGTATTTAAATATTTAATTTAAATACTATTATATTAATAATAATTAACTATTTAAGTATTTTAAATAAGTAATATAAAGTAAACTTATATACTTAGTTAGCTAGGCTAGATTATTAATTATCACAACCTAGCTCTTAAGGTCGCAATAATAAGCCAACAGGTTAACCAGAACTAAAT
This sequence comes from Trichoderma afroharzianum, assembly GCA_037893235.1. Taxonomy (NCBI): domain Eukaryota; kingdom Fungi; phylum Ascomycota; class Sordariomycetes; order Hypocreales; family Hypocreaceae; genus Trichoderma; species Trichoderma afroharzianum. Next base: position 64,981 of record JBBLXW010000050.1, on the reverse strand, counting down.
TAACTTTAATCCTTTAACTAATTAAGAAAAAATTAAAATATAACTTCTTAATTTAACAAGGGATTAATAAAACATTTATTAATCTAGGAATAGATTAATAAATAATTTATTAATCTAGTCTAGGATAATTAAATATATAAGTTTACTTTATATTACTTATTTAAAATACTTAAATAGCTAGTTATTATTACAGCGTTTATAATATAATTAAATTAAAATATAGACATTTACTCTTATTTATATTACTAGCTAGTAATAAAATTACCTATTACTAACCTAATTACTTTACTAATATAAACTATAAAACTACTCTAAGGTTTATCCTTTAGGAATAACTAACTTATAGTACCTATAGGTACTAGTTTATTATATAATAATAACTTTTATTTAAATAGTTACCTTAGACCTATGGGTAATAAAATACTAAAAACTTAATAATTTATAAGCTTTAAAGTTTTAAATAATAATATTAATTATAAAAGTAAAGCTTAAAGTAATTATAATAGTAATATTAAAATATAAAATAATTTTAAAAATACCCTTAAAAATATTAAAATAGCTCTTTAACTACTAGCTAATATATAAGAAGCTAAGTAATACTTTTTAGTATTTAAAGCCTTTGTAAAGTAATTATAATAAATAATTATTATTTAAAAAGCTACTATTATAACTTTTTAAAAATAACCAGTAGTAAACCCTATAGTAAACCTAGCCCCTGTAGTATAATAACAGAAACCTAAAGAAATTATTAAATTACTACTATTTAATAAATTTAAAAAAAATCCTAAGTAAATTTAGAAATTCTTTATAAATATAAAAAACTACTTTAATTATTTCTTAATTACTATAGTTAATAATATTATAAAAATCTAAACTATAGAAACTTACTTAACTAAAACTACTAAAAATTAATTTAAATTATATCTTAAGGATTTTAAGTAAAAAAAAACTCTTAAAAAACTATATATAATTACCTTATTTATAAATTATACTATATTTAAATAATAATTTAAAAAACTATATAAAAAAACTAATAAATTTAAAAAAGCTAAAGATATACTTTTTTAAATTAAATAAAAAAAACCCTACGTAAAGTATATTACTACCTTTATATACCTAGCTACTAAGATTAACCTTAATAATAAAATATAGTAAATACTTTACTACTAAAGACTTAATTTAAATATTAAAAATAAGCTTTCTAAAAATAAAAAACCTAATATATTTAATAAACTTACTAAAAAAGCTACTTATATTAATAAATAATAATTTTAATAATATTAAAAATATAAGTAAAAAGGGAATTCTTAAAAAATAATTCTAAAATACCTTTACTTTAGTAATTATACTAACTAAGGAAAAAAAAAAATTTTATAATATATAATAATAATAAACTAAGACCTATAAACTTTAGTATTATTAAAGTATAATATAAAAATATTAAATACTATAATTATAAAAAGAAAAAATATATAAAAAAATATTATAAAACCTTAAAAAAAAATAATAATAAAAAATTTATACTTATTCTAAAACTTAAAAAAAACTAAGTAATTAATACTATATAACCTTTAGTAAACTATAATATATTATACTTCTTAGTATATTATAATAATAAATATTAAATATACCTTAGTAATAAATAAAAATTAAAATAGTTTTTTAAAAAACCTAAAATATAAACCTTAAATATTTTTAAAAAAGTTACTTAAAAGAAAATAATAAAAATTAAAAATTAATATACTATATTTATAAACTACTAATACTAAAAAAGTATAAACTACACTAAAATATTAATTTAATAAGCCCTTAATAATATAAAACTTACAGCTACTTAACTATACCTAAATAATAATAAAATAATAAAATAAAAAAATTTACTTAACTTTAAAAATAAAAAAAAAGTTATTTATAAATAAAAATAAAATAAAGCTATATAATAATATAATAAAAATCTTCTTAATATAATACCTTTATTATAATATAACCTTTATAAAAAAATAACCTAAAAAGAAATTAATAACCTTAAAAAACATATATATAACTAATATAGGTTAATAAAACCTAAAAGTATTTACTACCTTTATAAAATAACTATAGTAAATTAAGAATACTTTAAAAATAAATATAAACTCTAAAGTATTATTAAAAAAAATAAATAATATAATAAAATAATTTAATAAAAAAAACTTAAAGATTAATAAAAACTCCTTAAATAATAAAGTTAAATTAAATAAATTAATTTAAGTACTACCTATAACTAAATTTAAACACCTAGAAAGTAGTTTTAAAAATATATTAAAAATAATATAAATAAATACCTAATAGCTAAATTATTAAAAGTAGCCCTTTATTATATTAATAATATTTTACTTATAAACTAATATAATAAAGCTAATATTACTAACTATAAATTACTTTTATATAAATAATATACTTTATATAAACTTACTAAATAGTATAAAAATTATAAAACCATTAACTATATATAAAGCAAGTTTATACTCTATAATAAAAATAATTATATAAGATATTAATACTAATACTGTATATTTATATATATTACTAAAAACCTAGTATAGTAAGGTTTTAACTTTAAAAAATATATTAGTAAATATAATTATAATACTAAAATATAAAAAATTAACTAAAATAACCTTTAGAAGTATTATAAGTTTACTAATAAGTATATCCTAAAGCCTAAATATACTTAATGTAAATAATATAATATTTAAACTTATAAACTAAATTAAATTACCTCGGAATTAAATAATATTAAAAATAACCTCTATAATAAAAAAATAAATAATAATACCCCCTGTAATAATAATAATTATTATAACAGCGCTAATAATATAACCTACTATAACCTAAATACTATAATAAGAGAAAAAAAACTATAGAAATTCCTAGTAGATAAATAATTAAATAATAAACTAATTATAATCTATATAAACTCCAGAGCTATAATAAGCTATATTATACCTTAACTAATTAACTACCTATAGTTAAACTATTATAAAAAGGAAAAACTATATACCTTTATAAGCATTAAAAAATAATAATTTACTTATAATAACGGAACTATTAACTATAAAACTAATTACCTTATAATCTAATTTAATAAAATTAAAAATATATTTAAATTTAATATTATAAATATTACAAAATATAATATACTTTTAAAATATAATTAGCTTAAGTTACATAACCCCGACATTAACTAGGTTAAAGGCTAAGTAAAATAGTAAACTTACCCTAAACTAATTAATTTTAAAAATATACTATAACTAAATTAAAAAAATTAATAAAATACTATAATATCCCTAACAACAGAATCAGTAACCCCTGCATTATATAAAAAAATAAAAAAATATATAGAAAATAAAAAAGTTATAAAATAAGTATAATTTAAAGAGCTAAAGAAACTCCTAAAAATAATTAAATATATTAAAAAACTAAAAAAAAAATAACTTAAATTTCTTAACTTAATTATATAAAAGGTTAAAAAACTATACTACTAAGATTAAATATTAAAATATCTAAAAAATATATTAATAAACCTTTAGCATATACTAGTCTTTAATAAAAAACTAAATACTAAACTACTAAAATACAGCTAATAAAATTATAAAATTAAACTTATAAATAATAAAGTATTAATATTTAATAAAATTTATAACCTTAGTACTACTAAATTTAAGATACTTAATAAATAAATTAAGGACTAGCTAAAGAAGGGATATATTAAACTTTTTAAATCCTTAGTAAAATATTTAATTATATTTATATTTAAAAAGAATAATAAACTTTAACTTATTATAAACTATAAATAATTAAATATAATAACTAAGAAAAATATTATATTATTACTATTAATCTCCGAAATTAAAAACTAACTTACAAAAGCTAAGATTTTTATTTTATTAAACCTTAAAGGAATATATAACTTTATTTAAATTAAAAAAAGTAATAAATAGAAAACTACCTTTTATACTAAATATAGACTTTATAAATACTAAATAATACTTTTTAAACTTATAAATACTCTAGTATCTTTTTAAAAAATAATTAATTATATATTATAAAACTATATAAATTATTTTATTATTATATACTTTAATAATATTTTTATTTATTTTAAAAACTTAGAAAAATATAAAAAATATATTAAAAAAGTATTATAAATATTATAAAATAATAAACTCTTAGTAAAACCTAAGAAATATAACTTTTATATATAAAAAATTACATTTTTAAAATATATTATTACCCTAGGAAAAATCTAAATAAATCTAAAGAAACTTAAAGTAATTAATAATTAAAAACTACCTAAGAATATTAAGTAAGTATAAAGCTTCTTAAAACTTATTAATTATTATTAATACTTTATTAAAGACTTTTTAAAAATTACTATATTACTTATAAACTTAACTAAGAAAAATATTAAATTTAAACTAATATAAAACATTTAAAAAGCCTTTAACTACCTTAAATAAGCCTTTATAAGTATATTAATACTTATAATATTTAACTTAAATAAACCTATTATAATTAAAATTAATACCTTAAACTATATAATTAATAAAGTATTTAACTAGTTAAATAATATAAAGAAAAAAAAACTTAGGCCTATTACCTACTTCTTTAAGAAACTATATAAACTAAAACTTAAATATCCTATTTATAATAAAGAATTTTTAACTATATACTAAGCACTTAGTAAATAATATTAAAAATATTATTATAAAAGAAGTTAATTTTTAGTAATAATCTTTATAAATTACTAAAATATTACCTACTTTATAATAATATAAAAATTATTTTATAAATAAGTTAAATACTATAAGTAACTTTTTAAATTTAAGCTTATTATTAAATACTATAGTAGATTAAATAATAAATAAGTTAATATACTTAGTAAATACTTAAACTACTTTTAGGAAATTCCAGAAGTTAAGGCCTAAATATTAAAAAAAAATTAATATAATAACTTAGTAATTTAATTAATTAATACCTTATATTAAATTAAAATAAATAATTTAATTATTAATAATATAAAAAAATATATTAAAAACTAAAAAAATAAATAATACCTAGAAGGTATTTTTATAAATATTAAATACCTAATATTAAATAAACTTATTTAAGTACTAAAAGATTTATAAAGTAAAGTAGTAAAATTAGTTTACGTATATAAACTTAATAGATATTATAAAATTAAAAAAATTATATAGTAGATTATATAATACTTTAAATTTAAAGAAATTAAGAAATAAATATAAAAGGTTATATTAAAATATATAATATATAAATAAGCTAAGGTATTATATTATTTTCTTTATAAAAAACTATAACTTTTACTAGTTTTAATTAAAAATTAGGAATTAATAATGTTTAACTATATTATAAAGCTTTTATTTTTAAAAAAACCTATAATTAATAATACTTAGGATAATATTTTTATAGTAATTAATTAACTTTTAAAAATAGCTTACTTTATTTTAATAAAAAAATAAAGCTTTATAGAAGACTTAACTTATATATTTTTCTAATATATTTATATAAACTATAAACTACTAAATAAAATTATCTTTAATAAAGGATTAATGTTTATATTAAAATTTTAGTAATTACTTATAGTATAAATTAAACTAAAATATAAAGTTAGTATAGTTTACTACCCCTAGATAAATAAATAAACTAAATAAATTAACTAAATTATTAAAATATATTTATAATATTATATTAACTTTAATTAAGATAATTAAGTAGAATACTTACTAACTACTTAAGTATCCTATAATAATATACTAGTATATAACGATTCCATTAAACCATTAAGCCAAACAGGGCAAAAGATTAGGCCAATAATTACAATTGTAGTAATTACTGTAATAAAACTAGCTATTTATAAGGGATCTAACTATTACGGCGGACTAGATCGTAACACAATTCTCTCCCTCTCTAAGGGCTTATCCTCAAGCCCTATATAGCTCTAAGATAGAGAAACCCTAGCTATCTCAGCAGCGTTAAACAGCTGTTCTAACCCCCAAGGGCACTGTAACGTTCCCTGTAACGTCTTTCTACAGGCCTTGTCAGCAGCGGAAGTCCGATATAATCTAGCTTAGATTGCCTAATAAGCTGGAATTAAACCTTAGGCCACTGGCTGTATACGATTATTATGTAACGATTCTATTAAACCGTTAAGCCAAACAGGGCAAAAGATTAGGCCAATAATCGCAATTGTAGCAATTACTGTAATAGAACCAGCTATTTATAAGGGATCTAACTGTTACGGCGGACCAGATCGTAACATAGTAAAATCTATAAACTATTTACTATTTTATATAAACTATAAGTTTAAACTAAATCTACATTAGTTACTTATTAAAAAAAAAAATATTAATAAAGCTATTATTATAGCTAATAAATTTAAAAAACTATATTAAAAATTATAAATATAACTTAAATTTATTAAATAATAAATAGCTAAATTTATAAATATAAAAAAAATTAAAAGATTAACCTTTAAGAAGGGAGATATAGTCTACCTACTTTAACACTTATAAAACAATAAATAGCTAAATATTAAAATAAACAGGCTAAGTAATAAGCTTAATTTTAAAAAACTTAAACTTTATAAAGTTATAAAGAAAATTAAACTTATTAATTATAAAATAAATCTTCTACTTACCCTAAAAAAATAAAGAAAAACTATATATTTAAATTTTTATATTTTACTATTAGAAAAAGTATTAGTAAATAAAAAAATAGGTAAAGTTATATAAAATAAAATTATTATTTAAGGTAAAGAACTTAAGTATAAGGTTAAAAAACTTAAAATAATAAAATTTAATAAAAATACCTAATAAATTAAATACCTAGTAAAATAAAAAAGCTATAATAAAATAAAAAACTTATAGTAAATTATTAAGGACCTTAAATACTTAAAAAACCTTATAAATAACTTCTACTAAAGTTTAAGTTTAGTAAAAAAAGATTAAAAGTATCTTAATTAACAGCATTAACTATAGAACCTATAATTACAAAATTAAATAAATTAGGTAATAATATTACAGCTTAATAAACAGCCTCTACCTTCTTACGCTTAACTCTATTTAACTCCTTTAAGTCGTTAATACTTTACGCAACTATATAAATTATTTTTTCTAACTAAAAACATTTTTACTTACGAAAATATTTAATTTTTATATTAACAGCTTTACGCTCTTCCTTAGCCTTTTTAAAAATATTTTTATATTAAGCGTAAAATAAAGTAATTTTTTAAAATTAAAATAATAATAATAAACATATATTATAAAGGGATTTATTATCTTTTATATACTTAGTATAGTAAATTAAATCCTCCTTAGATATTTAATATTTTAAAAAGCTTTACTTTTTTTTATTAAAATAATATATATAATTTTTTATTTTAATAAAATATAATAATATAATTTTTAAAAAAATATTATAATACTTTATTTTAAAATAAGAATTTTTATAAATACTTAATATAATAATTAACAAATATAATTAATATAAGGGAAAAGGAATAAATATTAATAAAAAAAAAAGAAAGTAGCTACTTATACTAAAACAGTAAGGTCTTAAAGATAAAACCAGCGGAAGGAGGATATTATATTACAACCTAGCTTTTAAAGTTACGACAATAGGCTAACAGGTTAGCCGGAACTAAATTAACTTTAATCCTTTAATTAATCAGGGAAGGATTAAGATATAACTTCTTAATTTAACAAAGGATTAATAAAATACTTATTAATCTAAGAATAAATTAATAAATAATTTATTAATCTAGTCTAGGATAACTAAATATATAAGTTTACTTTATATTACTTATTTAAAATACTTAAATAGCTAGTTATTATTATAGCGTTTATAATATAATTAGATTAAAACATAGATATTTACTTTTATTTATATTACTAGCTGGTAATAAAATTACCTATTACCGACTTAATTACTCCGCTAATATAAACTATAGAACTACTCTAAGGTTTGTCCCTTAGGAATAGCTAACCTATAGTACCTATAGGCACCGGTTCGTCATATTAGTAATTATTAATAATTTTATTATAGATTATTTTAACATTCTGGTAATCTACTTATAAATCTCTGGATTATTTAATAATCTAATAATCTATTCCTGATTAGTTAATCGGTCTGTTTTTTATCTAAGGCCGACTACCCTGTAGGCCTATTGTTGCGACTATAAGAGCCAGGTCGTGATAATTATTTTATATAAATATAATTTTATTAATAAAATTAATTTTATTATATTTTATAATTAAATAATACTTAATTTATTTAATATTTATAATTATTATAAAAATTAAAAAAATTAATAATATAATATTTAAATTATTATAAATAATATATATATATATATATTTAATATTAATATTTATAATAATTATTTATAATAATTTATATATTTTTAAATTTAATATATTATTTACTTTAGGTAGTTTATTATAAATAATATTTATATTAAGTTACTTATATATAACTTAAAATATTATTACCTAAAATAAATACTTAAATTAAGTATATACTAATTTATTTACTTATTTATTATTTATTTATTACCTATAAGCAAGACTAAGCTATTACCTTACCTAAAACCCATAGGTTATAATATCTCTAGAGAGAACACACAAAAGTAACATTATCAAATTTTAAGATTAACAGCGATTTCAAGTACGTCGCTTTACGATACTATAAAGAGGAGGAGGCGCCTGAAGGTGACGATTCTAACGAAAAAAAAGACAATGGAGACCCCGAAGACAATGGTAAAGACGATGACAAGGATAAGGACAATGATGGCCAGGGGCATATTGATGTTGAACTGGGGAGTACACATCCGCCAATCGACTATCACCTTATTGGGCTGGATGATGAGCTACGTCGGCTGCCTTTCCCGCCAAGCGAGGTCAAGTCCAGGATGGTTCACTCAGCAGACAAGTCGATCAAGAAGAAGCCCGATGACATTGGCGCTCCGAGTACTGGCGGCCACTTCTCCGAATCTCGCTTTGGCTGCGCTGGGAGGACGTATGTGCGGGATCTTGTGCACCTGACTCTGCAGCATCGTCTCCCCAATACCGAAAAACTGGTACGTATAGCCATGGATATCATCCGTATACTGGAGTGGTGTCACTTGACTTACTTGGAATGGGATGCTCACGCCTGGTGTCATAGGAAAAGAGACATATAGATAGCGTCCGCGAGAAAGCAGAAGACGTAATGAAACAAACGGAAGAGGTAGAAAAACACAACCAGAACTTAATGAACAACTACAAAAAAGAGTTAGAGATTGCGAATGCCAAGAAAGGCGGGAAAAAGCCAAAAGTTCCCAAGCTGAAAAAACTTCCGAACAGCAGGCTCAGTAGGGTGTCAGCGGCCTTGAAGACCCTCGGCCTTGAGCCGCTGCAAAGCCCCAGCCTCTGGGCTGAGTACGCGAACCGCGCGTCTATCATCACGCACTTTGTCTACAAGGAGAACCCCGGGGACGAGGCCGTGCCACCGAAGCGGATACTGGGCATCGGCAACTTTAACATGCTCTTCACCGGCGACGCATTCGAAGCCGGCCGTAACGAGTCGATCAATACGCCGGGCCGGCAGTATGCCTTCGAGTCCAACTGGGTACCGCATTCGGTGTCCGACTTTAGCAACCACGTCGCCGATGGCAACCTGCTCGCCTGGCTGTGGAAGCAGGGCCTCTTCAAGTCGCTGCGCGTCGACGTGCTCAAGCTCCCGCACCACGGATCCTCCGTTACCACGGCCTTCTCCTTCTTCCGCCAGGTATCCGCCTCTGTTTACCTCATCAGCGCCTGGGCATCCATTCACAACCATCCGCGTGCCGAGGCGCTCAAGGCGATCGTCGCGACAGTCCTGCAGGAGGACGGTCCGGCTCGGCCCCCAAGCGAGTTCTCCCGTAGAGGCAACACTAACGGAAAGTGCTGTATCTCCAAGGTAAGTCGTCAGTGTTTCAAAGTAGAGGGTCCGCTGCTGATACACGCTACGTGTATAGAGGAAGCGCCCGAGACTCGTCTTCATGACGAATGCAGCCAAGTTTCCAGAGGATAGACGGTGGGAACGGGCCCTTAAGAAGGTTTATGATTGGTGCTTGATCCAGCAACTATGGCCGATAAAGCGGGACAAGAATAACAAGCAAATAAAGAGTGAGCTCTCCCTCCCGTCTGACTTAGCTAACATGAGTTGCAGGTAATGTAGAGCTTGAGTTCATGTTCAACGATGAGGTGGCCAGGTACATTCACGGCGACCCTGCCGATGCCAAATTTGACTCCCGTTTCAAGAATGAGATGTTTGGCTGCGACTGGCTTCGCGACTGTCCCAACCTGCGAGTGCAACCAACCCCTCGGTCAGCAGCTAGCCAACAAGCGGGATCTGCGAACGATGGCCGGGAAAAGGGGAAGAAGGGCGATATCCCGCTAGCGAACATCCGGTTTTTCTACCAGCGCAAACCAAACGCCGCAACGCGCCTCCGGTTCGGCCGTGATGAAAACCGGTCGGACGAGGTGCGTGTCGAGTGGCACGCTGAGGACTGGGTCGAGATGCGGTACGAGTGGGACGAGCAGGACCTGAACGTCCGCGAGCACGACGCCCGCTGGTACACACTTGATAAGGATAAGTGGAAGCTTAGCCAGGAGCAGCAGGGGGCGCCGAAGAAGGAGAAGGTGCCTGACGAACCGGACGAGGTCTACCTGACGTACTTGAGCATACTGAAAGGCGACAAGCCGTTGAAACCCTTGACTGACAAGGAGAAAGAAGCTGCAAAGAAGACGTATTCGTTGTACCTGGAGCAGCTCCAGGACGCCATGAGAATGCAGGATCCAAAATTCAATCGACCAGAAAGGCCAAGTATGTTCCCCTTTTTGTGCCCACTACATTTCTCCATTCCCTATTCTCCCCCCATCCGTTCCATACTCACGGGGTCTCCTTTTACTCGCCCAGCATTCTCTTTCACTTTGCTGCCTATGCTTACTTCTTTCCTGCAGTAAAAGAAAACCAACAGCAACAAAACAACGCTTCTCAGGCTGTCACTGTACCCAACTCCCAGACTGTCCCTATATTGAAACCTGAGCGCAAGTCACTCGCGGAATTGTATAAAAATATAATTGATGATCCGCTTGCTTATCCTTACTATGAAGATGATAAGTGGGAGATTCCAGCAGAGAGTATAAAAACAACTGTTGGGTAATTGTATGTTTGTTTTAAACTTAAATCCCAGATTTAAATGCAATAGTTATTGAAAGTTGTTGCTAAATATTTTCCATTTAGAGAGAACTTTAATTGTTTTACTTAATTTTTGTGTAATTTCAGTGTTTCAAGTAATTTGTTTTAGAGAATACTTTACTTTTTTAAGTAGTTTATTTTAGAGAATACTTTAGAGCTTCTTATGCAGCTTGGTATAAGAAACCCATAAAAAGCGACCAAATGCACTAATCTACTACAGCATTTATTAAAAGGGCGACTTTGTCTCACGAGCATCCTCGGCTCCTGTGCGGCGACTGCTGGAGTCATTCGCCGCTTGTTCCAACAACACCGCGAGTCCTCAAGACAAGCATCTTCTCGTGACTCGTACAAGCGAATATTGAAGTTTCTACGCAATGCCCCTGCCTGCAGGCGGCATTTCTCCCCGATAGTCGGCCAGGCACCTTCGTCATATGGAGACTTTAATAACGACGTGTAATTCCAGCGACAGGCACTAGTGGACTTCGACCCTGATCCAGAAACAACAGCAGCATGACTTAATTCCCATTACTCCCCGCAATGCCCCTCCATCCAGATGCCGGCAAGATGTGGATGCTCCTTGATCGTGGCTGGCTGTCTGGACACGCACAGAACGAGGTAGCTCCCTTAAGCGAAACAAGAACCCAAATGGACATAAATTTAAGTGACTGGCCGTTTACTGTGGAGCCAGAAGATACAGTACATGCTCAATTCCACCAAATCGCAAATGAAACTGTAGTAGAGTTGAATTACTATGTACTCGTAGAACTTAATATTTAATAACCCAATGCCCTCAATCATGGCAGGTCTAAAAACAAGGCCAGCATCTTCTCGTAATTTGGTGTACCCAGCCCAGTCACAGGGTCCCATCCCGGCCGCGCCTCAAATCCTCTTGTCCCGCAGCCCGGATTATTGCCCTGAGTAACATCATTAAAAATCTCGGCATGCGCATACAATACAGGATTGATGAAGCCAACTGGTTTCTTCCCTAATTTGAGGCGTTCTCCATTGATAAGCGTAATTATACTGCCGAATAACGGAGTCGAGGCACTGGTCCCGCTTACAGGTTGAAAACTTCCGTCCACGGCCACGTTGTACCGAGCACCATTGGCGCTTACATCAGGTAGACCGCGAGAGTTGCCGCTGGTATTAAACCGGTCTGCTCCGTAGGAGGGGGGGTAGCGGGTCAAGTAATGGGACACAGCTTCAGCCTGGTAGGGAGGCAGTGAAAAAATGTTGCTGAAGCCTCCTCCGCTGTAGATGTCAACCTCACAAGCCATCTCAGGCTGCTTTCCTTCGGCCAAAGCAGCTGCAATATCAGTACCAGGAATGATTTGAGTGGCACCGACCGTAGTGACAAAGGGACAATCGCCCGGAAAAAGTGGGAGGAACCTTCCGTAGGTACCGTTGGTAAGAGATTCTCCATCTGGCTTAAGACACCTCTTGCCTAGCCCTGCTACACCTGAAGGTAGACATCAGAAAATAAGCCACAGGACAGTCATTTTCTCTGGAAGCCTTACCGTAATCACCTGAAGGGTACAATACAGTGACCCCTTGTAATCCCAACTTCATGTACTCATGGCATTGACGAATAATATAGTGTGGTGGTAAATCCTCACCAAGAGACCATGATGAAGAGATGACATGTGTGGGTTTAAAAGTCCCGCAAGCTTCAGTCCCGTTATAGCCGCCTGGCTGTAGGTCAGGGTAGTGACGGTCACCTTGGGGATCGTCTCCGCCGTCATAGGTACAGTAAGACCTATCGATACCATCGAGAAAATTATTATAGGACGCCCCTTCCACCATATCCCCAACTTGGAACAGCGTGACCTCCTGTGGATATACCAAAGCCATGGCATATTCGAGGTCTAGGTCTGGCTCCATGTTGTCGTATACGTCCTCTTGTTGTTGTTGAGGATAACCACCATCAATGGAATTAAGGTGTGGCCGTTGTCCCACCAGCTCCGGCTTGTAGGTAGAGAAAAACAGATCCAAATCCTCGGGTCGATACCCATCAGTCGAATACTCGACAATACCGTATGAATTGTTGGTCGCCGGCAAGGAACTGGGCGGAATAGCATAGAGGGAGTACAAACAGTCCAGAGTGGTCAAATTGGCACAATTGTGAAGGCCAGTGCCACCGGGCGGTAAGTGGCCCTTTGTTTTATTGGAGAAGCTGCCATTTTCACGCTTTTTTTGTTGAACTGAAGTCGTCAGCGATAGCTTGGCATCGAAATGAATAGTCGGAAAGATCAAATCTATGGCATTGGCGCTGAGGTCCGAAGGAAGATGGTACTGCTCGCAGGCGGTGTGATTACGGCCACCGCCGTTATCATAGACATAATACTGTGTCTTCAGGAGTTGTTCCGCTTTAGAAACCGTGACATTTGCCGTCATCCAATGTTTGCCCTTGCCCAAAGAGATATCATTTTTATTAATACCAGCTTGCAGCAACCACGAGATCACCGATGACACCGTCTCGTCGCTTCGTCTTATCAGCAGAATTCCTTGACAAATAGTGTCGTACATATAACCACGTCACTTATTGAAGTGGCTCGGCACGCTAGGAACGGCGGATATGAAAGACTCACGCTGGCGCAAACATTTTGACCACCTGTTCTGGTGCCAAGTGCTTTCCATAGTTACTACTTTTTGGGTTTGAGATGTCGTATAGGAGTTCCTCGCCGTGATCAATGTTTTGCTGTCTCAAGCCAATTCGAAGTAGCAGCGACAAGCCTGGCTGAGCTCTACCACGTTTAGTCCAGCCTTGGGGAATATTAATCAGTTCTTCGTGAGTGACAAAGTTTCCGAGAGCATTCGACCAAGCAGCCCAATATAGGATATTGCATGCCCCTAACCCAAAGGCGGTGGAGCGCATGATGGTCTCACTTCTGCAAAAGAATTACCAAACTTAAAGGGACAAGGCAAGAGCAGGTGCAAAATATTACAATTTATATTTAACAACTATAATCCTTACGTTTGGTAGAATATAAGCGCCCGGGTTACAAACGATACTACATCTTTGATAACGGGTAACAAAATTAACCGGAAGCAAACTCGTATCTCTAATACGAAAAGATCTCGTAATTGGATTATTGCTAGGCCTGTTATAGTAAGGATGCAAAGCGGCATTGCTACTCAGCAATAGGGTTGTAAAATTAGTTAGTAGTTTTTAGTTTTTAGTTTTATTATTAAGAAATAATTTTATTTTTAATTACTAAAAGGGAAAATAAATTAATTTTATTATTAATATAAAAAATTAAAAAAAAAAACTTTATATATAATTTTTTTATAAATTTATAAACTATATAAGCTAAACTTTAAATATATATATAATATTATTATAATATAAGTTAATAAATATATTTTATTTATATTATTTTTGAAAACTAAATAAATTATTAATTTAATTTATTTTTATTTTTATTTATTTTTATTAATTAATTTACTAATAAAAAACAAATACTGTATAAAAAATAAAAAAATAAATAATAAAATTAGTTATATTATTAAGACCTTTGTTTTTAGTAACGAATTTATAAGCCTACTTAGTAATAAATTTACAAGGCTGCTTGCGTCCTGCTGCAACTTACCTACCTCTAAAATATCAGCAGTTTTAGCAACAAGGGGTTAAACGTAACAGAAACCTATTAATAGCACCTCGTATCTCCTGTACTCTCGATTAATTTCACAATACGAGAATACCTAGTACCTATGTCTCTGGACGCTGTATATAAGACCTGAAAACTACTCTAGTATTTTTCCATAATGTATAACATAAGAAACCGCAAGACAATCTTGCTACTGAGTTTTATTTATCTATTAAAGACTTCTTGCATTTTACAATTGGTTTCTTATAATTGCATTATTAATTGTTGTCTAAGATGGTTTACAGTATTCGCGCAACTGCCGTTACTGCAGTCCTGCTCGCAAGATCCAGCTCTGCAGCAGTTCTGGAATTTCCAGTTACGTTTCGCAATACCTATGTTAGTCTACTATATCATTACCAGTATCTAATTATGCTACAAGGCCGCGTTTAACGTTATAATTGTAGGCTTGCGTGGATATTTCTGTTGGCACGCCACCCCAGAATCACGTTCTCGTCTTTGACACAGGTAGTGCCACTTCTTGGATAGCTGACAAAACATGTGCCGACGGAGGATGTGACAACTTTAGCGGGTAGGCCCTACAGAATCGCCCATCAACTGTCTTTCTAATAGCTGACCCACCTTTAGCTATCCCTGGAAGGGATATGATGCAAATAGCTCCGTGACCGCAAAAGACCTTGGTATCTATGATTCGATCGATTATCTTGGTGGCGGAACGGGCGGGGAGGCTTACAGCGACAAGTTCTTCAAAGATAATTTAACTTGGACGCAGACCTTCATCTCTGCTAACTATACCTCGATGGGTTATATAGCAGGAGAGGGGTTCTTGGGGTTAGCTTTCTCATCAATTGCTGAGCAAGCCACAAAAACAGTAATGGAGACTTTGATGCAGGGTGGCCTCGTAGACAACCCTAGGTTCGGTCTCTATTACGGCACGGAGTTCAATGATACTCATGGTCACCCTGGCAAGGGTTTACTTACTCTCGGGGGCTCTCATGAGCCGAAGTACGTGGATGGCGACATCACCTGGGTTCCCGGAAAGAAAGACAGCGGAGTATACGAGCTCTGGCGGTCAAACCTGAAGACATTTTACGGACAACGTAAGGATAACAACGGCAATCCCCAAACCAACGGATCTCTCCAGTATGATCTCGGCGCAGCGAATGGCGTGTTTGACACTGGAGCTGGACTTATCTACGTGCCAGATGACACCATTGACACCATTTACGATTCTATCGGATGGAACTATACGGCCCTTTTACACGGCGACTATATCCCATCCTGTACCGATTTCAACTCAACGTGGTCAGTTACTTTCACGTTTGAGAGCGACGAGGGGTCTGATTTCACCAACATTACACTGACTGGAGACCAACTCCGAATTCCGGGCTTCGCCTACAAACCAGATGCCTGCAATCCACCCTTTTCCACCAGCGGCAGCCCCCATCTCTTCCTCCTCGGCCAGCTCTATTTACGCAATTTCTATTCTGTCTTTGACTTTGGAGGGAACAGAGCGGAGGACTTTAACGTCCGGATTGGTTTCGGTAACCTAAAGAAAGAATGGAGGATGATATAATACTTACTGTTGTTTAGAGGTATAAGAGTTTATAATACTATTCTAGAGAGAGTGCGAACAACGTCAGCGTCAGAGTAAGACAGCAAAACTTGTACGTGGAAAATAGTCAGAGAGATTGCGGTGGTGAGGTTTGCCTCGATAGGCTTGTTCAGACCTTGCACAGGCCAGAAGAGCAACCTACGTACCATCATCTCCGTGTAATTGGTAATGGACGCCATGGTTGATGTCTAGCGTGTCCGCTGCTGGTCTAAGAATCGGAACGCCAGTATTGTTGAAAACGCCGAACGCCCAATAGTGCTTGTTGAGATAATTGTGGTGGACGGGGTGGGCGTGAGCAGCAATTATCTCCCGAGACTTCAGCTTTCATTTTACATCCTATCAGCAATTCCCAGAAGCTATCTCTAAGACAGCCGAGGTGTTGGCCGGTCTCCTTGGCAAAGGTTGATCCTAGCAGCAAGACGATTTTCTGCCCCTGCAAACGGGGCAATTTTTCTAGTGGTTAGGTCGCATACTCGCAGATGAATGCACCGCCCAACAGCACCGTCCAACAGCACTGGTAGCCTGGAAGAACAACCCAGCTGGGGTACTTGCAGTAGTTCTCACCACCCTAACGAGCGCTGAGAGGTGTAGGCAGAACTTCTGAGTGGTGGCGTTGAATATGCTTGCAGGCCGAAGGATTTAGCTTTAGCCAGTTGTCTACTGGATATTCTGCAGGTCCCATGCTCAGTTCCACCATCCCAGACGCCACAAAGGGCCGCTGTATTGCGCGCTTCGCCTCGATAGATGGGCAACTACGCCGCATGGAGTCTGGACAACGGGGCTCGAAATTTCTCATATGAAGTTCATCAAGGTCATTCATGGGCCCAGGACGATGTGTTCCGATTATCCCGTCGAAGCCGTCGCATCGTTGCTGCCACGCAAGCTCAAGTTAACATAAAAGAACGGTGTTAACACCAGTGCAGCCTAACCCTTTCACCATCCTTTGCCTTTTCTCCCTTTCCCTTCGGAGTAACCCACCATCAGTCTTCTGCACCCCAGATTCAGAGGGATTGCAGCTGTAATACAATGGGTCGCGTATTTCTCCTCGCCGCATGCCTGCTCGCATGCGCCGTTCCTCATCACGGTGCATGTGCAGCAGCTACTGGTCCTGTTTCTGCAATTGCTGGTTCTCAAAAAATTGCGTGCAAGCTCTTGAGCCTCACACACCCAGACCATACCTATTTTGCGGGCTCCGACAACTACAAGTATGAAACACAGACGCAGTACTGGTCGTCAACAGCCTACAATACACCAGCATGCGTCTTTGTGCCTCAAAATGCCCAGCAGCTCTCTTTCGCGGTGACCACGCTGACGCTGACTTCGACTAAATTCGCTGTTCGCAGCGGTGGTCATATGCCTGTCCAAGGCTATAACAGCATCGGCAGCTCGGGCGTGTTGCTATCCAATTCCAACCTAAGCACTCTCGCTTTGTCACACGATCATGCCACCGTCTCTGTTGGGCCAGCCTACCGGTGGAGGGACGTTTATTCGTATCTGCAGCCCTACAACCTGACGGCTGTTGGAGGTCGTGTCGGCCATGTTGGAGTTGCTGGTTTGCTGCTGGGAGGCGGCATTTCATTTCACTCGAGCCAATACGGCTTCGCTGCTGATAATGTCGTGGCATACGAGACCGTCCTCTCCAGCGGTCTCATTGTGGTAGCCAAAGCAGATAATGCCTATTCGGACCTGTATTGGGCTTTGAAAGGTGGCGGCAATTCCTTCGCTATTGTCACGCGTTTTGATCTCAGGACCGTTCCATCTCCCGGCGTCTGGATCGGAATCGCGCAGTATAACGAGACCGACAAGGACAAGTACCTCGATGCCGTCTACAACTTTGGCAAATACGGATCTGCCGACAGCAAGGCCGCCATCATCCCTACAATAGTTGGTTACCCCAGCGTTGGAATGATTGCTTACGCGGCATCAAGATTCTACGACTCCTTAACCAATTCTCCTACCGTGTTTGAGAACTTTACGTCGCTCAAGACCGTGGCTGATCAGTACGCGTTTGGGGCCCTTGCTACGTATATCAGTGCCGTTAACGCACTGCAGCCCAATGGACTTCGCCAGGAGTAAGTTTTGACTCTCGCTTTAGTCAACCGCGTGTTATGGACGGAAGCGCTAACTTGACACTTTTACAGCTTCCGTGTTGCGTCTTTTATGGTCAATCGTGAAGGTCTTTCCACTGTGCACGACACATTTTTCGGAAATGCCAACTCGCAACTGGCAGACATTGCTGGATTAACTGCTTCCATTACCTTTCAGCCCGTCACCAAAGGGTTCATTGAGAATGGCAGCAGTCGTGGCGGCAGCAACCCCCAAGGCGTGGACGCTAACAATGCCCCCTACTTCTGGATCGTGCAGAACCTGTCCTGGCAGAACACCGGTGACGACGACACGGTGAGGGCTTTCGCCAAAGCTACCATTGCCAAGATTGAGGGAACCATCACTTCTCATGGCGTTGCTGGCGGCTACTTATATATGAATGACGCAGGAGATGGCCAACCCGTGTTCCAGAGCTATCCAAGTGCCAACTTGAGGCGCCTCAAGGACATTCGGACCAAATATGATCCTTTCAGGATCTACACTAACCTCCTGGTTGGCGGTTGGAAGGTCTTGGATGCCTAGAAACGTTGGTCTGGAAGCGGTTGACGTTCGATGCATTGGTTGCAAATTGCATGTGCCTGGCGTCTGTCTAGTGGTTTGTTTAGATGTCGATAATTGTGAGCACTCACTACGCTTTTCTGATTAAGTGTTAGGATGAAAAAGGGGGGTTTACAGATTATACACTGACATAAATAGTAAAGTATATATTAGTATAGCAAACCATGGGAAAGCGTGTTGCAACGTTTAGAATCCTAGGGAGAGATTCCCAGATTTTAAATCTCAGCACCCGATAATTGGGAACAAATATCTAGATTCGGGGCCTCTATATGCCTTCAGAACAGTATTTATATAAAGTACTTGTCTATTTTGCAGTATTGCAATCTGACCATCCTAAAGCAACCCATCTAGTGTTTATCCAATTGCGAGAAGCTACTTTTTTTTTTTTTCGCTCTCTAGGCTCTCCGTGGTGTTTACTCTGAACTGAGACGGATCTTATAACCTTTAGAGATTGCAGAGCCTAGGTCGTCTTCTCAACTAGTACCAAAATATAGATGGTCATATATAACATCAGTAAGCCGCGAAACATTTAAAACCATAATTATATATTTCAATTGTGTGATCGACATTAGCCCTTGAGATGCAGCTATGCACACCGGGGTGTAAATCAGCGGAAAAGGACGAAGTATGTTAATCATAATAGGTCACCTTCCGCCAGCCATAATTAAACTAATTAGTTCTAGTTTCAACTTAGATCCTCATGTATTCTATTTTCATCTCGGATTTAACACAAGGCGTTCAGCTATAGTTAACATAATTAACCCTCATCATAAAAGTTCGATTCCTATTATCTAGTATATGCCTAGTCACGCCCCAGATAATTTCATCAGCGTACCTTTACCTTACCATTTAAAGCTAATGAGTTCCCGGAAGCCAGAAAGCAGGCTGTCAATATCAAAGACGTATATCCAATAGGCTTACCGGCGAATAACAGATCTCTATACACCATACTAAGACTAGAATCCACCACAGAGAGCCTTTCACAAGGTCAGCTTAGTAACTATTTAAAGCAATATTAAAATCAGTAGGTTTCTAGCGCTACCTTAGGACTCGATTTTATAACTCTGCTAACTAAGTAAAGTCATTGTACTAGCATACCCAACGTAGAAACGTATCTCGCCATCACAATCAAATGTATCACAGTCCCCACAAAATGAAGTTCTTAACTAATACGGCTTTTCGCTAGCCTCGCCCACGATGTCGCCAAAGTTAGGATTGTTCAACAGAATCAGGTTGGCCACGGAAGAGAGTTCGAAAGACAGGGTGTTTAGTCTAAAGGGCAGTGGGAACGTACGGAGCCCTTGTTTCAAGTCTGATTAGTTGCAGGGCTTACAGCTCCTGATCAAATGCCAGTATTGTTACTCAGCGGCTCAGCATGCGACCGCAGTGGATCAAAGTTGCATGAGTGCTGTCTACCCATGTCATGATTTCAACAAAGGAACCTTACTAACACATTGAGGAACTTTTGGTAAGGCGAGTGCTTGTCCAAATCTTCCTCTGGACTGTGTTTGTTCCTTCGGCTAAAAGTCTCACGTAAGGAGGGACATTTCATATTCTGAAGCTGGCTGGACCATCAGACCTGTCAGCATGGTACACCTTCTTGCCCTATTCGCTTTGTTGACATAAGTCGCAGACATGCGAAACAAGACTGTGGGATGCCTACATAATCTTCCTAAAACTGCGACAGAAGGCTCCCCGTCAGTAGCTATGCTCCTTGGGGATTAGTGTCGAGGCAGCGGAAGGAGCTTGATACACATGGCATTCGCAGCCTCAATCAACTTGTAATTCCACTGAGCTCGACGGTCGGTTTGTGAGACAGATAAGCTTCTAATCTAGCATCAGCAGCGTCTAATCCTGATTTTTCCCTTTAACCAGAAACGAAGGCGAGAACGCGAAGGTTGATGCAAAGGAAAGGCTCAGGATCAGGACTTGGGCCACCCCTGCCATAGTATTTATCAGTCCCTATAAGACACTATTTATTACAACCACATTTTTTTTATATATTATATCAAGGTTCATATTTATAATTTGGGCAGCTTTTGCCTTTGGGCTGAATTAGCTAAGGTGAAACAGAGTTAACACGGCAGTTTCGGACTAGTGCAATTCCCAGACTGTGTTTGTATTGATGGATAAATTACAGACACCTGTCCTTCTCTGGCGCTGATACTGGTCAATGAACAAACCAGTGCGTATTGTCTTAAAGAAAAGGTTAATTTTACTTTTCTTCTCCTCAATTTGGTGATAGAAGTTCAATTGCTCTTTGTAGCTTGTATTGCAAACATTCTCGGAGTTCTGAAAGATGGGTTGAAGCCACTTGATCTGACAATGGATACAAGAAGCTGACATCATCAATGTCGAATCTTGTCTTGAGAATGGGTACAGATTGGGTATATCCTTCGTCTAAGATCCCAAATGCTTACATGAGGGGTTCTCAATCGTAAGGTCCTAGATATTACCCCGTTATTAAACTGATTTGTGGAAACTTGCGCTTCCACTGAAGCTCACCAGCAAATGGCCGCATAAGAGTGCATTAACTACCGAAGTTATTCTATGAATCATGGCATTGCAAATTGTACTAGTACTTGCCGGGTATGTCGAATGACCTGCTGGTCCTCTACATATAGGAACTAAGCCATTTTTATGTTTCTCCGTCTCTATATATACGATATGGCTGTATGGGTATGAGCACGCGTAGCCATAGCACTTCGCATTCATGGGTAGGGAGGCCTTGGAATGACAGGTGCCTCTTCATACCTTATTTATATTACCACAGCCCAGCTACAGAATCATAAACTAAAGTTAATGAATTCCAAAGTTCAGTGGAATTTGAACCCAACGGTTATCAATTCGTGTCCTGGCGAGTGTGCATATTATTTTTCTCTTTTGTTTATACCGAGTTAGTTTGCAAATGGCTTGTTGCCCGTAAAAAGTGGAAATCACAATAGTACTCGAGGCTGAGTATGAGTAAGTCAATGTCTCTATCTTCTTCACACGGCAGCTTGGCCTCTTTGTAGTGACTACTACTATAGAAATATTCTGCTTATCATTTTTAGACCTCCAGCACACCCCTGTAGCGTAGTTTCCCACTCTCTAGCCTTTCAAATGCATTCGTGATCCCCTCCGATGTCATGGGGAACCGCTCAATGGTAGGCTTGATGTTGTGCTTGACTACAAATTGGAGCATTGTCTTGACCTCCTCGGGAGTGGAAGAGCAACTACCGTGGATTGATAGCTCTTTTCCTATCATTGGCATGTAAGGAAACTCAAGGTTACCTTCTGAAATCGTCAGCGGGTATATGTGTCCAAATGGCGCCATCAGTTCGGTGTACCTAAACGGCGTGTAAGTTAATAAGACCATTACGATAGTTGTGTTGGTGAAAACCTACAGCTTCCAGTCCGGAACGGCACTGGTGGTAACTAGCAGATGATTTATCTTTTTGGGAACATCTGCAGCCTTCAATCCCGAAGTGTTGTAGAATTCAGTGGCGCCAAAGTCGAAGGCCTCTTGTTTTTTGTTGTCAGAACTGGAGAAGACAACAACGGTGCAGCCCCAGGCTGCTGCAAATTGAATGGCAAGATGGCCCAAGCCGCCAATGCCAACAATGCCAACACAATCTGAGGGCTTTATGCCTTGTCGCAAAAATGGGATGAAAACGGTCTGCCCGGCGCACATGAATGGGCCTGCATTGACGCTGGGGATCTCATCAGGAATTATTGCCAGCCGTGTCTGTGGCCACACGCTATGGGTCGCGAACGATCCCTGATCAAAGTTGGTGAAACCGAATCCGCGGATGCCCTCAACACAGTGCCAGTTGTAGCCTTCCAAGCAGTACTGACACTTTTTGCATCCATCCTTGACGTATCCGAATCCAACTCGGTCGCCGCTGCAGCATAAGTAAGATCATCTATCACAATAGCATCACAAGCAGAGAGCATAACGTACACTTTCACAAGACTAACACCGTCGCCCACGGCTTGAACTATTCCAACACCTTCATGGCCCAAGACCATGTCTGCGTGAAGATAGTGCGCATCAGTACCACACACCCCAGAATGTGTATTCTTAATTAAAACCTGGTCACTGAGCAAGGCCGGGATCGTGGTCTGGCTCTCAGTGATCTTCTTGGAAGGAGACCCTTTGAAGACGGTGAATGTTACAGACATGGCTGATGTGAGCTGCAAGACTGGTTGAAGAAGAGAGATGCGGATTGAGTGCCACGCAAGAGGTTTGCATTCACCATGCTTTTATAGTTCATGGCAGACCCACCGATCTTTGATGCAGTAATACCGTATAACCTCGCAACATTCACCTGTGGGTCTCCCCAGTATTAAACCCCGTTTTCGCCCAGAGAAGAAAGAGGCTAGCTTCCTTACGTTAGCAATTGCTATCCTCAGGAACGGTCCACAGGCGAATTTTGCGAGGTAATACGGTATGTAAGTACAAAACAAAAGTCTTGGCAGGCAGCGCTCGTTACGAATGTTTGAAATAGTCTTCTCAATACTACTGCCAAGTCATGAAGGAATTGGCGTTGAGATGGCCAACATATGATGCTCTAGCGATGCAAAGGCCGATGCAACTCAACGCCTAACAACGTAGCCAGATCAAGACATTGGTGGGGAAAAGTTAAGCGCAGCAAACTCCACCACTTCCCTCTATTCTATTGCCAGTGGAAGAGGAAGCTCCAATTGGAGTAGAACAGAGCTGAAGTCTATATGATAGCTTACCAATTTGCTTATAAGAATGTTGGAGCCATTTGCTTCTGCATGGCCTGCCAATCTTCAACGCCCCACCAGCTTCTCAAAGAAGCTAGGTTTCGATATAAAGGTGGAGGAGAGACCAGCCTGCCCGGGAGTAGAGCCAATGAACTTGTATTGAAGGAGCCGTCGGGGGCAATGGAAATGAGAAATGATTGCCTGATAAGTATGAGAGCTACAGTTATTTAAAATAGATCAGATATATAAGTGTCCAGCCCCTCAAAGAGCCCTAATGCTAAAAACTCCCTGTTTTAAACTCATAGTCTCAATCTCAACACAAGATTGCAGAGTTTATGCAGGGCAGATGCAATGGTATCTCTTCAATCATCCAATAGAATGGCTGCGGTGATATGTTGTTGGGAGCATCAATTGTCGCCTGAACCTTTTCCCAAGACAGCTTGCTATCACTGCCACAGGCCTTTTCTAGGCACAGCCTGAACCACGTTCCTTGGATATTCTCTCTCCCTGAAGCAACCACCCCAACCAAAAGTACCCAAACTAGCGCAATTGGGTGGCTGGCGAAAATGTCGCCTTTTGAAACAAATGCTGAAACAATCAATTGCTTCAGTTGGTCAATCGGAGTACTTATGATACGAGAAGATCGACATGCGCCTCTCAATACCGTATGAGAGTAGAGCAACGCGGCTCTAGCTACGAGGGCCAGAACACTACAGTCGTTAACACAATGGACATGCTTCAATATCGATCTATCCGATGCCAAAAGACGAAACCCAAGTGCGACTCGGCTATCCGGTGCCATGTTATCTTTCGGGTTGGTAATTAACTCTCTCGCGATTAAGCGCAGCTCATGGATAATTGCGAGTTTGTGAGGTTGGATGTGAAACCTTTGTGCATCTGGCAGAGGA
Organism: Trichoderma afroharzianum; assembly: GCA_037893235.1. Classification (NCBI taxonomy): domain Eukaryota; kingdom Fungi; phylum Ascomycota; class Sordariomycetes; order Hypocreales; family Hypocreaceae; genus Trichoderma; species Trichoderma afroharzianum. Next base: position 40,196 of record JBBLXW010000050.1, on the reverse strand, counting down.
ATTTGTGGATGGACGAATTCTGAAGAGGGGCTGGTTTCGTCAAATGACAACTCCTGGTTCGACAGCTGTGAGTGGCAACTGTCCGTCCTACCTTGAGTTAGATGCGTTTTACAGTTCAGGAAGCGGGAAACATTACCATCTAACAATTCGAGCTACAAGCCCTTCAAATCCCAGATGAGATACACCTTTACAACCTTTAATAAGAGCTTTCAGCCCCCGAAAGTGTATCTCGGCTTCATCCAAATCGCCATACATAAGCTGGATAGTTAGTCAGTTTCTATGATCTCGTGTAACAGAAGGGACAGCGAACACTAATATTTGCCAAGCATGCCACAGTGGCTATCACTGCATCACTGAACATCTCAGTGTTACCATTAGCACCGCTAGTAGGCAGCTGCAAGCGCGAGGCGAGCGTTTGTATTGCAGCTGCTTTCAGCCTTAGCAAATGCTGTACAGACTGAAATTTTGGAGGTAGAGCACAATAGTTTATAGATGCCCAGTGATACAGAGTAGTACTAAATAAAGTATTGTCATTAATAGCATATTTCAGCCATCCAGTTTCGGCCGTAACAGTACACAAGGTTTTCGACCTATAATTCAGGACTAGGGCGGTTTAGTTGCATTGCATACTGGCCAATATCGGGCACGTGCTTGACTTACAATGGTGTAAGAGGAATTGTGTTTGGGTATTGACTTCTACAGAGAGACCTGATAGTCGAAGCATATCGTCTATTCCAGCAAGAGATCGAAGATCATTCTGACTAATGCGATGCTCTAACGATGGAGTTCGGTCACTATGAGGTACGTTAACTACCAAAATCTTATCATATCGCTAGGAGAGATAGAGAAAATGGACTTGCCCTTCCGTTACATCTGCATCGTCATCACGGTGCTCCTGCTGGAGGGCCCGCCTCTGCATCACCACTCTGTCCATAACATGCATTTTAATAAGAGATTTGGTTCCTGATTTATGTGAACCAGTCCCCTCCTCTTGGATAAATACAAAGCCGCCGGTACTCATATTTTAGAGCTCTTTTTTCTTTTTTCTTTTCTGGGAGTGGGATCCGGATATGTTGTCATAGACTGTGGTACGGGTTTGGCGTATATCGTAGAAAGCATAGCAGGATGGATTATATCTCGATTTTAGAATCGAAAGTGTAAGAAAGACATCCGAAAGCCTCAAACTTAGTAATCGGATGTATACACCGCGTGTGACGGTCAGGCTGAGATATATTATATAGCATGCAAGTTTCTTAATGTTTCCGAGCTTGTAAGGCAGTATGGGGTCCTTTGGAGAAGAGTTGATAATCCAATCACGTGGTATCCATAGGAGCGGACTCTTCGGAGTTTTGAAGGCTCCATTAATCATACTAGAACTGAGTAATCGAGCCACAGTCTAACGCGATAAAGATAATGGTGGGGTAGCAAGATGGATTCTTTTCTTAGTAATAATAAAAAACTTAATTCATAATCTAGGTTGCTAGGCTAAATTGGTAGAAACTGGGTAGCTGACAGTCTGGCGATTCGCTAATGTCCAATTTCCTACTGCATAAGATATTATTGAGCAAATTATATCTCTTCAAGTTCTAACAAATAGTTATTATATAATGCCACAGTAATAGATAATACCCATACTAGATGTTTAGGTTACATGTATAGATAACGAGGTTAGTAACGGAAATCGTAGTGCATTTGCTATGCCGTGCAAGTTTAGTCAGGATTATTAACACAGAGTCCCAGTGGCAATACTCAACGCTGACAATAGCAGAGCATATGCAGTATAAAGTATTTCGCGCCTCAGTATAAAACAGTAAAGGAAACTTATAACAATTCTATGTAATTTTGGCTAACACAAGGCGCGCTACCCTAGAATTCCAATCTTTTTCTATGGCAGCTATTAGATTAGACCGGGGAGGAGATATTCTCTCAGTCCCAGTGAAACACTTTGCATCCGCTTTTTGATAGCTGAAAAAAAAATAGCGTTTCAACTCTTGTTGCGGCGAGATAGTTGTTTACATCGACGTCAACTGTCTTTCTCATTGCTGCAGTGTAATAATGAATCCGGTATTAGCAGATTAAGTAATAGGGTAAAAAAAGGGTCATCTAGGGCACCTATATTCTTAGTCATGTGATTGAAGGAGTTGCATCTTAAATCTCTGTTATATATACGGAGCGTATTAGTAATTGCTACAAAAGTTAAGGCTTGGAATAGTGGCATATAGGATGTTTTGATAATAGGTAGAGGTATAATGCCAGGGAGTGCAAATACCTCCTAAACTTGTGCAGCAGCGTTAGGCCGCTCGCTTAGTCATTATGGTTAACTACACCATGAATGCGGTCATAAAATGAGGAAACAACTTGCACTGTTTAAGTCTTGAGCGTGAATTTGGCATGCTAATTAAGGAGGTAACAATCACTTGGGGCAAATTCTAGTGACATATTGTAACGCAGGCCCCTGGCTAAAGGAAATTATTAATGTTCGGAACGTATTTATAGCTGCTTTATGTACGGCTGAGAGTTAGGGAAGACGTGCATTGATACATATGAAGGACACAATGGCGAGGGATACACTTAGTGCTTCAACTACAAAAACTCAGTCGGTCACTCAATTTCAAGAAAAGGTCTACGCACTATTACTTCAAATCCCAAAAGGCCGTGTGACCACTTACGGCGCATCGCGCGCGCGCTCAAGACTTCTCCCCGAGCAGTGGGCAATGCTCTACGCAATAACCCGTTCGCTCCGGAAGTCCCTTGCCATAGGTGTGTGGGCAGCAGCGGTTTCATAACGGGATTTGATGGTGAGAGCATCGATAAAAAGAACTTCAAAAGATCGAAAGATGGTCTTGTTCAGGGAGCTGCTCACCAGAGTAAGCCTCGCGGGCCAAAGATATCGCCAGCGCAACCTGCTGGCACTAAGCTCAGTCTAAAGATATCAATTCTACACGACGAGGGAGTCCAAATCGATGGCAAGGGCATGGTTGTGAATCGAAAAAAGGTACTTTGGGACGGGCCGTGGAACATAGATACCGTTCGCGATGACATCAAATCAACGAGTTAGAACGAAGCGGGCTATTCAATTAACCAAGGAGATATTTATGGCAATGTATACTGTCGTGCGTATCGTTTTCGCCCACCAGCGTGATGCTGAACGCGTCCGTGTCGTGAGGCTCGGCTCTATTAGATGTTTTCGAGATATTGCATCACATCAGCTATCGATGAGCTAGCCAGAACAGCTTCTCCGGACTTTTTTATTATTTGGCCACTGGCTCTAGGAATTATATTCCCAGCTGTAGCCACCGCCGAGATGAGATTTCTGGGACTCTTGGAATAATCGGAGAGAATGACAATGGTCTGTTGGCTTCGAAGCGGAGACTAAGCCTGTTAGGGGAAAGCAAGGTTTCCTCCAGATAACCGAAGGCAATCAATCTATTACTTCGAGCTCAATCCTTTGTAAACAAAAGTAATGAAAATATTAGTTTAAGCAATGGAATCGGTCTCCCACATGAGTCATTATGATTTAAAGAAGGTATGGGCTGGATTATGGCGAGTTCTCTCGGGCATTTTAACTCATCGTTATACCGGACATGGTATATAAGAACAAGAGAATGCCCTCTGGAATGCAAAAGCATTCTCAAATCATCAGGATTGAGATCGCCTTCGGATCATATACCATCTTTCATTTATAGATGTTTCAACATATCTTGCACAATTTCTCTTCTTCAGCTTTTGACATGGCATCAACTACTGCTTCTAAGTTTATTAGAGTCAGCAGCGATGTTGAGATCGAGCTGTCGCTAATCGTGCCGACTGGCGCTATTGATGAGAACACCCCATCTCTGATCTTCCTCCATATTTGGGGAGGTTCTTCAAAGAGTTTTGGGTCGGTCATTGAGACCTTGTCACCGTTTTATGCAACCGTTGGTGTCAGCCTTCGCGGTTGGGGTGCATCTACGGGACCTGATGAGCCCACGGCTTACAAGGTTACTGACTTCGCGTCCGATGTGGAGTTTATCATAAAGGAATTGAATCTGAAATCCGTTGTGCTTGTTGGGCACTCAATGGGAGGCAAGGTATCAATGGCAATTGCTGGAAGGCATCTTCTGCCTACGGGCGTATTGAAAGGCCTGGCTCTTGTCGGGCCCGCACCCCCCGGCCCAGTTCATTTGCCAGACCCTAACATGAAAGACGCCCAAGTACATGCACTTGATAACATGGAAAATGCAGAGGGCGTTATTCGCACTGTTCTTTCGGCACCAGGGAATTTGACCGACGAAGTTATCAAGGCGGTGGCCGAAGACATGGTCCGTGGGAACAAGTGGGCGAAATATGCGTGGCCGGCGTATGGTATGGAAGACGACATCACTAATCTCTTCGAACATGTTAATGTACCGGCTGTGGTTCTTGCGGGAGATAAGTATATACTTGAACCTGTCGAGAGAATGAGAACTGATATCAGGGACAAGATCAATGATATGCCAGGTGGCAGGGCGAGTCTGGTTGTAGTAGAGGGCTTAGGCTATTTGATTCTGGCTGAGAAGCCCAAGGAGGTGGCCGATGCTATTAAAGAGTTCTTCCAAACGCTCTGAAAATTACCTTTGGATATCGCTATATACATACCACGGCGGTTCATAGCTTGATCTGAACAATGCACCAATGACACTTTTGTTTTAGTTTAAGTGCCGTGGCGTAGGAGGATAGCGTTTTGAACCTGTATTTTTTGTGATTCAAGCTATGAGGACAAGGCTGGGGATTAGTACGGCTTTATTAAGCGTCTTGTTCAATGCCACCTAAGTGCCATGCTTCAATTTAGGGGTACCTCTTCAACTTTCTCTATCGCGCAAGCTTCGAACCATCTACTCCCGAAATTTTTATCTTCTCACTCATACGGCGTAAACATAAAATGATCCTAGAGAGGCAATAGACCCTAATCCATTACAACAATCACGTCAAGGATGTCTTTTGGCAGAGCTACTAGACGCACCCTGGCTACAAGGAAATAGATGAGCATCGCTCTCTATAATGACTGCCCTATAGCATTATTCATGCTTAACCGTTGAATCTCGTATCACAGACATCGTGAAGTGCCTCAATCATGCATCCTATGTCCTTCAGCTACGATTTCCCTTAAATATCCTCAGCCAGCTTTTTTATTTCGTCATTTCTGCTTCTGTAGGCGCAATTATCGGTACATGTGATGCAGGTTGTGCTCATGGTGAAGTTGTCGGCTGCTGAAGATCTAGTAGAAATTAACAGCGGCATGAACCGCCGGCGAAATTAGGATGTCACAGCCGATCGCAGATTCAACACTAAAATTCCCCTTTACTGCGACCTATAACTGCTTTCAAAGTATAATAACAGTTAAACTTCTGGTAAAAATGGCTTTACAAGATGTTGTGAGACGTCACAATGATGATAAAACCCTATTTGCAAGCACAAAAATACGAGGTTATATAATTTAGCGAACTACTTCTAATCTTCAGGTAGCTCGCTATTCTCACTTCTGCTGTGGTAGCCACTGCGCAATTTCACGACCAATGGTATGTGGATAATCCTCTTGAAAATAATGGAGACCAGGTCCAAGATGCACAATATTTGTGTTGTGTAGCTTTTTGACAAAATTTTCCACCGTATTCTTTGTAACAACAACAGCTGGTTCGGCCCAAAAGAAGAGCTTCGGAATGTCAGTATGGGATAGCCAATCTACATACTTAGTGACCTTCTCCCACACGTCGGCAGGATGTCCCTCGACTGGAATCTCATTAGGGAACCGCCAGAGTGGCTCGCGTGACTCCAATTGAAGGAATGGGTGACGATACTGATTCATCTCTTCCTCAGATAGCTTGCGCAAAACATTGAGAGGCAAAACCTTTTCAATGAAAACGTTTTGGTTGATAAGCAACTCCCGCCCAAGTTTAGGATCACGAAATGGTATGAAGTTTTCCGCAACAGCTGGCGGAAACACATCCCAGCTCGGTGCAGGAAGAACGAACTCAAAGAAAGAGAGCCCGGTAACTCGATCTTGATGGCGATGTGCCCAGTCAAAGCCAAGTGCTGAACCCTAATCGTGGACAACAAGAGTGACTTTTTCGGTAGGTAGAACAGCATCTAGAAAGGCATCCAAGTATCGCTGGTGGTATGCAATTCTGTATTCAAGCCCAGCGACCTTATCTGAGTCGCCAAATCCCATCAAGTCCGGTGCAATGCAGCGACTCTTGTCATAGACATGGGGAATGATGTTGCGCCACACATAGGACGATGTTGGATTGCCATGCAAAAAGATAGTGGCAGATCCCTCAGACGCGCCGACATCAACATATGCAATATGGTTGCCCAGGATCTCTATTTTTTGCTTCTCAAAAGGAAACTCGGCAGAAATAAGCTGCGAAGAGTCATACGCCATTGTCAAGAATGTGAACTTGTGTAATTGATATTGGAGACAGACGGTAATAAGATTGAAAGAGCTGGAAGGAGCGGTGAATACGCCTTGACCCAGAATGAGATTGTCCGAAAAATAATATCGATACAAGTGAGCGAGTAATGCTAACTATATAAATACATCACACAAGAAAATACTGCCCGAGTAAAAGTCACTCGCCCACTCCCACTTCATTCCGAGTGGGAGACCAAGCCCGATCTGCAAGGCAGAGATTGAATAGACAGAGACAGGACCGCACATAGGCCCTTTTAAGATGAATTGACGTAAGTACTTGCTCTGAGGATTACCAGGTGCTGGCCGTTCGGGGAAATAGATGTGGCAACGACCACACAATGTCAAACAATGACTTAATATATCTGAACCGGGAACGTTGGCCAGAATTTGTCAGGCGGAGACTAAACTATTTGTAGGAAAGCTCCCGCAAAGTGGGATGAAGTCTGCTTTAATAATCCTTGCGCAAACACATTTCCAACCCATGTGTACACTGCTACCGACGACCTTGCGACAGTGAAGCATAGCACGAAGCGGGCTACTGAGTACAGCGCAGCCAGTTGACTGACAAACACCATTTCTATGACGAAAGCACAAAGTATATCTCTTTCCAGATCCTGTCATGCCTGCGCCAAGGCTAAGAGGCGCTGCAAAGCCGGATTACCAAAATGTGAACGATGTTTTGACAAAGGCCTGGAGTGCTCATATGTTAACCAGCCACTGGTCTCGCTCGTCGGGCATCCGCCGAAATTCTCACGTGGCAAGTCTAAGATTCGTCAAGGAGCCAGAGACTGCCTACAAACTGGAACTCGTGGAAGATTATCGTTACGCGATATGGAATTCTTCTACTTCTCCCAAATGAGGGCACCTTCGCACCTTGTTCAGCAGTGGTGCTATTCGGGACTTACGGGCACCGACCTGGCCATCTACGAACCTCCGTTGCCTGTTATAGAGTGGAGGAAAGACCTCGCGACCGTTTATTATTTAGCGACTCATCTGAAAGCTTTCCCGCTGACATTCTCCCGCGAAGCAAAAACTCCCTTCATTCACTCGTCGTTGTACAGCCAGGGTCTACCGAAGCAGATCAAGGACACATACGCTGTCTGTCGGTTGTATTCACTCTCGATAGAACACAATGGACAACTTTGTTTCCCGAGTTTGTACAAAAAAGTTAATGAAATCATCAACGAATGCCCGACGCTATGCTCATTTAGCGATCTTTTAGCCTCGCTTCAGGCGTTAATCCTGTATCTGCTTATCTGCCTTTTCGATAAAGATCCGCAATAGAGAAGATTTGCAGAAGCGCATATGAACACTCTCAACCAGTGGACGCGCCATGTATGGGAACAGGCCTCAAGCGAGATTTCAGGGAAGCTGAGCCCTTGGCAGGCGTGGGCGTTTGCCGAGAGTGTTCGTCGAAGCATCATAATCTCCTATCTGATTCGAGGTGTCTACCATCTTACCAAATTTGGCTACCACCCTCACTCTATGTTTGTTGAAACGCTGTCGTTTAGCCGTCATACCTGGTTATGGGACATTCCATCTAGAACAGAATGGACATCACTGCCGCCAAATCTTTCACAGTCGATCGTTTCCTACCACGAATACACAAATGAGTTTGCCAATCAATTGATTCGCCCGTATCATCTATTTGAAACACTTCTCTTGGTTGTCCGGTTTGGAAAGGATTCCTTCGATCAGCACGTTGGTATTGCATAACATGAAGAAGGATAACGAAGTTGCAATTTGCAGTTAAGGGTCAGTCATTCTAGCCAGTTTCTAGCACCCAATAATGAGGCATGATAATACGAGTCTAACCGGGATATGTCCCTGGTTAACTTTGACGCATGGGGGATAATAGTTATATTATTTACCGTTATTTACTCATATGTCAAAGGCTTTGATTCTGTGATGCCCCTACCCTGGACTCTCATACTACATCTTGTGGTGCTCTCACATATATTGCACCAGGCTTTCAGCTAATGTGACATTACAACTTTACTATTCAAGCCGCGCTCCCTCTCTTCCGGGACTGGATAAGATCTCAAAGGAAGAGGATATCAATGTATTCTCCACCTTGCTACTCGGAAAGACTTTGTAACTGCATGATTTAAAGTTAGGCATGTACGTTTGTCTACGGTGTGTTTCCTGAGGAAAAATGATGCATTGAACCGTTATGCGTCATTGTAATTGTTCCGTTTTGTGGAGAGGGCTCAAGCTCTGATATAAAGCTTTATTATGTAAAATGTCCGAATCTGTTCCACTTGTATAAAAAATAAGGTCAATGGCGAGATTCTAGCGCTTAATAATTATACAATTGATCAGCGACATTGAATAGGCGCACAAATATGAAGATTGGGTTGCTCTTTTGGTGATAGTACTATGAGACCACACAGTTACGCTGTAAAGTTGGTTAGATACATATACCGCTAGATATAGATATACACACCTATATATAAATGAATGACGGTGAAAAAACTACTATTGGGTATATATATCTAGTCGTGAGCTCGAATAAAAGAAGAGATCTTATAGAAAGTCATAATAAGTCAATCACTCAAACATTGGTGAATACAAAACAAGTTAAGTAAACAATACACCTACAGTCGTCATTATATAATGCGATCCACAGAATATATGAATGGAATGCGAGATACCCAATGTCAGCCTCTTTTTCAACATCTCACACTCGGCATCGCTCAATGTACGTTTAAGGCGCGGTGATATATTGTAGTAATGTTTCTTCAACTTATCATTGCAACGAAATTGAAAAGTTTCTCTAGTACCAAAGTGTTATTTCTCCTGGCTAATGCGATCTATGTTTTCGTCATCTGAACCCTGGCCTCTGTGAGTGTGGCTCCAATATGTTATGGATATGCTGCCTTTTACGCCAACACCTAACGTCTCTTTACAACTGCTCTCATTAAAGGAGTCTTTCTCAGCTGAGCAAATTGACCGTATCGCCTGCCCTTCATTCCAATTGAAGGGGTATATTAGACCATCAGGTAATAAGATTATGCTATCCAGCGTATCACCACAGAGTTGATATCGTCGAATATTTTTTGCCAGTGCAATCGGCCCGGTCAGCTGCTCTGCTGATGGATAATCGTACCACAATTGGTGCAAAATACGTTTACTCTTTTTTATCTCGGCTTTTGCAAATTCCAACGGCAAAAGAAAGAAGGGATGTCGGGTCGAAGCCGCCATCCACGCGTTTGGCAGATGGTGATCAAAAGTTTGATCAGAGCCCATGCGACCGAACATAGCGACGTGGCTCATGGAGCTTTCATCCGTAAATTCATTCTCCAACTTTCCAGGCAGCGAAATATTGTTTGATCTTAGTGCATCGAATGTAGGACGCAGACACTCAGTGTCCAAATCAGCGTATATCCTATTCTTTAGGTTAAAAATCATCAACAGTTAAATATGGGCGCTTAAAGTGTAGCTTCAACTCACCCGCCAAACATGTACATGTAGAGATTCCGTGCCAAATCTGCCCGATAAATATTACCAGGTAGGCTTAAAAAGGTGTCCTCAAGCCATGGGAAGTAGTCTTTCACAAGTTGGAGATTATCTTCATCGGTCCACAAAACCCATTCCCAATCTGGATGTTGTCTGCGGCATGTATCGCTCCATCTTTTAAATTTAGCAGGTAAGTCATTGGATTTCCAACTTTGATGAAGTAGTTTTGGAATGCCCGCTGCTTGGGGTTCTGTCGATCGACAGAGAAGCTCGGTGGGAGATAAAGCTGGCGCTAACCCCGTGTAGGAGGAGTCTGTCTGCTTATGTGATTCCAATGAAACTGGGCAGTTTGTCAATGGACGGGAGGGTATCTGATGCTTTCCAGCAGTGTTGCGACAAGGGGTTATATTATAGAGGCTAGAGCCGTAGCTAAGGTATGAATTGAGTTGCCAGATAGTAATACAAAATAATAGCGCAAGTGTCAGCCTGCGATGGCGGGGGGATGCTGGAAAACATGGCATCTTTACTCTCAATCATGCGCGCATCGAGATTCTCAATATTGAAAGGAGAGCAACAAACCATCTTGCTTACTTTGGCCTGATGCTGTGTCTTTATAACTTGAGTCATTATGCAGCGACAGGGGGTCCGTTGATTGCTGCCCTCCTACTCTAACTAAGTCTAAGCCGTTAACAAATTTGACAAAAGATCACATCATCAGTGCTGTTTTGGGGTAAGCTCTGAAATTTGTTTATTTGAGCCATAACTTTTCTCTCTCTCAATTGTAGCTCTTTGCATTTTGTGAAGGTTGAGTAGTGATAGATAACATCACCAAGGCTACAAACCCCGGACGCAATACCTAATGGGCTTTTCTTTTCCTCTCTTTTTAACCCTTCCCTCAAAGGAATTATCTTAGGTTAAAGATGCTATCCAAGCTGTAGTCGCGAATATGTAGTGATTGGATAGAAGTGACAGTTCTTTTATCTCAGTGTTGCCAATATTGTGAAGCCCCCTTGCTAGAGACTCAAGTTGGCCCTCATAACCCCAAGGCCAATAGCACCGGGTCTTCTCACTGTTAGAATAATCTTGAGTTGTCTCAGTTCCAGTATCCCATATACTCGTACGTGTACGGGCATGACAGGAAAGAACAAACACATCTAAGAACTGGGTTGAAGATAAAAATAGAACCTCGTATTATTTTTAAGTTGGTGGTATGGTTAAAAACTGCCTTGGATCCACCCCCTTGTCCCGTCACCCATAATGGCTGTGGCTATGGGGCACGCAAAATCTCTCATCTGGATAACAGCAGCTTGCTCACCGAGTTGATTGCACAATGTCACATTAGTCCCGATAACAGATGCTTCAATATCCGAGAATATTTAGGCGCATTCAATTTATATTTTCACAGAAAACAATATCTCGAAGTTCCGACTCTAGTGAATAAAGCGTCAGAACTCCATCTATCTTAATGCTCATATTTTGTTTGTCTTTGTCTTAACCGTTTACTGTTGCTCGTATATCAGTCTCTCGGAGCGCATGTGTCATGATTCATCCCACGTATCTTCCGCTGTTTGACGCGTCATCAGAATCCAGACTAAGAGGCTTAGCAACTTCCTTTCGTTGATGGAAATAAACTAGCCCAAGTGCTCAGCCTTTTGCTTCTCAATCAACACCAGGTATAACACCTACTGCTAGCAAATAAATATCCCATATAACAAGATAATACGACAGCAGCAAAATACTACTAACATTGAAGCAAATATGTAATTTCTCTTGAGAAAATGACCGATGCAAAGACAACTAAGGGATGTCAGCATTAGATAAACCAGTTGACAAGAGAGGTGACTGGAGGATTGGAGGGGGCTTAGCAATCAATGTGCTCGTACTCCGTACTGGTAAATTGCAAACCCCCACACCCTAAAAACGGAAGTTTAGGCAGTCGAAGCAGCTCAGAGTAGGAAATCACGGTTCAAAATGTGAAAGGCAATCATGAATCTGCATTATTTGCATTCAGATTGTGGAATATTTAGTAGAATGGTCCAAGTAGCGATTAGATATAAGTTGACCATGAAGCAGCAGTTGCAAGCGAAATGAACCCTTGGAAGCAAGTGGCCATGCTGGACGCATGGATTAAGCCGCCTTTCGGGCGAGTAGACTAACTTGTGTTGGCTAAATCGCCGCTCCTTTCTTAACTGCCCCAATTAGCGCCGCCAATAAAGCATCAGCTTCGTGCCGAGGTGGCAGAGACTCATGGCCACTCTTATAAAAAGCATCTATGCCCGCAACGTGAGTCAAAACAAACGTTCTAGTCACTAGTGGAGCCATAGCCTGCGGCAATTGATCATTTCTAAATTTCAGCACTTCGAAACCGCCCTGATTCAAGCGGATAGGAAGATCCTCTACCCATCTACATAGTGGGTTAACAGATGTACCAAATCAATAAATGGTTACCTGTGTTCAAGACTTACGAGAAAGTAAAGTCCAAAGTGAAGTATTCAAAACTAGCAAAAGCATAAAAAGCCTCCACTTCGGGCCCTTTGATACACAGCTTGTTGCGGGTAAGGTCAGCTTCCTCCCACTGTAGATACCCGCCGACTTCTATCGATTTAACAGATTAGAAGTTATTATACTATATGAGGGTACTTAAATATGAGTCTCATAGTTTGGTAACTTACTCAACAATTGCATTGCGTGTTGAATTATTGGCTCCACGTTGCCTCTTTTCGCTATAGGCCGAGATATCGAATATGAACGACGTCATATTTTTCGACAAGATCGCCTGAAACTTCAGATAAAGCGTCCATTATTCGAAAATTTACGTTATCGGGTATGTTCGACTTGTTCGGAAATTGTCCGTCCGAAATATCGAAGCCATCAAGCTGCACGGTTGGGGAAACCTGAGTAGCCACATCCAGAAGCCACACGCTATCGTTAAAATAAGCATTGGGATTTCCAACACAGCTCAATTAAGAAGGTTTACCCTGTTCCTTTCCCGACATCTACAATCTTTGTTCGAGGAGTAATTGGAATTTTGGGATTGATTGTGTAGCCATTGTGAATGTTCCATAAGAGGTGTTGAGTTTCCAGTCTGATGAAAGGTCAGCCATCTATTGATTAGTACCAGACTTAAAAGTTCAAAAGTTCTTGCATTTCTGTTCAAACCCAGGCGAAGACCATTCAACTCACCTCAATCCCTCTGCATAGTCTCTTGTAAACACGTAATCGTCGGTTGCAGCCATTTAATTCAAGCCAGTTTGCAATTATTAAGATGTTAGAAGCAATTAGCAAGATAAGTCTTTATAATTAATTTTTCTTTGGAGTAGACAGCAGGAGCTTAATTTATAGACTTCATATCCGGTACGTAGGTAGCTTCATTCACAACCTCGGAAAGCTGACGGCTAGTCATACAAAGCCGCGTCATATCTATTTATTTCTGCAGAACAATCGTTCGATGGAAGAATTTTGGCTGTTGAAATGATAAAGGTCAAGATAGTTGCGGGCGGATGCTGTCTAAAGCCAAAACTCTTTAATACGCAGTAGGTGATACAGCACTATGTATAATTTTTCCTCATGTAGGTATTAAGAGAAACCGACTGTTAGACTACAATCAGAACCTTACTAAGTCAAAGTAAGACTAATTAGTGCTGAACCTCAGTTTTGGGAAGAGGGAAGAGTGCTATACATTCGCAAGGCTGCGTATTTGTCCTGTATTTATTGTGGCCGTTTTTGTACCCATAGGATTTTACTACCAGCTCGGTTGCGTAACTCATTTAAACACATGTATGATTAACTTCCGGGTACAATTATACTTTATGGTTATTTTATGGAGGTTTTAGGAAAGGTTAAGGAAACAATTCGGCCGTTGCGGAAGAGCGAAGGGTATGTGACGTCTTACACGTAAGCAGCCGCTTATATCAACAATAAATTAAGCCTGTTCAAAGTCATTACTGTACTAAAATGAATGACTGACTTTCATGGGGCGTTATATTCTAGCTCAGAGGGGTGCTTCGACCTCGGGTGGCTGATGAATAGTTACATTACTTTTGCCCATCAATATTATCTATGCAACTGTACTCTCGCACACCATGGCTTCGTTGATCGTAATAAGAGTAATGTGAGACCTCGGGAACAATGTTCGCGATGTTGGAAGAATGGATGTGGCTCATTTTGATGGTTATGGTAAGAGATATATATCCCACCTACGATGGGGTTTTGTACATGGAAGGATTTATTTGTCTATCTACAATTATTGACTCTGTAGTAAACAACAAATCTTTTTTTTAACTTTTCTTGTTGAGACATCATAGAACAGAGCAGCTGATCAGGAAACATCCCAGTTAGACCCATCCCAATTTCCCCGTTCTGCTCGTAGTTATTCCTTAGACGTACGAGCAAGAGAGAGTGCTGCCAGAGACAGAGCACCTGGTCAAATCCTTGTTGTTTACAATGACCTCGCTGAGTTCAGCACCGCTGAGAGAGACCTTCTGTCCATTTCGTGTAGCTGAAGCAGAGGTGAACTGAATAGCAGGGCTGAAAGAGGCAAATGGAACTGGCTGGCAGTTGCTACCATTCGAGTTGCATTCCTCAAAGTCCTCAATGATGAACTCGGCACTGGTTTCGCAAAGAGAGCCTGCAGTGACACGGCTGAAGGTTTGAGTCACCTTTTGGCCCGTGGAGAGGTTCTGAAGAGTGGCAGAGCCGCCGGTTAGGGATGTAGCCACGACGGACATGGCAATCTGGTCACCCTCGCTAATATCAATGCCGGAGAAATCGGCTGTTGCAATTTAAACCGCCATCCTTTTTTGGAAGTCATGATAAGAGCACTTACCAGCAAATTCAGGGTACCACTCATACCAAGCGTCATATGTGCCGTCACCATAGAAATCGAAACCAGTCTGCAAGATCGCGGTGTCACAGGTGGCACCATCAATGCCGACCCAAGCAGAACCTGCGGCACTTGAGCCGCCACCGCCTCTGGGCACAGTGACAGTTGCTGAAGCTGCGGTAAAGCCTGAACCTCCAAGAATGGCACCACCCCAGTTAGACTGAACAGAAGCATGGCTGGTGTTGTTCCTCATGGGTGCTGAGCGGCGACCAGCACGGCGAGCAAGACGAGCAGCCAGGCCTCGGTTTTGAGCAACACCGGCCAGTGCGGCATCGGCGCAAAGAAGCGCCGAGAGGGCAATGCTAGCGATGAACATCATGTTGGGCGATGAATGTCAAGGATTTTCTCGAAGAGAGTTTGCAGATCAAGTGTGCTGTGTGAGACTCTGTGATGAGGTTGGACGATATATCAACGAAGAAAACAGTGCTGTATTTATATTTGCGTCGACTCAGGTAAATAAGAGATATCTCTTCCTCATCTCAAGGCCGCTGCGAGGCTGGAAGGCTCAAATTCGAGATGCATTGGGTATCGTACAACAAATTGCGGTACACCTTCCCTCTTGAAAAACATCTCCGAGCTATCAATGGAAACGAGATTCCGTATTAAGACCAGTACGAGGCCCATACGCGATAATAACATTGCATTTACGCCACCATGAGGATAGAAGTGCCCAAAGTGAAGCTCGCTACTACATAAGTTCTTTACGAAGAAAGCAATCCCAATGCAGTTTATGCTACCACACCCTACAGAGGAAATGGTGGTGGGGAGTGGCGCCGGGGCATGTGAAAGACCATGTAGACGTGCCGAGAAGCCGTACATCCTCGCTACCTGTGTCCGCATGCCTTGGCGTTTGACAACATAGTTTTATGAAAAGAGAATACGGAGAAGGATAAGGTTGTAAAAGAAAACATTTCACAAGCTTTTTATCGTCTCTACTCGGAATATAAAACGCTCATCTTGACCATCACGATTATGGTTATTACGCGACTGGGGGAGATAACTCAATGTTTAAGCATTCTGTTATGAGATTGTGGCTTGGCGATCTTGCCCTATCGGAGTAGCTATCGGAGACTATTGACCTTCCTTATTTACACGGGTTAGGTACCGATCCTGGCTAGTTTGCTCAGACAACCACCAAACTCGATGCCGATGTTCCGATTTCTCCATGTCCAAAATAGGAAAGAGGCTTGACAGCAGATGATTGGCTTCAATATCCTGTCTTTGCTATACAGCTACCTACTTAAGTTGGTAGCTTCCGCGATGCCTTATCCACTTGGAACCACAAGGGCTAGAGTTTTTTTAATTCTTGATTACTGGTTATTAGCCCATGGCCTAATACTGAGCATGGATTTGTTGGCATGACATCATCTAGTTTCACCTCCCGCTTATCGACTCTTACGCGCTGGATGATAAGTGCATCATTGGTTGACCTGAACACAAATAATTTGTCTTTGCTGTGTTTATATTGCACACCAAATTGGCCAGCTACCCATCTGCGTCTCTTTATAAGTTATATATAGACCTTCGTTTCCCACCCGTGTTGCGTCGTGATCGAAGGTCACAGAACTTCTGTTTCGATTTGGTTCTTGTTTATTCCCCAAGTCGTAAATGCATTCATCTTTCTAATTAAAAGGACTTATATACATTGGGAATAGAGGCATGTTACTTTTGGCATACTTAATCTCCTCTACCTCGTCATTGCCCATGATCATTTTAGCTATCGCTTCTTCTCAATGTTCTTCTCCATTCCCCCAATTAAGTCTCCAGTTCACTCGGTGCATTATCTGTGTGAGGTTAAGTTGGCAACCTCGCCGATGTGAGATAAATTACCCAATACAGTGGCGTCTGATTACCCAAATATCTTGAAGCGTCTTTGCTGAGTTTATAAATGTAAAGACTTGTACTGCAACCAAGTAGATGATTTGGTTATGCCAAATGACTACTTGCACAGCAAGCATAAGAATGAGGTTTCTGTTGTAAAAAGAACTTTCTTTCTTGGGCAGAAACTGAAACTTTATCTACTAATAACCTATGATTCCCTGGAGTCCGGCGAATGCCGTTATTTCTTTGAATGGATATATTTTACCTGGGTAATTTTAGATATAGATATACACATCGTATCTTTTAATAGACATGGATTAAACTATGTAAACATTGTTACTGATAATCCAGATATGAAGAAGAATACGCATATTCTTAATCATGCCTTCAGCTACTGTTTCATCCGCTATACACCATATCTGTACAATACCGCATCTATGCTGACCCAACGTTTAAAATGATGACCATCTATAACCGAATCAGCAGTGCCAGAAATGGCATAGAGCATCATGTTGTAGGGTATCAATATGTAATATCTTGATTGGACTTGTAAACCCTTTGAAAAGTGTCTTATCAAATGTACTTGTCGAACCGCTGGTTGTGGCATATATATAATGTTCATTTACAAACGAGATTCAAAAGATTCTCTGTCATTTTACCCCTTCTTGATGCTTTAACTGAATCTACTATAATGAACACGCGTCAGAGCTACGTGAGATACCTACCATTATGGTAGAAGATGCTACCTCACAGAGCTCATGAAACTCACCAGATTTCACATCATTTGTACCACTGCATTTTACGTTTTAAATAGAGTCCCAAGCTTTATGATACCGTATAACACGGTATTTAAATTGCCATGGAGTGAATATGGAAATTCTCCCTATTGCCTTCTTGTACTCCAGATTGAATATGCATCAACTCGATAGCGCTGCCGAACATATACAGATTTTAAAGCTTGTATAAGCAAGGGCATGATATTGTGCACATTCATGTACAATGGGAAGAAGCTTCCATGAACTTACAAGATGGAAAAATGCCAATACTATACGAGCAAAACAAATATCCTCTTACAATGATGTTTCAGTGCATATTTTCACTTGGATGCGTCACATGTTCTCGTTGCCAATACTTCCAGCTCATGATTCAACTATTTGTGTTTTATCTTAGACTCATCCATCAGTGTGTATCCATTGCTGAATGTCCGAGTACACTTGATGAGGTGTAAAGGATGAATCCTAAATTACCTCGTAGTCAATGATGCGCAGTCGTTCATACCAACAGGCAATATGATAAGGTTAGCATTAAACATGAAGAACATGTCGAATGAGTGGACGACCCTTCTTTGCCTTAATATACATACATAGGACTATAGATAACCGCCCAGCCGCTTGTTGGTGATCAGAAATGACGGAGCAAAAACAGGGCTAGAAACATGCGTATCTCGGTACAAACATGGCGCCCCATGTAGACATGAGGTAGATCGGTTTATCCGCTCATGAAATGTGACTTTACAATACCCCGAAACTTTCGGCCAATCCGCATAATGGAGATGCCCGAAGAGCTTTTATACAACGGCTATAATAAACACCAAACCGTAACAGATCAGGCTAACCAGCCTCAATAGAGGCAGAAACTATAAGTGGCGAGCCTCATCTTATCCAGGAGCAGGAGTCCTCCTATTGGCGGACGGCAGCTATGCAAGGTGACTGTGCTCGGATATTCCTGCGAGGAACGAAACGGAATAATTAAATAGGCAATAAGGGCCCATGGAGTTTACGACGCCGGGATGCTCAGCCTAGAGATTGCTGTACCCCGCCTTACAGCCAATAGCCACGGTCTCTTACTGGGTAATTATGCTTTCTCCATTTTCGCTACCACTTACTCTGGGTTGCGACAATCTGTCCCGCATTAGACATATGCTCCCCAGCCTACCTAGGTAGTCGCTCGGAGCATAGAGCTCCGAGGTAAAACGTTCACGAGATTTACTTATACTAA
Source organism: Trichoderma afroharzianum (assembly GCA_037893235.1). Taxonomy (NCBI): domain Eukaryota; kingdom Fungi; phylum Ascomycota; class Sordariomycetes; order Hypocreales; family Hypocreaceae; genus Trichoderma; species Trichoderma afroharzianum. The sequence continues at coordinate 21,606 of JBBLXW010000050.1, read as the reverse complement.
CATGATGGATAACGTATTCCGCATGTCCACTTATAACAAGTGTTCAATCAAGGCAATGCTTTGGGCCCTTGCCTTCAATTGGGTCTCATCGAGTGTTTTAGGCACTCAATTATAGAAGACTACAAACCGGTGGCTAAAAGTGGATGGGCTATTGGCTAAAGATATTTTAAACTAGCGGCTAAAAAGCTAAACATTTAGGAACTACCAAGAAGGTTACAGAAGAAAGGATAGGCCCCACTTCCCCACGTTGTTCTCTTCCACTCATCTTTAATCTCTCTGTCTGAGAGCCGTTGGTTGCTGTTGAAGCAATAGTGTATGAAGACGTTGCAATAAAAGGACCAACAGTAAGACAGATGATGCTGAGTAAATATAAAGCATTGAGTGAATTATGCGTTATTATATCCGGTTAGCTACTTGATTGACTGGGAAGTTTGGTAGCCAAAAAGCAATGAAGTAGATAATAATTTATGAGGTGTCGTATCGAGACCTGTGAATCATTGCCGGACCGTGATCACTGGAGTATGTACTCGAAATATGCCGGGGTTTCTCTGTACACGCAATTGAACCAACTTAATCTGCCTAAGGAAATCGGGCCTTCAAACTAGTTAGTGATCGGAAGGTATTCGGTGTGGTAGGAGTGCATTGTTGCTTTTGCCGTGCAGCAAAATGGATATTGCAGGTAAATGACCAGGTTGTAGTGCCGATTGACCATGTGAATTAGAAGCTTAGGCAGGAATAATAGCCGGCGAAGATGGCCTCATTCTTCTCATGTCTGTGGCAAGAAAAATATATATAGTCCAAGCTCTTTCCACCATCTTTCTCTCTCTCTCCATCTCTCCATCAGCTCGGATACTGCAAGAGTCATACACATCATCTCTGTGTACATCATCTAAGTAACGAAAGACTGAACATCATGTATCAGAAATTGGCCGCCATCTCGGCCTTCCTGGCTGCTGCTCGTGCTCAGCAGGTCTGCACCCAACAAGCGGAGACTCACCCACCTCTGACATGGCAGAAATGCACAGCTTCCGGTTGCACAGCTCAATCAGGATCCGTGGTTCTTGATGCCAACTGGCGTTGGACTCACGATACCAAGAGCACTACCAACTGCTACGAGGGCAATACCTGGAGCTCAACCTTGTGCCCCGACGATGCGACTTGTGCCAAGAACTGTTGTTTGGACGGAGCCAACTACTCAGGCACTTACGGAGTCACCACCAGCGGGGACGCTCTCACCATTCAATTTGTTACTCAGTCGAATGTCGGCTCCCGTCTTTACCTGATGGCAACTGATACCACTTACCAGGAGTTCACACTCTCTGGCAACGAGTTCTCCTTTGACGTTGATGTTTCCCAACTGCCGTAAGTAATCACCATCTAACATCACAGTTGGTTTCGCGGTTCGTGGACTAAATAATTGCTAGTTGTGGCTTGAACGGAGCGCTGTACTTTGTTTCCATGGATGCCGATGGTGGCAAAAGCAAGTACCCCGGCAATGCTGCCGGTGCCAAATATGGCACAGGTTACTGCGACAGCCAATGCCCTCGTGACCTGAAGTTCATCAACGGTCAGGCCAACGTTGATGGTTGGCAACCATCTTCCAACAACGCCAACACTGGTATTGGTAACCACGGAAGCTGCTGCTCAGAGATGGATATCTGGGAGGCAAACTCCATTTCTGAGGCTCTTACTCCTCACCCTTGCGAGGATGTCGGCCAGACGATGTGCAGCGGCGATTCTTGCGGTGGAACCTACTCCGATGACCGATATGGCGGAACCTGCGACCCTGATGGCTGCGACTGGAACCCATACCGCCTGGGTAACACCTCCTTCTACGGACCCGGCTCATCATTTACTCTCGACACCACCAAGAAGTTGACCGTTGTGACCCAGTTTGCCACCAACGGTGCAATTAGCCGATACTATGTCCAGAATGGAGTCAAGTTCCAGCAGCCCAACGCTCAAGTCGGCAGCTACTCTGGCAACACCATCAACGCCGACTACTGTGCAGCTGAGCAGACAGCCTTCGGCGGAACCTCATTCACAGACAAGGGCGGCCTTGCCCAGATCAACAAGGCATTCCAGGGCGGAATGGTCTTGGTCATGAGCTTGTGGGATGATGTGAGTTTATGACATAATGGTTGATATGATTTCTGTTACAATACTGACCAGTTTACGCAGTACGCTGTCAACATGCTTTGGTTGGATTCCACCTACCCAGCAAACGCCACTGGCACCCCCGGCGCCAAGCGAGGAAGCTGCTCTACCAGCTCTGGTGTTCCCGCCCAAGTCGAAGCTCAGTCACCCAACTCCAAGGTTGTCTTCTCCAACATCCGCTTCGGACCCATTGGCAGCACTGGCGGCAACACTGGCAGCAACCCTCCCGGCACTTCAACCACTCGGGCGCCTCCGTCCAGCACTGGAAGCTCCCCCACCGCCACCCAGACACACTACGGCCAATGTGGTGGAACTGGCTGGGGCGGACCTACCATATGCGCTAGCGGCTACACTTGCCAGGTTGTGAACCCATTCTACTCTCAGTGCCTGTAAGGGTGCTTTGGTGGCGGCTTGAGATATGAGGTTGTAGATGGATCGTCTCATCTTCAACTAGATGTAGGATTTATTTTTATTGTAACTACTTCTGATGCTAGCAGAGACGGTCATTTGATTTTGAACTATGGCTGTTTGGTGTTGCGATGAATGCTTATCTGCTGGGCAAACTGGCTTTCGCAAAGCATCTTGACCCCTTGCTACAAAAGCATTATATAGAAAGAACGTGGAACTCTTTACAAAAGTATATTTTCTGAGCTACTGAATATCGTTTTCGGCTACATGACACCTTTTTGATCACTAGTATTTCTCCCGCCAAAACGGCTCTACTCCCATTTCCACGAATCTCCGTTTCTCAAAGCCTTTAGTAGCGCGCCAATTGCTGATTACCCAGATAGAAACAAAAAATAAAATGGCGACGGCAGAAATTAGCGGCGCAATGATGGAGAATATGGTAAGACCGTAACTAGCGGCTTGGAAGGCACTGTTGGAAACCAATTTGTCCGTGGCCAGGCCAACTTGCATTGCTGTTAAGACGATAACAACATAACCAAGTACGGTAATTAGTGACGCAAAATTGTCGCGAATCAAGTCTCCGTAAATGGCGTAACCAGAAATCCTAGAATATCCTCTCAATAAATGTCCTTTTCGAAACCGGTATATCTTGTTCAAGCGCCCTAACCGGAGTTCGCCGTACCAGTACCTGGGGTTGACTGTAGAATAGCAATGCTGCTGCAAGATTTGACTCGAAAGGATCTTCCAGTACTCCCAAGTCACGGCATCTGATAATAGTCCTTTCTCGCGGGCGATGCGAAAATCGCTATAGTGTCCAATGAGAGCACAGTACGAGAATAAAAATCCTCGAGCACATTGCTCCAGCTCAGTGTGTTCTTGGCATGCATTTGACAGAATGTGTTGTTTCCAAAAAGAGGAATCCAGTAGATATTCAGGTAGTGGCTTTAGGTGAATTCCTTGAGGACCCCATATGAGATGCAGTTCCGGGTTCTCTGTAACAATGATGTCTCGGGAGAGCACTCGTTGGTGATGCAGGGGCCGAGGAGGCATAGGTCGGCCGCAGGCCCACAACCAATCTTGAACAGCATTAATCTTTCTCACGAAAAGCTCTTGCTGCAAGAATTGTTGTACATCGCTGGTAGGGCCAAAGATCTCGTCTCTCCCAGAGCGAGCGGTTGCTGGCAAGATTCTCGCCAGTTGTGCTGCATCTTGCGTATCCCTGTTAAACTCTTCGACGGTCGGGCCAACCAATTGAATCGTAAAAGGCGGAGCTTTCTCTATGATTGAAGCCATGACGGAATGTCATCACCCATACAGAGCTACCACGGGGATCTGGCTGATTTTGAAGCCCCCCGAGGGCTGGCCTCATGGAATCCCTGAGCGAGCTAAAAGTTTACGATTGCTACTGCTCAAAGGAGAGCAGTTAATTATAAATTCACGCTTCAAGGAACTGCTCTTTTCGTAATTTCCGCCGGCTGCCTAGAAAGCAGGAGTCTGACTCTGATCCTGGCACTCTCAAGGCTAAGTTTATAATCTACTATCCTTCTATTGGCTGTTGAAGAAACTTGAACGGAGACAGAGGAGCGCGATGGATTTGCCCGCATGGTTCCAGGCCAGGCCAGGGTACTCACCACTATGGCTGCTTGTAGGGGCGTCAGCTGGGATATTAAGAGGCTACTCAGTGGGTTGCACTCCGCATTTGTCGCGGAAATTAATAAACAAGCCGCAATGCATGGAGGTGTGGTGGTTTGGGAATAGATTCCAACATACCGAGTCAACGGCCGTTATTAAAATGACGTCGAGAAAGCAGTTAATGATGATCATAATTCCCATCGGTAGTAAAAAAAAATATGCTAGAAACAGTTTACAACTCAGTCGATTATGCGGATTGTATTGACTGACGAGATGAAGTACGTACTAGACCCATATTTCATCAAGATTTCAACTCAGCCGCACGGGAAAATTTGGGGGCCATGCAAAGAGAGCCGCTAGACACCTTGTTAATAGTATCTAACAATGAAGAGCAGGTTGGGAAATTTGACACATCAAGTTTCTGCCTAAGGAATGATGGACCCCTGGAGCTCTCTGAGGCATCTCCTCATTTGAGCCTCAATTTAGTCATAACCCAACGCTTGCCAGAACAATTCTAAATAGTCGCCTTTCAATCAAATGCGATAAAAAAAAAAAAAAAACAAAAAACAAAAAACCTCCTAGTTCTCAAGATGTCTCTTGAAGTACAGCGATCAACGACTGTGCGGCGGTCGGCAAATGTCCAACGATCAGGAACACGAAAAGGACCCAATCCCAACCTAAACCCAGCCGCACCGAAGAAGCAAAAGGGCTACGAGATTGTGCAGCAAGGCATCAAAGAACTGTATCCACTTGATAAAGGGAATACTGTTCCCGATCTCGAGTACGTCCAATTTCTTGGCAAACGCCTTTTTTTTATTTTATTTTAACAGCTGTCATAGTATTGTGTTTGTCCCAGGATTAGGAGCCAATCCTGAGGATAGTTGGAAGTCTAGTAAGACTGATTTCAACTGGACCACACACGCGGATGGCTTGCAAAGAGATTTCCCACGAGCTCGATTGCTGCTCTATATGTACGACTCAGCATGGACGGGTCAGCTGAAAGTGAAACAATTCATGGGCAATATTGCCATGGGGCTATTAGTCGGACTGAGGAGTAAGAGAGAAGTAAGCCGTCGAGCCATCGAGCCTTCGATTGTGAGTCTAGCTGACAGAGAGTAATTAGAAATGCCAACGGAGACCGATAGTGTTCATTGGACATAGCATGGGCGGACTAGTAGTCTCAAAGGCGGTCACGATTGCAGATTCTCGTCGCGATCTATTTCCCATCATGTTTGAGGCCATCACCGCGTGCATTTTCTTTGGCACCCCATTCAGCGGCGCTCCTGTTGCCGCTGTGGCAGCAATGTACGCCCATTTTGCAGAAAAGGCGGACGTTGCATTTTCATCAAAATTATTAGAGCTCATGAAGCCAGGCGATGAGGAACTGCGACAACTCAAGCATGACTTTATGCGTCTAGTGGGGAAGATCAATCCGAAAATTGACTTGTTCTGTTTCTGGGAAGAGCATCCGACTGACTTTTCTCAAATGGCTGGCCTTCCAAGCCTCTTTGGGCTTACCAAGAATCTTATACCAAAGCAATATGCCGAATTCGTCAACCGGGACTCTGCAACGCTCCCTGGGGTTGAAGAGCTTGGTTTGGCCTGCAATCACCGCGATTTGGTAAAGTTTGATGGCCCAAAGGACGATCGATGGACACAGATGGTGCGGGATCCGTTAAAAAAGATCATCCACGGAGCTCAGCTATCCGTTAGGAATCGCTTAAACTCGGTGAGAGACATTGACCGCGCCATGATCAGCGGCATAATGGAAGCACTAGACGGTGCCCAAGTTCAAAAGAAGAGAAAAACATTATCACAATCCTTCACACCTTCGTCATGGATACCTCAAGAAGCTGAATACTTGGAGTGGCTGCGATACACAGGAGATGGTGACAAAGAACAGCCTCCCCAGACGGTGGACTGTTTATATGTCCGTGGTCGCGAAGGCCGAGGCAAAACGAACGCCGCTATGGCTGCCCTACAAGGCATTGAGAAGCTAATACGCGAGAATGAAGAGAACGATACCGGACAGGGCCCAATTCTCCTTGTGTATTTCTTCTGCGATACGACAACAGACTATTCTACCGCCGAGGATGTCTTGAAGTCTGTGATAAGGCAGCTCATCAACCAACAAGAGACGCTCGCACCATACGCGAAGATATTCACCAAGAAAAAGGGAAAAGATGATGCGAGTCGGTCACAGCAAGCCCAAATCACTGTTGAAAACATGTGGCAATCAATTCAAGATATGCTTGCTGATGAATTCATTGGCAGCAGAGTCTATTTTGTGCTCAACAACCTTCATGCTCTGCCCGCCGAATCGGACTCGACCATCAAATTGATGAAGTTTATCGCAGGTGAACTGGAAGCCCTGGGTTCTGTTGGCTCTAGACGCGTCCCGACTCGATGGTTTATTACCAGTAGAGAGTCCCATAATGTTGACACAGCCGTCAAGGTCGACGGAGTCCGCGTGATTGACTTGGAAGACAGCAGATATGAGAATCAAGTTCAATTGGAGCTGCGTAAGCATGCCAAGAAAATGATTTCGGCAATTGGGGAGCAAAAACAATACAACAAAGCCCTAGCATACTTCGCCAGCAGTCTGGTGGGCAAACGTGCTGAAAATACCCAGTGGATTGATATCACATGTATCCAACTAGGAGAGCTTTCTAACACTGAAAGCGACCTGAGAGTTCGAAAGATTCTCGAGAACATGCCTCAAGATTTGAAGACACTATTGGACCATTCCTGGCGTCAAATATTTGAGCTAAATGAGGCCCACGTCGAGAAAATCAAGGAAATTCTGCGAGCCCTGGTGTTGACCTATGAAGATCCTACCGAATCAGAGCTTAGTCTGCTCGCAGGGTTGTCATCTACGGATCAGGAAAAGGGCGAGCTGCGCAAGTTGATTGAGCAATGCAAGCCGCTTCTATATCTAAAGCGAACAAGTAAAGCTGACTCTGTTGTTTGTTTCGTCAACATAATTGTAAAGACGCACTTGTCAGAGAATGCCAAGGAACTACTCGGATTGTCCAAGGAGGAAATTAAGTGGCAACATGGTGTGATAGCTCTACGATGCTTCACTCATATTAAGGACACTCTGGATTTCCCCATGCCGGATCCGGTAACTAAGGAATCAGCGGCAGAAATCTCTGACAAAGATGAACAGCACAGCCCTGACCAAGAGGATGATCAATCCGAAAATGCTGGCGCCGTCGATCAAGCGGATGATGAGGAGGAGGAGGAGGAGGACGTCGACGACGACGGCGAATACTCGGACAGCGAAGAAATGTATGAAGATGAGGACGAAGAAGACGAGGAGGAGGATGACCCTGAAGTAGAAATGGTCAAAGACAAAGCCCTGGCTTATACTGTTAAGCATTGGCTACACCATGCTAGCAACGCGACTCTGGAGATTGCTGAAGATTTAAGTTTCGAAGATGACTTTTGGAAACCAGACTCTACGATTCGGCGTCGTTGGATGATTGAGTACGCGCGCATGATGACCACATTTGATAACTTTGACTATAAGACGCTCAATGGATTACATGTTGCGGCGGCAATTGGCTTCCGGCAACTGGTTGCAGCTCTTATACGCAATGGACATGAAGCCGAGATCAAAGAGCGAGACTCATTGGTCAATACTCCGGTAAGCTCCATGAAGCTGTTTTATTACATGATATCTTTAAGACTAACCCATCGCAAGCTGCATTTCGCTGCTTATCTAGGCCGACCCAATATTGTAGAGGAACTGCTTAACCGCGGTGCAGTAATCGACGATGCTGCAGAGATTCACGAACAAACCCCATTGCATATGGCTTCATTCGGCGGACACATCCAAGTCATGAAGAAGTTGCTCCTAAGAGGCGCCGATCCGAACGCTGTTGCAAATGATATTGGACCAGTTGTCAACGCAGCCATTTCTTCTGGGAGCCGTGAAGCTGTTGAGCTGCTCGTGGAGCACAATGTGTCACTAACTTTCAAGTCAGATGATGAAGACGTACCATGCCCTCTTGCCTTGGCAGCATTGTTGGCCGACTATTCGATGTTTGAGTACTTGATTGAGAGCTATGCAGACAAACTACCTCCTCAAGACTATAGCGCAGCACTTATCGCTGCTGCCGCTGCCGGAAGAATTGAAGTATTCAACAAATTACTCAATTTTAGTCATGAGACAGCTGTATTTCAATCCGCTCTGGATTCGGCAGTTATAGAGTGGAATTGGGACATTGTGAAGTCCCTCTTAGACCACTGCCAAGGCTTAGATGTTAATGACCTTTTTACTGAAGCTGCAACGTGCAGCGAACCGCAGGACAAAATGCTACAGTTGGCTTGGGAATATGCAAACGGTTCCATAACACAGGAGACATTGAGCGACGCCCTCTATAATGCGACCGACAGAGAGAAAGTAACGACCGTGAGGCTGTTGTTGCAGAGCTTTGGTGCAAATCCGGATGCCACAGGGGAAGAGTATGGAACAGCTTTAACGGCGGCTGCGTTTGATGGTATCATGGAAATGGTGCAGTTGCTACTTGATGCCGGTGCGGATATCAACGACGAAAATGGCTGGGCATTGCAAACTGCCGCTGCTGAAGGGCACTATGAAATTGTCCAAGAGCTCATTAATCGGGGAGCTGAGGTGAACGCATGCACCCAAAATGCCAACTTCGCAGCAGGTACCGCGCTTCAGGGGGCGTGCGAGTCGAGTAAATCCGATATCGTATCCTTACTGTTGGAGAAGGGCGCAAATCCAAATCTCGGGCTCGGGACGGACTCGCCTCCCATTCTCGCGGCGTGCCAGCGTGGTGAGGCTCACATTTTGGAGATGCTGGTCAATGCCAAAGCAGACTTGGATGTGTTTGGAGGCTACGACTCCTCAACACCACTCATAAATGCAGCCGCATATCTGCCAAAGGAATCCCTACAAGTGCTGCTCAATGCAGGGGCGGATATCAACTTGCCAGATAATGACGGCGACACTGCTTTGATTGTAGCTGCCGGACGTGGTGATGTGGAGGCTGTGACCTTTTTGCTGGATAACGGAGCTGATATTATGCATTCTAGCAAGAGAAACAAGAATGCACTTCAGACAGCCTTTGAAGCCACCCAACAATGTGAAGATGAGGATCAAGATGGGTTTGTCGGTTCTTCCAACGAACAGTGGCAATGTTTGGGAGTGCTTGTTAACCGCGTTACTGTGCTTCTGAACGCTATTAAGACAGCTGCAGATTCAGGCAATGTTGCCTTGGAGAGCGTCATTCGATCGGCCAACATGAGCCAACAAGGATTACCTTATGAGGATAGCCATCCAAAGGTCTCGGAATTAAATGCTATGCCGGATTCCGCTGTTCAGTTAAATGACGGAGATGATGCCGCAGGCAACCCCCAGTCCAATGAGAACACGGATTCTGAACCAGCTATAGCCATCGATTCTCAAACGGTTATAGAGACAACCGTGGAGACAACTGCAGAGACAACCGTGGAGGCGGCCGTGGAGGCAGCCTCTCCGGATATTGAACCTTCGACATACCCGGAAGTTTTCAGCGTTTCAGCAGTCGCTGAGGCTACACACTCCCTATTTGCGTCTCAAACTCCGGTCCCTCTGTCGCCTCCTCAAGCTAACTATGATGCCGCTTCTATTCAACCAACGAATAGCTGGTCGCCTCATGAACCCTCAGCATTCATCCCAAAGAGGGAATCCATTGCCAGTATTCGTGATGTGTCCGCGCAAATGGCAATCCCAGCGCCTTTGGAAGTCATTAGAAGGAAACCTGCACCGCAACATGCTCAGAGGGTGGACCCCGGTGCCCATTTCCAAGCCCCAATGCCGCAAGCCGGGATTCCTTACAGCAGCCCATCGCAACAATCGCCCCCTCCAATGAATAATCCGACAGAGCAATTCACACCATACCCAGGACAAACAGGCACTCACCCATACGGACAGCATCACAATATGGAAGTGTACAATAATTCCAACGCTAGTGACGTTCAGAACCAGGGCACAAAGCGGTATTCTGCATATGATGGCAGCATTCCAGCGCGGTATATCCCGTACGGTTCTCAGGCGGCGCAGCCACCACCAGACAGAGCGCGACAATCGTATCAGGGCCATGGATATCCGAATTATTACAACCAGCAGCAACGCTATTATGGAAGCAACAGCGATGTATCTTTCCACAATGAGGGAAGTGCGCAAGAAAAGCCACCCACTACAGAAGAGAGTCGGTTTTATTAGAGCAGCATGTGAGGAGAACGAGTGAGTTCTACCTTGTGGCTCTATATCACCAAATAAAGGCGGTTGTAGACTGACTGCTATGCAAACTATACAGTTTCATAGAATTAAGTTTTAAGAGAAAAGAAGGGAAAAAAAATTGCACTCTTATTAAGTTGCGAGGTAATATTCTTAGATTAACTGGGTGAATCCGATATTTTGGTGGGTGAATATGGCGGGGCTGCTGAATTCCGCGCTACTAATAGGACGCGGTAATACCGCACAGTCCTACATTCCCCATTTGTAGCTAGGTGGTCGGTCATTTAATTGCATGATCCCAGATCACTGAAGTAATGCTTGTATGTGCCATCTAACTGCTACAGGAATAACAATTGACCTTAAAGCATATAAGAGCGTGAGGTTGAATATTCGGCAAAATAACTCAGTGGAATATTTCACCTCGCCATTTGCCAGTTTGCAGTTTTCCCGTTAATACCCAATGGAGCACACACCAAGAGGAGAGCGGCATGGCAAAGGTGGCTTAATAAAATGACACTATTGGCCCTGCAATATATGATAGCCGGCGTGTCGAAGAAGGAAGGAGGACTTGAACGGAAATTACAATTCCAAAATATCGAGATTTCTCTCTAATACTATAAGAGGTAGTTTAGGTCATGGGTTCACTATGGCATTGAACAAAAAGTGGAATATTAGTTCTACATAAATGGCAATAATAATGACAAAATTTGATAACCAAGGTTTCTGGGAAATATAGAAATAAGCCTATTCTAATAGAATGCCCTTGAATATGTCTCCAAACATCCTGATGCAGGCTGAAGCGGGTAGGCTATTGCTAATTTATATAACACGTTTAGGCATTAAGCACCGGTCACCAGTTTCCAGCGTTACACATTTTTGCTATTAACCATCCAATACCTGATGGCTAAGCTCCTTTTATCATGGTTGTTACGTCCCGCAAGGTCCATCGCCGGCTCTGCAGCGGTGTAGAGCCTGGGCCCTTGTTTTTAGCATTTGGACATCCGCTTATCCGATCCAAAAACACCTGATAATACTCAGCCTAAATAGCACCCCCTCAAGCAAAGAACTTCGGTGCATCACAAGTCATACCACTGCATTTATATAAAGCTAAAAGAGTAAGACCGTCAGTAAGCCGTCTGAACTAGAGGTATTCGCCTTTCCCAAATAGTCGTAATAGCCGGAATGGCTGGTAAACTTAGTCTACTGGCTCTTGCAAGCCTTATTTCGCTGTCAGTTCAGCAGAATTGCGCAGCATTATTGTGAGCACACTGAACGCCATGATATCTTCTACCTCATCTACTAACCTAAGTTTAGTGGCCAATGTGGAGGTAATGGATGGGCCGGCCCAACATGTTGCGTTTCTGGCGCCCAGTGCACTTACGTGAACGACTTCTATTCTCAGTGTCTTGCCTCAACAGTATGAGTTTTTATAGCTGTTGTGAGACGTTTTCTAACCAAGTATAGGGTGGCGGCAGTACTACTAGCAAATCATCAACTTCATCCAACTCAGTTTCAAGATCTTCATCTACCAGCTCAGTTTCCAGATCTTCATCTGCCGGCTCCTCGCCTGGGGGCGGCTCACCAACTGGTGGCGCTTCCACGTATACAACAACCGATACTGTTACGGTTGCTCCTCACTCCCAGTCTCCCTACCCAAGTATTGCTGCTTCTAGCTGCGGGTCCTGGACTCTAGTGGATAATGTTTGCTGTCCATCATATTGTGCCAGTGATGACACATCCGAGTTCTGCACAGGCGGCTGCACCTGTGCCACGCCACCTTCGGCGGATTGCAAATCAGGAACTATGTACCCAGAAGTCCACCATGTAACTAGCAATGAGACTTGGCACTACAGTGTAAGACGATTACTCCTGCAACCCTTTATTCGCTTGAGATGTGCTGACTGTCGAGGCTTCAGAGATCTACGCATTTCGGCTTGACAAGCGGCGGAGCTTGTGGCTTTGGCCTCTATGGTCTCTGCACAAAAGGCAGTGTTACCGCGAGCTGGACAGACCCTATGTTGGGGTCAACTTGTGATGCTTTCTGCACAGCCTACCCCTTACTTTGCAAAGATCCTACGGGCACTACTCTTCGCGGCAACTTTGCAGCACCAAACGGAGATTATTATTCGCAGGTAAGAGACACTACCCATTATTTTTTTATTTTCCTCTAATCTAATATCATGATAGTTCTGGTCTTCTCTGCCAGGAGCTCTAGATAACTATTTGTCTTGTGGCGAATGCATTGAGCTCATTCAGACAAAACCAGATGGAACCGACTATGCTGTTGGAGAAGCCGGCTATACTGATCCGATAACTCTGGAAATAGTAGACAGCTGCCCTTGTAGCGCAAATTCCAAGTGGTGTTGTAAGACATTCGGTTTACGACTTAGCGAGAGCTCTGACTAACTTGCCATAGGTGGCCCCGGTGCCGATCATTGTGGAGAGATCGATTTTAAATATGGCTGCCCTCTTCCGGCCGACAGCATTCATCTCGATCTCTCGGACATTGCCATGGGCCGCTTACAGGGCAACGGTTCACTCACTAATGGTGTAATTCCAACTCGATACAAGAGAGTTCCTTGCCCCAAACTTGGAAACGTTTATATATGGCTTCGAAATGGCGGGGGGCCGTATTACTTTGCTCTGACAGCCGTGAACACTAATGGACCCGGATCGGTCACCAAGATTGAGATCAAGGGTGCAGGCACAGATACTTGGGTCGCTTTGGATCATGATCCAAACTACACCAGCAGTCGCCCACAAGAACGATATGGAAGCTGGGTAATTCCACAGGGGTCAGGACCTTTCAATCTGCCTGTTGGAATACGCCTTACCAGCCCAACAGGGGAGCAGATTGTTAATGAACAAGCCATCAAGACATTTACTCCACCCGCGACAGCAGATCCCAACTTCTATTACATCGACATCGGCGTACAGTTTAGTCAAAACTAAGAATGGACGCTTGGGCCAATTGGTGTATTAGGTTACTTGGAATCACTTCCTTGGTATATATTTTCAACATCCATTAGAATATATATGCGCACCTATTTTTGACATCATTTCCGACTTCATAGTCTGATCCTGCAACTCATCTGTGGAAGTCGCCCTGTCATGTCCCTGTAAATGGGGGTGTTTTGGACAAACATCGGCCCCGTGAATACACCACTGAACTTATATGAAGATGAGGCAGTCCTCTCAATCCCTCCTCCGCTGATGGCCAGCGACCATTAAGATATTCCTTGCCTGATTACAAAGAACCCAATTCGCATAGCCATTTGAAATGACATCCTAAACAAATTGTTATAAAAAAATTCGACGGTTTATCTATGTTACTGTGATAATAATGATGAAGTATCTTCATTATCTACTTGGGAAGTTGGCGGCTGGATCTGACAGATCGGGTTGGGATTACTTTGTAGGTTAGGTAGGGCCATTTTATCGATGGCGATGTATATATCAGAAGATGTGGGTTACTTAAAATATGATGATCTCACATTAAAATTAAATAATTATACTGAACATCTAAAGACTGTTCGAACAAAACTCAAGATGATAGATTGTATGAATGGGGGTGTATCAAAACTATCATCTTAGCCATTTGGAAGTCGATGTTTGAACGTCCAATTTGCCCCCTCAAAAGGACACTAAATTTTCGACCCAATGGCTTTCGATTCATAGGGAGCTACAGAGTGCCTTGCGTTGAAATTGAGACGATATGATGATTCCGTCTTATGAGTAAAATTTCCCGGATTCTCATCATCAAGTGTGGCATCCCTGGACTAGCGGTATCTGCAATGTTTGTGGGGTGCATCGGCTAAAGTCCCGATAGCGCCATCCATTGCCGGTTTGCCGAGACGATGCTGGGGATACAGATTCACGTTGACTACGCCTTTCTCTTATTAGTCAAGATGGTGGAATACCCCTCTCATAGATTCTCTAATTATAGTACAAGAGATAAATGACTGGGCCAATGAAGTTGATGATGCTCCAAAGGCTTACATTGAGCGAGAATAGCTTATGCAGGCGGAGTCAGGATACCGGGATGAGTTTGCAACCGGTACCGGCGCAACAATGGAGCTATTGCCCCTATGAATTCTGGAGTTGTCGAGCATTTAGCATGCTCAACTTGCTGACCAGGAGTACTGTACACGGTGATAATGCAGGAGTAAGGAGAAGTTTATATCACTCACAGTCGTACACATACCCCGGAGAAGTAGTAATGAATGACCAAGGTTATTCAAGTGTCGTTGACATGCCGCAGTATCATTATTTCTCTACATTACCATTACTTACCCGCTTTACTCTCTCCATACCAGCTATAGTTACCCGATGACTTCTTTCGCCAATGTCTCAAAACGTGCTTGAAAATGGTGTGGAACTAGATCACATAGTTCCGGCTAGAATAAGGAGCCGATCTATGATTGAGGTAACATCGGCCAAGAGAAGGTTCATGACAAGAGGCCAAGCGCCGGATGCAAAACAGCTGAAAAGTGGATTTCTGTGAATGGCAATCTCAACCAACCATGCTGTCATGCGTAGGTACGTTTAGTAGTTGTACGATGAAAAGAGGTATAACTTTGAGGCTTGCAAACACTGGCTACGTATAGCCTGTTGGTCAATATCCCAACTATTTCGTTGGCATAGTACTTCTTTGCAGAAGTTCGGAATCCTTTTTCGCCGCAACATCATATAGCCATACAGAGAAAATAGTTGTTTTAGCGCATAGTACTAGTTGCCAGGTAAGTCCATCTCCAAAATCTGTTGACTGCTGAAGCTAATGCCTCGGTGACATCTCACCGACAGATATGTCTACAGCGCATGACATCAACAGTAACAAATATATTTGTCATCCAGAATCATGATCAAATACATCTTCAATGTAGAATCCTTATACATCCGTTTAACCAACACCGAAACTCATCGCTATTTTAGATACCTCAAACCAGTGTGCGCGATTGGCTTGGTGTTGATTGAACCCCTGCCTCATCTCCGCAAAAAGCGTCATCGCGGATAAAAAGGCTAAATGGTTCAACCCCAGAGGTCCTGCGACAAGGATTCCAATATGTGTACAGAATAGTGGCCGGATAAATGTACGAGTATCCATTGTAAGACCAAACTCAGAACATAAGATGGGGTTCTAAAGAGCAGTTGATATAAAATGGACGTGTTGGGAGTTGATAGTTCTCCCTCTTTGATCCAGATGAGCAGTGCTGATACTCAATCTCCCCAATCAATCTCTCTTTCACCTCATTCAAGATGATGTCCACTGTCTCTGTTGTCTTGGCCTTGCTAAGTCAAGGCTCAGCATGGTCATACAACACCAACTCTCAATACAAAGCTAATATTAAGATCAACGCTCGTCAAACTTATCAGACTATGATTGGAGGCGGCTGTTCTGGTGCTTTCGGTATTGCTTGTCAACAGTTTGGGTCTTCTGGCTTATCGCCCGAAAACCAACAAAAGGTCACTCAAATCCTCTTTGACGAAAATATTGGAGGTCTGTCTATTGTCCGAAACGACATTGGATCCTCCCCAGGAACCACTATTTTGCCAACTTGTCCCGCCACTCCAGAGGGCAAGTTCAATTATGTCTGGGACGGCAGTGATAATTGCCAATTCAATCTCACCAAAACGGCTCTCAAGTATAATCCCGACCTCTTTGTTTATGCCGATGCTTGGTCTGCTCCTGGATGTATGAAGACGGTTGGAACAGAGAACTTGGGTGGACAAATATGTGGTGTACGTGGCACCAATTGCAAACACGATTGGCGCCAAGCATATGCCGATTATCTTGTTCAATACGTCCGGTTCTATAAGGAAGAAGGTATCGATGTCTCTCTTCTGGGTGCCTGGAACGAGCCTGACTTCAACCCCTTTACCTATGAGAGTATGCTGTCAGACGGATACCAGGCTAAAGACTTCTTGGAGGTCTTATATCCTACACTCAAAAAAGCCTTCCCGAAAGTGGATGTCAGTTGCTGTGATGCAACTGGCGCAAGACAAGAAAGAAACATTCTCTACGAGCTTCAGCAAGCGGGCGGAGAGAAGTTTTTTGACATTGCGGTTTGCTCTCCATTACGCCCCTCTTAAGCTAAATATCGGTGTGATATCTGACCGAGTTTCAGACGTGGCACAACTACCAGAGTAACCCTGAGCGCCCATTCAACGCTGGTGGAAAGCAAAATATTATGACAGAATGGGCTGATGTAAGATAACGTCCAGAGATTTCTTTTACTCTTCACTCACACGCGTCATAGGGTACCGGTCCGTGGAATAGCACTTGGGACTACAGCGGCCAACTTGCGTACGTATCTTTTGTACTAAAATAGTCCTCATTTCTCTCTCGGTCGATGCTAACAATCCATGTCAGTGAGGGCTTTCAATGGGCGTTGTATATGCACAACGCTTTTGTGACTAGCGACACCTCTGGTTACACTCACTGGTGGTGCGCACAGAACTCCAATGGCGACAATGCTCTCATTCGGCTCGATCGCGACAACTACGAAGTATCATCTCGACTTTGGGCTTTTGCACAGTATTTCCGATTTGCCAGACCAGGATCTGTACGCATTGATGCAACAAGCGACGTAGAAAACGTCTATGTAACCGCCTATGTCAACAAAAATGGTACTGTGGCAATCCCCGTCATCAATGCAGCTCACTTCCCTTACGACTTAACTATCGATCTGGAGGGCATCAAAAAGAGAAAGTTGAGCGAATACTTGACCGATAATAGCCACAACGTTACTTTGCAGAGTCGGTACAAGATTAGTGGCAGCAGCCTCAAGGTGACGGTTGAGCCAAGGGCTATGAAAACGTTCTGGTTGGAGTAAGCAGTGGTCTAGTGTAGCACACTCATAATCAGCATCTTGAAAGATGATAATGCAGTAGTCGGGCCAATATTGATTATTTTCCGTCTGATATACATAATTCTCTATACAAAATAGTATGAATATCCGAATCATAGTATTATTCTCCCAGAATATCAGCTTAAGGATTTAGGAGCGAATATCGTGATGGTTGACGCTGACAACTTGAGCTAGCTGTAATATCCGGATATCCACAGTAGCGCGTGCGATTTGATCTACGCATAAGATTCATCTGTCCATTTTTCTCTTTTAATGCTGACTCTGCAATCTTTCCCGATCAATGAATTGGTCTTGAGCTACCTAGTCATCGGAGAATGTTCCTAGCGTAGTAGTACGGTAGTAAAAAGTAGCCTTGATTGATGACTTTGCAACTAAATCCACAACAACATAGAGCTACAAAATGTTTACCTCGTAATATAGCCATGAGCCGATCGCAAAACGACAAAATCGACGGATCCGTATGATATGACTGTAGTAGATTTTGGGACGGATTATCAGGTATCACCCCTAGAGTAATTAGTATTACCCTGACCGGGGGTATGTGGCTGAGTGGTCTACAACTTGAGGGGTATAACCGCTGTTGGTATTTCTTAGTATTTTATATAGAAAAAAAGATATTGCAAATCCCTTAACCGTCTTCCTCTACTGAAATTGATGTTATCTTGAAGCTATTCTTTTGCCGGCGATGGAATCGTTATACGGCCTCGAATTCGAGTCCGTTGACGAGGCTAGGGCTGTAATTGATGCCGTGGCCCTGCCCCTTGGCTACAACCTCGTTAAACAGAGGGTTAAGGCTAATAGTGTTTAACTTTGCTGCAGTAAGGGAAGGAAATATGTCTTACAGTATAACCTTGCTTTTCCTAATAGCCGGTACCGTAAGTTAAGCTCCTAGATGACCGGCTGCGCTTATAGGCTCCTAGTTAGCTGTCTCTACGGTGGTGCTCCTTGGAGAATTATACGTAGCGAAAGCGACAGCGCTAATGAATATAATTACGAATTGCTTGCCCCCTTGGTATATTTACGAGTTAGGAATATGGCTGTTGAAAAGAGAAGAGCTGCTATTATCTCCTCCTTTAATTCTGGAGCTAGATTTATATAGATTCTTACGCAAATTTAATATGAAGATGACCCTAATGTTAAAGGGTTAACCTGCTATGATATCTATAATACTATTCGAAGACATTAAAGAGAATAACTTGCTAGATATATAGTGATGTAATGGCTGTGGGATCAACTTGATTGTAGTGATCTTTTTTACTATTATGATCTCTGAGATGAGGAGAATTGTTTGGTAGTACTATTTATTACCCCTAAGGCCGCCGTTGAGCTTTATCGTTAATTTTCTTTAGTTATCTTTATGGATAGTAAGTATAAAATAAATAAATTTAATATGCCGCTATTTAATATCTGTGGGGTAACCTTTTTGAAGAAGAGCTTTTAGATAGCGGCTGTATTTCTTAGTGGTGAGGCTTAAAGTAATTATAACTGGGTAATTGGTAAATTTTATTAACTTTTCCTTGACTTTGAAATTCCTTGCTTAACGGTTATTATTATAGACCGGGAGCTTGCCCTGATGAAGGCTTTGGAAGACTACTCTTTTACTAACGCGGCGGTATATATCCTTTGCCGTTGGTACGTTAATATGAATGTATTAGCTAAAACGAAGTAGTATTTCCCTAAGGCCTTTTATAACCGTTAGATTAAAAAGACAGAGTGGGTACTACTATTTAAGTCGTTTCTGAAGGACTGGAATAACCTCGTTTCTTCCCCTATGGAAGAAGATTATAACTGCTGGCTAGCAGCTATGTTAAAGCCTTAGGCCGGCCGGGTAGCTTATTCTGCTAAGGCTATAGAGTATATTACTTAAACTTGGCTGTGGCCTTGGAAGAAGAAGATAGTGCGCTGCTGGGTGGATTAGCAGTGTTATTTTGGTTATACTATAACGTTAATTGCCGAGTTGTTATACTTAGTAATGAAGAAGTATATTATAAGTAGCGGTGGTGATTTTGTAACTGTGTTTTCTTGCTTTATAACCTTCTGGTAATACTAATAATTAGAGATTTAGAATTAGTAAGGTTAGAGGATGAATAAGATCTTAAATTCGACTTGTTAACTATTATATTTAATCGTTTGTGAACGAATATCTTATGTGGTACTTACTTTAATAACTTAGGAATACCAATTTGTAGATAAACTTTTAAATAATCGCGACTGAATTTAGACATTAACCCTTTGTAACCTTTATACCTTTTGCATTATTTATAAACTTCTATATAAGCATATATTAATTAAATATATTTAGAAGAAAGAGCTGATCCAGCTTTATAATATATATTAATTCTGGTTTTAGTTAGGTAGAATTGATAAAGAAAATACTACTTTGGTACTTTATGAACTACTTGCTATCTGGGGTAAAGGGTGTCCTTAAGGAAGTTTAAACCTTAAGAAACCTTTGAAAGATACTAGAAGATAACTTAGTTAGTTTAAAGTGGTTATTAACTTAGAAAATTAAAAGGTAAGGTAGGAAAGGTAGCAGCGGCCGCCGCCGGTAATAGCACCGGTTATTTTGACTAGGAATTTGTTAAAAGACGCTGTCCTAATGCCTCTAATTTCCACCACAGCGGCCAGTTTAGGGGTCCTTTAACTTGTTAATACCTACGAGTCTGATACAGCTAGTTAATAGTTGAGTTAGAGATTGTTAGAATTGTTGAAAGAGAGAGGATGTAAGTAGATTAACGAGATTGATCCGGACTTTGAAAATAAGATAGACTAGGTGTTAGAAATACTTAAGAAGGAGATTAAAAAGATAGCTAAAAAGAGGGCTTTTTAATAAGCCTAAAGATACCAAAATTAAATAACCTTTATATTTGTAATAGCTTCTAATTTAACTTAGAAGTTATATATAACGTTTAGTTAGATAGCTTTAAATTCCCCTTTGAAGGTATATAGTTGATAGTTTTTTTTTAATTGGAACGGCTTATGCATTTACAATGTCTTTTTTTCTATATAAAATACTAAGAAATACCAACAGCGGTTATATCCCTTAAGTTGTGGGCTACTTAGCCATATACCCCCGGTTAGGGTGATACTAATTACTCTAGGGGTGATACCTGATAATCTGTCCCTAGATTTTTTTCCCGATCAAGCCTTGCAGGGTATGATTAACGTACATACAGCAAGGCGCGTGCAGTAGCCTTAGGGTCTCTCTGAGTCAAGGTTTCAAATGGGCATTAAATTCCCGGCCTAGTCTACCTACGCGCAGGAGGTGGGTTCCCTGACATAGGTTTTAAAAGGGGTAGTGCAAGATTTTAGCGTTAAAAATCATACTGTAATAGCCGGAATATTATTACTATATAGAAATATAATATCTTTTAATTTTATAAAATTTACTAGGTTAAAGCAAGCTTTTAAATTAATATAACCTTATAAGTTAAAAATTATTATAATAGTATTTTAGTTAATAAAATTTACATTCTATTAGTTAAAAATAATCTATTAGTAACTATATTAGGCTAAATTTGCTATTAAATAAAAAAGTACCTAAATTACATACTTTATATAGTATATAGCTTACGCTGGATATCCTTAAAAAGCTGTTTTAATTAATCTTTTTATTTAGTTTTAAGCTAGAATTAAACGCTAATTAATTAAAAGGGCTGGAAGAGTTAAATTTAAAAAGAAGGTTTACTTTATAATTTAATATAATGAACCGGGTTCCTATAGGTACTATAGGTCAGCTGTTTCTAAGGGATAAACCTTAGAGTAGTTTTATAGTTTATATTAGCAGAGCGATTAAGTCAGTAAATGGGTAATCTTATTACTAGCTTATAAAATAAAGTATCTAAGTATTTAATCTAAATACTATTATATTAATAATAATTGGTTATTTAAGTATTTTAATAAGTAATATAAAGTAAACTTATATATTTAATTATATATTTTAATTTATAATAGAAAGCTAGCTTTCCTAGCTTTTTATAATAGATTATTTAAAAAGCTAGCTTTCCTAGCTTTCCTATTAGGGAACGTTAATAATTTTAATTAGTTTATTAATTTATAATTAATCTAGTTTTAACTAACTTATTAGCCTATTATTATAGGCAATTGATAGGGACGCATGACTGTTTTACTAGGGACGCATGACCTTACGAACGCATGATTATTTTTTTATATATAAATAAATAAAATAATTTTATATAAATTTTTTTATTTAAAATTTTATTATAAAGCTATTTATAATTAAAATCCTAATTTTTATAACTATTTTATTTAATTTTATTTAAAATAAAG
>JBBLXW010000049.1:0-169152 GCA_037893235.1 Trichoderma afroharzianum | reverse complement strand
ACTACATCTACTACATCTACTACATCTACTACATCTACTACATCTACTACATCTACTACATCTACTACATCTACTACATCTACTACATCTACTACATCTACTACATCTACTACATCTACTACATCTACTACATCTACTACATCTAGTAATACTAAAAGTAGTTGCTAGAGAGTTTGGTTATTGTCACGTCGAAAGCAAATTGCAAATTACAGCCAACAGCCTTTATATTGGATAATATCAGATAAGAGGCACATATCAAGAAGGAAAACCCGCTACGTCAATCAAGAAAGACGAAGATTTAGCATTGTTGCGATGGAGTTCGTCTTCTCCAATCATGCACACGGAGCTTTCGAATCATCAACAAAAACGCCGGCTAACCTCGACGGCGACGAACCTGACTGGGAGGATCTCGATACTTTCTGGACAATTTGCGAGAGTCTGAGCAAAATGTCGAAATCCCATATGGTGGAGATGAAAGAACAATCCGATAAACTGACAAACGTCGAAAAAGAACTGACAACTATCAACTTAGGCCGGCGTCCTGAAACGAGACTCATTCATCGACCTATCTGAAAAATGGTGGTCGGCGCTTGTTACCGTATCCCCTGACGGAGCACTCAGTCCTACCGCAAATGGGCAGTTTGTCGCAGTCGGTGTCATTTCTGAGGTCGAAAAAAAAAACAGGGCGACCTTCAGCCCGATGACGACTGCGCACGCCCATGTAAAAGGGGCAAGTGGGATGACATTTAATCCGTGACAGTGGGCTCAAGGAATCTGCCCGGTAAAAGTATAGGTTACTTTACTTTTTCCGTGGTAGAGAAATCTAGCCTCTCTCAGTTGGATATTTGAGCTGGTATTGGCGAGGCCAAAAGCTCTGCGACGCAGGGTCAAGTCTCATGGTTTGGAGCCGTGGTACTCACCATACCCGCGTTGACGAGGCCAAAAACTCTTCGACGCAAGGCCAAACATCAAACAGTCGAGACACAAGTTTCGCTCAGTGGAAAACCCTCCACGGCATAGCAAACTGATATGCTGTGCTTCCTAGGTGCGCCCTTGTTCCATAGTACTCTAAGGGCTGGATATCGTGGGCAAAGAAATCGGCCTCTGCAACCTCCACGTGGTGTTGCCTGGGAACCTGATCGAATCTACTAAGATTTATTAGAGCTAATGCAGGGACGTGTAAGTAATAGGTAGGTGCCTAGGTAAAATAAATATTGTATGATGGAGAGTTACCTCTCCATCCTTTTCTTCATGTATTAATGTAACTATACACTGTATTGCTGCATCTACTGCCTTACGCCATGTGGCCTACATTTATGAGGCCCTTAGAATGAAATCTGTATCCAACCTGCAAGCCTCCGGTAATAAGATCCCGCGCATTTTCTCATGGCAGATGCTAAGAAGCCTATAGACCTGTTCAAACGTCTTTATTTATTTATATTGCTACTATCCACAAAAGCGAAATGACCCAAATATGCTATGATCAGCGCAACTTAAGTGTAATTGAGTTCTTTCCAGACAGTAAGATGACCCGTCACCTTGATTGTGTTGACTGTAGGTGAACAATCATGGTAGGCCATCATCGCTATCACCGACGAAGTTTGTGTTAGCTCTTCGTCTCATTACGAGCCATGTCGATGTATCGTAGGCAGAAGTCGGGTTTCATTTACACACCTATTGAAGTTTATTCACGTACTCGGCCAGCTGGATTCAATCGAAGCAGCTTAGCACTACCGCAACATTGCTGTGTCTCCCATTTGACGTCTCTCGAGCGCTGATAAGGATCTAGCAGCACCAGAGTATATGTAACCCGTAATTAACCCTCAAGTAGATGTAACCAAGTATTTAACCTAGCCTTGCCCTTTATATCTTATGGGATATTAACCACGATTATGCGCGTCATTTTGCATCATGTCCAATGAAGAATAATTGATTGGTTAATGCGGCTAATGATTTGTCTTCGTGATGCAAGGTACAAGGCTTGAGAGTCGCACGTGAGGAATCCGCCGAATCGCAATTAAGGTTGACCTCCAAGACCCTCTACACTACATTGACACCATTTTTGCATCATAGATTTCGTCTACCAAGCTACCTATGCTAGTTTGAGCCTCTGTGATCCTACTGGTAGATGGCGGATCGTCGTCCTGTTGCAGGTCTTTGGCTGGCTATCACCGCCACTCCTTAAACCTTGCCTTTACAGTAGTACATATTTACATTGATTGAATGAGATCTTCGAGTCAGAATTTCACTGTGGCTAGACTTCCATTAGTTCGAAAATATGCCTTATCCAAATGGCGATCTCTTGGCCTCAATGACTCATTTATCCCCTCGCAAGGCATCTGACTGGGTGCCACATTTTGATGTTTTCCACCATGTCGGCTCCCTCAACAGCGGACCGGTTCATATGGGGCCGTCTCTCCCTTCCTGGAGATCATCTTCAATAGGTATTATGCTCCCACTTTTAGCCGGCGGGAGATCTATGTTTTAGTGCTTTGTTTGCTGGATTAACGGGTGCGTTTATTCGCGGGATACCGCCGCTTCACATTCTAGCACTGTACCAACACCTACCTATGGAACAATAAAGACCATCTTCGATATCTGAAAGACAGTTCTTCATAAATATGAGTCAAATATGACGCGGCTTACGCTTTGTAATTGCACAGAGATATCTCTCGGCGCTGAAGAATGATCGAGAGCACATTTTCCATATCGTCATGTCGCGCGAATCAAAACTTAGAATTGCTATGAAAATGCGAGCGAGCCTTTCGCAGCGCTTACATCCCCACTGCACAGCCGTGCTCGTGTAAAGCTGAATATCAGAGTACTGTACTGTATGCAACGTGGCGAGCTGAGTCCCTCGAATGCTACACCTCAGGCTAAGGTAGGGCTTTGTCTTACGTTACAAGGTGTGATTGGCACGTTAATCTGGCATCCTAGAGACCCTGCACAGAATTGCAACACAATCTGGGCGGGCAAAAGGCTCCTAATAGCGTCATTGGTGTGTGCCTTGCTATCGGATACACCGAGACTGCTGAGCATGCATTTGCGATAGCCCTCAAACTATGCAGAAATGCTTCGCTTCGCACAGTCAACTATTGGTAGTGGCAGTGATGCTCCGCCGTATTGTCCAACAGATAGCCTGTTATGTCCCAGACCAATCAACAGAGCTAAAGATGCATAGTCTCGAAAACATTTCCATCGAACCCACACGATAGCCTCAGGGAGTTGTGGATCTCACCGCTAGCAAATGCTGCAGCGTTCGAAATTCACTCTCTTTTCGGATATGCTCAGCTTCTCTCCTGCAAGGCTGCCACAAGGGTTTGCCAACTTATATCCAATAAAAAGTGAATAATGTCATCTGATCTGGAATGTGAATGACATCTTTACTGATGTACCATCACGATGGGTCATATCCCATCGACCTGTTTTTGTGGGCACGTCCATGAATCCGGTCCACGCTGAAGCACTGGCCAGGACCAAATAGAATCGTGAGACCTATGCATGAGCTCTGATAGGTAGCCTTAGTATTATTGTTATTATTGTCAATCATTAGTCCCTATTGAATACATGCCGAGATCTATGATGAACTCGGGGAATGGTCATGGCTGCCTCCAGACTCAATGTCATATAAAATAACCATGGCACTCCCGCTAGCAAGGACTTTTTCAAACCACACAAGCTATTCAATCAGACAAATAACCCATGGCGCCCAGCAGATACGACCTTGGAGCTAACGAGCTCGCCTCTATGTTGAGTGGTAGCACTCTTCCCATTCCCAACTTGAAAGTCCCCCTAGCGAATTTTCCCAAAGGTGTCAACAAGTATATGCATGAGATTCGACAATGGGTGGATAGACTTATCGACGAGTTAGTAGATTATTTTCATCCTGGGCAATCATCAATGCTGACCAGTGTAGGAATATTCTTGATAGAAGAAAACGTGCTGGTGTCAAGCGTTGTGATTTTGGATATCTCGCGGCTTGGTAAAAAGTGCTCACATCAACGTTCCTTGAATTCAACTAACCACCCTCGGGTAGTTGCTACCCTTATTCAGAATGGGAAGAGCTGAAGGCTTCGGCAGCATTTTTTGTCTGGGTATTCACATGGGACGATATTATTGACAATGGAGAAGACGATACTGGCGTCATCTCAAATGCAGACCTAGCACGGGTATTTTGCGAACAATCACTGGATCACATCAAACTCAAATTGGAACTGGATGATTCTCAGCAAAGAACAGCCCCAACCCAGCCTCTATCCAGCATGGCCATGTTTGACCATGTGGCTAAACCGTTAACGGCGGCATGGAACCACAGTTCGTATTCACTCTTACATCGCAATCTACCAGGATTTTGGCTTTAATGAATACTAATGAGAGACTTATAGCACGGAAACAACGTTTATATAATGAAATTGAACATTATGTGAATTGCTGCTTGGTTGAGCATATTCAGCAAGAGGATGATTCTATCCCTACCCAAGAAGAATTTACCATAATGCGGTTCGGTACATCAGGCATCACCCCCGGAATCGCTATATGCGAGTAAGTACTGGTCTTTTGTTGGGCTGTTGAGGCAGTCAGTATTAATGTATATCAGGTTCACTAGGAATGTGTCATTACCAGATGAAATTGTCGAATCAGCCCCCATGAAGGTGATTTGGAAAGAAATCACTAGACTTTGCATGATGTAAGAGATGATAGACAAGTAAGAGTGTGGATCATGCTAATCAAAAAAGGATCAACGATATCTACTCTTGTCAAAAAGAACTCGTAAGTACATACTCTGGCCTCAAGATGGCAATGAACAACGGACATCTAACGAATATTTCTCATTAGCGAAGCGGCGTCATCCAAAACATAATCCCCGTCATCGCCTATGCTAGCGGAACAGACGACATCAGCACAGTCACCCAAGAATTCATGCACATATTTCAGACTTCAGTAAACACCTTTGAAGAGGCTTTCCAAGTTCTCAAAGCGCTTGCATCTCCCGACTTGAAGCTATCAGAGGATATACAGAAATACATCGAGAACTGCCAGACTATTACAACGGGATTGCTTGACTGGATGTTGTCATCAGAGCGATATGGCGTCACCAAGCATTTACAGGCTGATGGGTCGGCATTGGTGCCGCTTATTTTTGAAAATCCGCAGAGTCAGAAATTGGCTGCAGTTGAGGCTTAGATGAATGTTTTGTGTTCTTCAACATGTGTATGGCATTTCAGAAAGAGTTTCATAGCGGTATTTGGAGTTTTAGGGTTTATTCAATATAGATGCTGGGTTCATCTTATAACGAAGCCAAATCAGACCTCTTATTTTCGTTGGCAAGATTTCATGTTTACATTCCCTATCCCATATATCGTATAATTGTGTCATAGGTTGTATTCTTTGAACGCTTTATACACTGGAAATTTTTTGATCTTCTACAAGGTTCTGTTACCATCTTGCTAACCTATACACGGCCAATCCTGAGGTGTTGTTTTGGAAACCTGCTTCGAGATGAGCAAAGTCAGTCAAAGCGACATCTGCATCTCATTTCAGAGTTGTACTCAATGTAAAGATGATGCCGTCAAATATCTGGTTATGGGCAAGTCTGACGCTACTACATATGGCTGTGAGGCTTCCTTAATACAAGTTTAATGTCTTCACGACTCAAGTTAAAGAGCTGTGGAATGCTGAAGTGCAAAGCTTGCAATACTTGACACTCCAGTATGAATTCGATGAGATTTAGTTTAGCTCTGCAGCCGTCGGAGTGCAGCTAGCTACGAAGCAATATAAGGCTATAGTTAATCATCGCAATGATCGACAAGTAATCTACCAGCATATGCTTTTCCCCAAGGCTCCAGGGATCTCGAAACACCCATTGCTTGAGTTTTTACTCCGGTCCATAACCCCGGCGAGTGTCTGAACCCGGCCAGACATGCAAGCAAAAAAGGTGCCTTGCCTGTTAAAGAGCTAATGGATCCCACGCTGACTCTGTTCTACCCACTTTCGTTTATGAATCTGACTCGGTTAAATCTCAGTTCCCGCCTGTCAGCACAGAGTCTCGGTGATAACAGCGGGCTGTTTTGCCCGCGAATATCAGATGTTTCTCAGGCCTTTGTCTTTTCCCACAACAGTAAAACACTTCTCTTGTGAACAATGTCCGAGGCGCGAGCATGAGACCCGAGGTTGTCAGCAACAATGAATTTCCTCCAGCGCTCATTTTCACAGCTATGAAGCCAGGGATCTGCAAGTGGCTGTGTTCCAATGTCTTCCAGATACTCCTGAAAAGCGGATTACTGATCCAAAAGAAGCAGCATGCAGGAGTTGGACCTGGTCTCTTCTTGCCCATATTGCCCTGTAATGTCTCCGATGCATGGATGCGCTCCGTGATGAGCTACTACGTTTTAGCAGTAGTAGGTTTGCAACGGTTTAGGCAAGGGGCTATAACTGCCGCTCGTTAAGGAGCACATACCAGGGCAGTCACGCAGATCGACCTCGTTGTTCCTGGTACAGTTTCTCTATCTTGGTTTGGTCGACGAAAGCACGGCAACATAACTGCTGTTTTAAAAGAAACGAACAGGTAAACTATTTCTCTATGGAGATGGAAGAATTGTTGGCAAGTTGGGAGTAATTATGTTGGCTATTGCTAAGACTGGAACATACCGACGGCTAAACGGCAACGGCGTCTTAATTTCGTAGCGCAAGCCACATGGCGCCGCCTTATTTTACGTACCGAAAGAAAGCTGCCTTAAAAGGTATTCGTTCTTGGCTGCTAGAACTGAGAGAGATTTTGGATCCATCATGAAGCGATGTATACCGTTTGTGTGATAATGCTGTCTCATCAAATGTTGTGTGTAACTTTTTGATGCCGAAACTTCTCAGGTGGATGTCAGCAAGCTGCTAAGTCACCGAGATCTCTCCCTCGATTGTGATAGTCGGTTAAAGTGGCACAAGATCTCTACGCGAGGGCTTGGAGCAGATTTATTAAAGTTTAACAAGGTCTCTTTCAATATTTCCACATCTTGGGTATCGTATTTTGCCGTCTTATTAAATAAAAATAACATTGCTTTTTAATCTATAGTAGTTTAGAAAGAAGTCAAAATTACCGCCCGTGTAGCTCCGCATCCAGGCTTTGGAGCTGGTTGGTACATTAAATCGCAAACATCCAACATTGCCAAAACCCGCCTGATATATCCCATCGTATTTCCATTTTTATAAGACACTACAAACTGGGCATCAACATCAGCTGAAGTCCCAAGTTTGAGACGCAGGTTTAATCAAACTGGCGCCAGGCCTGCTGGTTGCCTCGTGAATCTCCTTCTCGGACTTCGCTAGTCACCGTAAAGACCTCAGTCTTCACAATCCGTGCTTCCTCGCTATCCCGTGAACAATCATCTCTGTCCATGACGGTTTGGTCCAGTACACTGTCTCCTTGGAACCTGTTTTTGCTTCCTTGTGTTCGTCTTCCAGTTCCCCATTGCTTACTATTCTGATCTTCGAGTTGGTACGAAGGTGTGAATTGGTTCTGGCCGCTGGAAGCATCTGCGCTGCTACCGAACATGCCGAGACGTTGGAAGAGCGGACGAAGTGCTGGAAGGGACCCGGCAACTAAACCCATGTTATACTCAATGGCCATCCAGTACAAAGAAGATGCACCCTCAACTGCGATAGCATCTGGTTAGCTGGATCTCTATTTCTTCAAAGGACATAAGGAGCAGACATACAAGTAGTATCGGTACTTCCTGTTTTGTAAAAGTTCAAACTCTTGAATCTGATTGCCGGTGCGATACAGGCGACAACGCCGCTTCCAAACACCGCCAGCAGCGCAAGACTCTTCCTGCTGTTCAGTTGCACGCTCATCAAGGCAGGGAACGGCAATAGGAACATGATGATATCGCAGCAGAAGATGAGAACTGCCTGATACATGAAGATGGCATAAGACGTCATTGCCGGGAAGCAGAACTTGGCGCGATCGGGAGACATGAGGAAGACGATGTCGTATGTGTACTTGGGCGGATTGCATTGGAACGCAGCGAGGAAAGTTCCCGAAATAGTAAACAGCGTAAAGAAGATCAGGAGTCCCATAGTGGTGTATTGAACATATGCTGTGGGAAAGGCTCAATGTTAATGCACCAAAGTCTGGAAAATCGATGCCTAGGAGTTAAACTTACGGACAGGGAAGACTCGTCGAAGAAAGAGAAGAATACTCGATTTGACGGCAAAAGAAATTGATAAGTAAAGACAAATGCAAACGTAGTATAGCTGGTTGATCAAACGGCGGTTAGCTACCTCTTGCCTGTGGCGAGAGGGAAGGGATACCAGACGACATACCATGAACCAGTGCTTAAGTTCGTCTGCCGTGACATGCTGAATATGTTTTCCAGCGCCATAGTATACCACAGCTAATCCAATCCCGTTGAATGTCGTAACGAATAACTAGTCGCAAGTCAATATGTTAGGATGACACGTATACTATGATTGAGCTGAAGCAACTCACCAGTCCAACCAAGCATGCCCAGTCATCAATACCAAAAGAGTTCAACATGAACTTGCGAATGTAGAGTTTCGTACTGCAGACAATAATTGCAAAGACACCTGTGCCAATGATGGTACCGTACGAGACAGCAATCTCGTACTTCTCATCCGGCAACAGTGTCATGTCTACAGGTGCGGAGGTCGCCATTTCGGAGTCTTGATGAAGCCCGAAGCACACTTTGAGAATCGCCCAAACAACGCATGATTCCGGTATCTTGGGACGGCATTGTTAGCTATATATGATGGTCATAGCAACGGAGAAGCCGCACTCGACAGTGTCCCTGTGCCGAAACAGGAATGCTCATACGACAACGACAAGGTACCCCGTAACAGTACGGAGGAGAGAAGGGAAAATCTTCTGTTCCATGCATGGGTTCAATCCTTGAAGGCCTGCCGGTTTGTTACAAGTCCGTGAGGCGTACATGCATCTTCACAGCAGCTAACGCAGCCCAACAGCTGGACTCGCCACCCGCTTTTAGCAGCAAACTGCAGATATCGGAGACAAGCTAAATTTGGCCCCTGAAGAATTGACAACTGTCTACCGTTTGCTATCCCTGTTTATCCTTGACATTTCCCCCATAGCCATGTATCGCACGTGTATCTGGAAGACCCGTTTCCTCCAGGCGCTTAATTTTCCATTGGCCCAGGGACCCTTGCAGGCGTAGTTCTGACAATCGTTCCTAAAGAGAGACTGCAGGCGCAGGCACTTGAACATCCGGCTTTCCGCATGATATGACCTGTAAGAATTCGATTGCCAGCGCCCATAATCTTCTCTGCTAGCTGGAGATGATTCAATTTTATGGGGAGATCCATCATCTCGGGCAGCGTAGACAGGACAGCGTAGACAGGCTAAAATGTCCCAGGTAGGAGTATGAGACGACCAGGCGACGGGGAAGACGGCACCACCCTAGTTGCAAAAGAAATACGGCCGCACATCATATCATAATGCCATCTAACTGGTATTAATACTCACTGTGCTTCGTACTCGGGGGCTTATTAAAGACACACGTTGCTGTTACGAGACTTAAATCTCGCAGTCACTTTCACGCTTGTTTTTTTACGCCCGCTGAACCCCATATTGATGAACCTGAACGTTTACGGCATTGGAAGACAGACACTAAAATCCTTTCGGCTTGTTTTTTGATACCATGGCAGACTCCAATTCGTCGCGGTTCACGGTAATCATTGCCGGCGGCAGTCTGGTCGGTTTGACAACAGCGGTGACGCTGGAAAAGGCTGGGATCGACTATGTCCTGTTAGAGAAGCGAGAGATTGCTCCTCATCTGGGAGCCTCTGTCTCAATTCATCCGCATACCCAGCGGGTTATGGAGCAGCTTGGCATTTGGCCCGAGATCCAGGCTGGCGTTGTGCCGTTAGAAACTCGACAACACTATGATGAGAATGGTAACATGTTTGAAGACTCCGCCATCCTGCAAGAGATTTCCAAAATGTAAGTGTGTGAAATGAAACTGCGAATCCTACAATGTCGTAGTGTTTCGTTTTCTTTTCTTTTTCTTTTCCCCTGAAAATGCTACGCTATGCCTGCAAGGAATAAGCGAAGGTGACAACCCGACTGATTACCAACCCGTTCCTGACAGGACCCTCCATCGATGGACTACTTTTATGGAGCGAAGGTTTATGCTTAGCTGCATCTATAACCAGATTGCAGACAAGTCTAGAATCCGAGCTCACACTGGTGTGGCTTCCTTCACTGAGACGGAGGATGGCGTTGAGGTAGTTACGGATAAAGGTGAAACCATCAAGGGAGACATCCTCCTCGGTGCCGATGGCATCCACAGCACAATTCGAAATCTGATGGCTGATAAGATTGCTCCCACTGATCCTGCTGCATCAAAAGAAATGCAAAGTGGCTTCATCAGCAACTACCATTGCATCTTTGCAACCTCCAAGAACTCTAAAGAGTCAGCTGGCGGCAAGCAATTCTTGCCAGAGCGAGCCGTCCACAATGTTTACTATCCGGGCTTCTCCGGTGTCATTGCTGCCGGTGTCCCCGGCCTTGTCTTTTGGTTTCTTTTTGTGAAGAGTGACCGTACAACACAGACTCCCAATACACCGCGCTTCACAGAAGAGGAGACCGAGGCCACAATCGCCAAGTACGGAGACTATGCCGTGGGCCCTGGCTATACCTTCAAAGACTTGTGGGAAAGCAGAGTTAGGGCGAACATGTTGCCTCTTGAAGAGGGAGTTTTGAAGCCAAAATGGAACTCCGGTGGTAGAGTTGCACTGATGGGCGACGCAGTTCACAAAGCGACCATCAATCCTGGACTGGGAGGCAACTTGGCCATTGAGGGCGTTGTCCATTTAATGAACGAATTGATACCCTTGGTGCGACGATGCGAAGCAGATGGTGAGAGAAAGCCCACAAAGAGCGAGATCACAGCTGTTTTGGACGCTTATGAGGCGAAGCAACGACCTCATGCCAACACCATTGTCACCATGTCTGGATATGTCACACGGTATGAAGCAATGGAGACATGGTGGTTGAGGCTCTTGCGCCGTGTGTCTCCTTGGGTCAGCGATAAGACCAAGGCCGGCGGATTTGTTGGATATATAAATGAAGGACCATGGCTGAACTTTTTGCCCAACCCCGATGAGCAACAGAAGGTGGATGAGAAGCCGTAGCGCGGAGTTTCACTTTTCGGTGTTTCTTGCATTTTGTTGAGGGACTGGCTATATCACATCTGCCGGACAGGACTTTTCTAAACTTGTAAATCTTATTAATACACTTACGTACTTAACATGACGCTCTACATGAAGTCTCGCAGATGCACTGTATCATTCCCCACGTCCGTTTGCAAAGAGCCATCTCACGTCAAGAGCTGTCTTTTACCCCTGCATCAGCATGGCACTGAAACATACTTACCCCATCAAGTAGAGTCTTGCGCCGTGAATCCGCGGTCTCGGAACCGTCTTCTAAACCGCCGATCACGAAGCGGCCGAAACCTGCTAAAGATTAGTAACAAACAGAGAGAACAGCATTTACCAACATGAGAAGCGCAGGGCTTACCCCAGGCACCGCGCATTGATCCCTGGGAACTGGGCAGAGCATCGGGAAGTGATCTGCAGGAGCCGTGTCGAAATGAGTGTCTTCTAAACTACGAAGCAGACTGCGGAGCACATACGGAGTGCAGGTAGTCAGAAATGACAGCCAAAGAGGATAGAGGCAGCTTGTTCTGCCAGTTCAACGTCGGTTTCCGATAGGGCGCAACGGGATATCGCTTCCGGCTACCAAAAGGTTCCAGGATATCGCGAAAATCCGGCATACATATTCCGTAATTGTGATAGTGGGATGATTTCCTTCATAGAATAGCTATACACTAAATCACAAGCCGACGGCCTAAAAATAATAATTCGGAACAGTTATTCCTTAGCTTCTCTAGCCCTCCTACTCCGTGTTCCCCTAGATACGTGTAATATCATCACCTCCCTTATACTGGTAGCTTGCTCTCACTTCGTGGGCTAAGTCTTAGTATCACTTCGCACCGGCAACTATACGGGCGTTTCCTGCACCTTGCCCAACGCTCGGCTCTGAGTTATGTGCTTCACATGCCGTGAGCCGCACCCTGCAGGTTTAAATCTCAGTAGTCCAGAGTAGAATTCGCGGAATACGACCCCTACCGCCGTTTTACTGTATTTGCCCGCGAAGTGCCGCGAGGTAGCTGCCCGGCGGCCGGGTTGCCACTCCCCAAGCCAGCGGACAGCAATCCATGAAGTACAGAGTACAATCCATAATAACGACATGTTGATATCCATTACAAGAGGGTCATTATGTCAAACCCCGCATATGCTTTCATCATTCAGCAACTTATCCACGAGATTGCGCAAGGGTCCTCGATGAATCCTCGATGAGCCTAGCCAAGGACCAAAGGCGACTAAAGCGCGTAGCGAGAACCCCCCTATTCGCGGCAGATATGCTCCGCGTAAAAGCTCGGTTGAAAGCTCGGTGCCCTTGCTAGCGCTGTGTCCGGTACAGAGAGTCTGGGATTTCGAGATGAGAGTTCACATTACAGGGGTCCCTGCTTGGCCTAAAACATCCTTGTTAGCTAGGCTAGGTACACTGCCATCTTCCATTCTTTGAGCAAATATCCTAGTGATAACGTTTGTGGCTGATTGCAGGGAGTTATTGCCTCTCCAGACACGGTGCCATACTAATGAATGCAGAGCAGAAAACGTATACGAGGATGCCGATTTGATGGCCTCATCAAGTCCCAGGCGACTGTAGATACGGATTTGATATGACATATCATGCTCATCCGTCGTATTGAAAGGGCATATGATCTTCTGTTCAAGAGGCAAGGCAGTATGCTGGGGTGAAGGTTTGCCGGATGGTGCAAATCGTTTTCATTTAGCATCAATCTCGCCTCCCCATCGCACTCACTCTTCACATAAGCCCCTTTTAACAACACTTGTCGCTTGAAGACTGAATGCAGCCTACTGAGAGTTAAACGAATGGTAAGCCCTGATGATAGCCATGGATAAATTTGGCGAAGCCGCCCGGTTCAAGCGAGTAGCCGATCCTACGGGGTATCCGGCTATTCTCACCGCTATACTCCGTATTCCTATAATTTCTGGAAGGGGGAGACAAGAAAGCTAATGGAAGCTCATTGGGATCTACTTACTCCTACGCTACACCTTAACAACTTCGGCCTATTAGGAGTGATTGGTCATCTCCCTTCCTGTATCACATTATCACATGTCCCTCCTGTGACCTCGGAACTCTAAGAGCGTCTATGTAGTATCCCTGCAAATTCCCAAATGAGAGCTGTGCAGCCTGGTAAACCTTTCCTCTAAATTATTTATATCAGGCTCAACACTTGAAAGACGAAAATCTCGTAGGGAGAGCTGTCCGAAACATCACCCGGCTTTATGCGCTGTCCATTGTCACTATGACGTATATTGAGTCATAAAGACTACGTAATTGCCTAGAATTTGAGTTTTGATTCTCAACATCAAACACAATTCTCCAACGATAATCTATAAGGTCTATAGAGACGACGAAGCATAAGACACAGATAAACTCCAGTTGCGTCAAGCACTGAGCATAGATATCAAAACCACTAAAGCAAGTAAATGAGCGAATAATAGTTAACAAATATTGTCCATGCCTTCTCTTCACAAATCCTTGTTCCCTGTTTACATACTTTAGCAATCTGTTAAATCAACTTCACTGCAGCCCTTCTACCTGTTTCTTTTTTAGCTCGAAATTGTTTAAAGACCATTGAAAATGCTTATTCAATCTCCATCCCATGGATCGTGCAACGTAGAAAGGCAACTTTTTGTGCGGATGAGGTTCGTGGAACAGAATCGTCTGTTGCCCATCATCATTTACCCTATTAAACTGCCAAATTGATCCCTGTAACTTCTGCGCAGAAAATCCTGTAGAGACCATAGCATGGATAAAATCATTCCATGGAACCTCCCCCGGTGAAGAGGTTACCTCTGGATTGTAGAAGAGAACACGGAAAACTTTCAGTGCTCGCGTGTCCACAGGCATGATGAGGGTTATTTCAGATATAACCTCTTTAGAAGGATTTGCATCAGTTGGCATAACAGCTTTCTGAGCTTGTCCTTTCGTCTTAACTTTGACCTGAACGCATTGCTTCAACTTTCTCGGACTGTCGTTCTGGTCATCGCAGGGCGCAAATGGTGGCCTGTAGATCTCAGTCTCTTCCCGACTTGCATTTCTTTGTCTGACGGCCCTCGGTATTATAGATTGTTCTTCCTCGACCCAATCTGGCGTCCGTCGAAGATTCTCTTGTACGCTTATGATGTATTGCCCGAGCAGCGATTCACGAAAGTTTTCAATTTTGGCAAACATGGCTGAATCGGCTGCGTTCCAGAACTTATCCAAGTCCCCTTCAGCCTTCTGCATCGCCTGGACGTTTTCTTTGGTCCGGCGTTTGTCCCAAGGATATACCAGTTTCCTGGTGGCAGTACCTGCTAATCCGACAATGTCGTCATAAATATGACCCTCTAATTGGAGGAGAGAATAAATGTGATCCATATCTTTTGTAAGTTGATGAATGCATTTGTTCTCTTTTTCTTCATCGCAGCGTTTGTAGCTTCTTGTCCGTCGAAGGTACATATCGACTTGCTCCATACACTGCGCAAGTATTGCTAGCTCGTCTATAATCTCTCCTGTAAGAGAAGACGTGAGCTCCCATGCCTCTGGTTCATTTTCTCGAAGAGTCTCTATCTCATCCATGATCAGAGGTAAGATCAAATGAACAGCATTGGCAAGGCTTGGTAACTTTGGATCAAATTCGGTCACACACTGAAGCAGCCATACCAAGTGGCGGCGAACTGAACTCGATTTATAATTTACTAGGTCGGATCGGAAAGAAGATAGGCTTGGACGGCCATCAACAAAATGCCGGAACCATTCGGGAGAGTTCTGGACGACTGCTCTGAGAGCCGATCGTCTAATATTCACCGTCTCCCAAAGACGCATCTGATACTTGTATAGTGCCGATAAAATCTCCTCGGGCACATCCTTGAACGGCAGGACATCTGCATCATATTTGGCGTGTAATGTTTCCAGTTGTTGAACTTGATGGTACAAGTCTGCAAAGAACTCAAAGTCGGCGTAGAGCTTTGAAATGAGAAACTGTAGACCGTTGGTAAAATCATGCCCTGCGCACGGCCGAAAGTAAGAACCCTTATGCCCTTCCAACTCCTTTGGCGAATGGTCTTTCATCACCTGCATGGCAATAGCAAAACAAATCGGATCTTCTCGCAAATTTGAGACACGATCCTTTAGTTCTGCTACTTTAGCGCCAAGCAGTAATCCGATTTGCTTGAAGTTGGGTCTTGCCGGGACTTTGTAAGGCGCCTCTGCTGCCATTATAGCAGGATCATATAAATCAGTGTTATTCAACAGCTTTGGTGCGTCGGCTATAATTGGGAATTTATCTGAGATTAGAGTGTCCTCCGGAATGTCGTGCAATATTTTCTTGCAACAATTTACCAGAAACTCCATGAGCCTGTCTTGTGCCTCTAGGATGAGAATGCCGTAGTACGGGCTGATCCGCTTCTCGTCAAGGCATAAAATCTCCCCTTCTGAATATGTTGATATATCGATCAGCCTTCCATAGTCTTCAATATTCTCAGAATCCAAGAGGGTCATGCGATATCCTGGTAGGGGAAGTGATTTCAAAATTCCCATCTCCAACCCGAATTTCATCGCAGCCAAATCGCCGTCCACAAAATTAGAGGGAGGGTAAAATGCGCGAGAATTGATCAATAAGAGCAAAGAATCTCGCGCAGTTAGATCCTGCTCATTGATATAGGGCCACATGTACCAGTCTCTATATTTTTTATTCCGCTTCTGAGCTCCTGCACAGCGAAAGGCATAGAACTCAGGACGATGTTTTTCTGGCATATTAGCCCATAGTTCATGCAAAACCTTTTGTTTTTGGCTTGGGCGTTTCTTGGTCCAACGAGCTTGTATAGTTGGCTGGTGACGGAGTAATATTTCGTGCAGAGTTTCATAGTTAACGACAATGCGATGTGCTCGCCCCTCTATTTCCCGGCGGATCTCAGAGGAGTCGGTGGACGGATCGCTTGAATGCCGACGTTCTGGGCTAACCAAGGTACCGTGAATATATCGCTGGACGTAATCCTTGGATTTCTGGCATTTTATGTTCCACTCAGCCTCTCGGGCCTCTTTAGACGCCTGATCCATCTTGGTGATGTCATATTCCGGTACATTTGGAGAAAACTCTGAGTCGCTAGATTCTTTGGTCTCAATTCCAAGAACTTCATTATCATATCTCTTGGCTAGATCTTCGGTTTCCGATTCATATCCAGCAGTCTTCTCCTTCACAACTCGTTTCTTCTGACGAGGGCCGGATCTACAGCAGTCATGCTGGCATGAGTTGTGACCTTTTTTGCGGTAGCGAAGGCCTTTGCGCTGACGGATACGCAATGCTTCAGACTTGCATCGCTGCATCTTGATTTATGCTCAGAATGGCACGAGGGAATATTGCAAAAGAAATTGGGAAAAATGACAGGATGATGAATACTAGTGAGCGAGGAAGACACAAAGAGATGCAAAAACAAGCAGTATCGCCGGGGGATTGTCAAGTGTATATAAATATGAAGAGTCCCTGGATCGAGCAGAATATGAAAAGTGCAGGGCGAGAGTAGGCAGCTTGCTTTCCAATCATCTTTGCGCCACTGAGCTGCGGCTGAACTCGAAATTCGAAGCGAGAGCATGGAAGTATTGGATACGAGTAAACCGGTGAAGCCATGGCTTCGCATAATGGTGTGGCTGGCGCTTCTCTGACCGTATGCAATATGTAAATGGAACAAGATCCTATTGGATGCCTTATTTATTTGCTTTTTCTGGCTCGCATTAGTTGCAATAGCAACGCCAAATCAGGGACCGCGATCAACTAGGCACCTCTTCCCAGTGCATACGCATGATGTACCACTGCGTCGTATGTCTTTTGCTCTTGTAAAGAACATCTCGAGATATGTAGGCCGTTGTTTCTGCTCTTGATAATATTGGCAATGGTATAAAAGAGCAATGATAAATCACTGTATGGACAACTCTATAGGAACAATAGGCTCTCCATAATGCCCACGCGTATCCATATTGTCTATCAATCGCCGATTTGATCGTCCGATACAACTCCTCCGATCTCTTACTGCAAGCCACAAATTCATCACACCGCATTTATGACGCTCACCGGCAGAGGATAGGCATCAGCTTTGCGTACGTGTACTCATTAATAGTAAACAGCTGCGCCGTCTAGCACCGGGGTGGTCAATTGATGCTCTGTTTTTGGAATGGTGAAACTCGCGTATACTGCAGCAAACCATCTCTGATCACCGCCTCCGGCAAATATGTTCAGCCCAGTTGAGATGTCATTCCATTGGCAGGCTACGTGGTCTTGGCAATTATATAAAGAGGGGTTATAGCCAATCATTAAGGGCTAGAAACCCGTGGTTACATCAATATATAGATTCTCAAGCCGGGATTTGCGTCTGGAACTCTCTGTGCATGGTCTTATGCGTAGAATCCTGGCTTTAACCATTGTTGGTTACAAGTCCTCCGCTTGTAAAGTACGGATATGGCAATGATGTTTATTTTTTGGGCCGTTTGGTTATCTGGTTCAAGGTATGTCATTTTCCGACTCAATGGTTCTCATTTCATATCCCTTCTCAAGTGTTTCAGCCTCTTTCAGCCGCACCCCGGAATCCATGTAGCTTGTATGTACATAGCAAGGTAAAAGGAACACTGTAAATTATACTGAGCTCACAGGGTACTCTCTAACTAATTGACAAACTGGATAAGAAATGAATGCAACAACCATTGTGGTCTACTTATGCGATGATGCTGCCCCGCAAAGATTACTCCTATGTTTACGGAGCCTTGCGGCTAGCTTTACCTGCATATTATCATGCAGCACCACAATTCCTCCAATGAGGGTCTACGTATAATAATCTATATAAATAAGACACGATTGGTCAACCAAAAAGCCCAATCGAGCTCTCTTTTGTTTTGCTAGCTGCCGAGCTCATTGCAACCTTAGTCTCAGCAGGACAGAGAAATAAGAGAGATAGAAGGGAATTCTCAATCTCGCTAAGTTTTCTCATTTAAAGAACTTACATATTCATCAGATAACATACTCAAATATCCCAGAAGAGTGGTCGTTAGAATTGGATCGGCATAGATCATGTACGTGCTGGTCGTAAGAACCGAGAGTGGCCCATGGAAACCAACAATGTACTGCCGAAGAGGTGGCGAGGAGGTAAAACTAAGCTTAACAGGTCCCCACGACCATTTTCCACATCAGATTAGCGCAGATGCTAAGAGGTGGAGAACAATAGTGTAGCAGTAATAACTCCGTCAAAGACCGGGGTGCCGTTGCCTCAATTCGATGGTTTTAGTTTCCACCATTAGCCACTTCCTATCATGTTATTAAATGTCGTGTTAATCAAGTAAGTAACTAATATATACTGCCATAAAGACAGAAGAAGAGTGTCATTTACCTGAGCTTGATATTCTGCAATCAGTAATCTAAATCTCCCCGTTGGTTCCGGTCTTTCATTGTGAGGTTGTGGGTCCATTACCACTGTCAAGAGACAGTGATATTCTGTTCAGTATCAATAATCGCTGTCGAAGTGCTGATAAATTCAGGTTGATATATATATATATATATATATATAAGAGATATGAAGGGATGATCTCGAAACTATTCCTTCATTTTCCAACTTTCTAGCAGAGACTTTTCCCTCTACCATCAATTAGAACTAAAAGTTTCGAATCTTAAACCATATCATTTATATCATCAAACAACATATCAAATTTCGACCTATGCAACTGCAAAAGATGAATTTGTGGATATTGATGGCATAAAGTTTGCTTACAGACGGCTGGGCTTGGTAGAAGGGGTCCCACTTGTTTTGATCATGCACTATAGGTGACTCAATTCTCAACAAAGACATGGAAATCTCAATTACTAACGTGAGAAAGGGGCACCATGGATCATTGGGACCCAGCTCTCATCGATCCATTGGCAGCAAAACGGCCAGTGGTTCTTATCGATCCCGTGAATTCTGGAAGATCTGGAGGGCATTTCCCATTCACTGT
Source organism: Trichoderma afroharzianum (assembly GCA_037893235.1). Lineage (NCBI taxonomy): Eukaryota > Fungi > Ascomycota > Sordariomycetes > Hypocreales > Hypocreaceae > Trichoderma > Trichoderma afroharzianum. The sequence continues at coordinate 150,011 of JBBLXW010000049.1, read as the reverse complement.
GGCTCAGCTTGCACAGTACTTTATTAACATCATAAACGCATTAGGCCTGAAGCAAGTGGATGTTATGGGATTCTCAGGAGGTGGATTCAATGCCCAGATGATTGCTCTTAATGAGCCTAAACTTGTTCGCCATCTCATTCTTTCGGCTACAACACCAAGTATTGGCGAAGGCGTTCAGCTTGGCAACCCTGCCGTACTGCAAAAGCTCCAAGAAGCCGTTACTGTTAATGAGCATAAAGATGCATTTATCTCAACCTTCTTCACCAGTTCTGCTCAAGGCCAAGCCGCTGGCCATGCGGCATGGCAGAGAATCACGACCGGACGTCAAAATCGTAGTGACTACGCGAGTCGTGAGTCTGCTGATGAGCAAAGCGCCGCATACTTTAATTTTATCGATCCCAACAAAGCAAGAGACGGATCATATGATCGGTTCCATGAGCTCCAGATGCCGGTCCTTATCGCCACTGGTAAGTAAATCACTAATGCCTAACTCTATGACTGCTAATTAAAGGCAAAGGCTCTGATGATGCTATAATACCGACTAAAAACAGCATCCTTATATGGGAGAAAATGAGCCATCCTAATGCTGCGTTGCATATATTCCCGGATGCAGGACATGGATTCCTCTACTAGTATGCTGACGCATATGCAGCATTGATCAACGATTTCTTTGATCGTCAGCTCTAATTTGGGGTGCGGAATGTCTGCTGCTTAGCACGAGGCTCATCATAGCTGCACATGGCGATTCAATATCAGGGGAATCAGGCCTGGTTTTAACATAGATCATAGTTAAATTGACAATCTATGCAAGCCAACGTTGATCTTTAGTGATGGCCTAACTATTTCTATGGGTGCTGTAGTAAGCACAACCAGGGGTGTTCAATTGTAGACTGAAGTTGTGTGATGCTGTTAAAACAAAACGTGGGCAAAATAATGAACTCTGGAATTTTCTGTCGTGTGAGTGAGAAGTCCAAATTCTTGAAAGATAGTTAACACGGTTCTCTCCATTTTAAACCTAATACGCAGGACCACCTCCCGACTAGATTTTCCATGTCCCTTTCTTTTTGCTCATGGGAATCCACGACAAGCACATGAAAGCCGCTCCCAAGATCAAACCTCCCGCAGAATACCCAATACCACCCAGCCAACGCGTGCGTGTAAAATCTCCAAATATGGCACCTGCTATAGGCGTGCCGACAAGAATAGCTACTCCGAAGAAAATAAATGACATACCCAAACGGGTTCCCATTCGCGACATATCGGGAGATCCGACCATGACGACGACTGGTGTTCCCACAACAGTGGCGCCTGAAGTAATTCCATACAGAAGCGTAAACACGACGATACCGCCCAAGTTTTTAAGTCCCATCCAACCAAATGCCAAAATTGCAGAGGCAAAGGTAGAAAAGATTGTAACGTTCAGCACTCCATATTTGTCGCTGAGGTACATGGGTAGCAAACGGCCAATCACGCTTCCAACGTTCAGCAATGTGACTGTATAAGGTGCAAACTCCAAGGTCGACAAATGGTTGAGTTCATCGTACACTTGGATGTAGAAAAAAGCAGTGTAAAGGACCAGGAAAGTCAGCAGAGAACCGATGATGAAGGTTACAAAAGCCATATCTCTGAAAGCTGAGGCATCGACAAGAGAGCGAACTTTTCCAGATGCTGGTAATCGAGGCCGCATAAAGACGGCGGGTATAACAGAGAGCCCCAAGATGATAAACGCAATGACTCGAGTAGTCCACCCGAAGCCAATTTTCGGAAGTAAATGGCTGAAAATAATAGGGAAGATGATTCCTCCAACAGGCGAACCGGTTCCAGCGACGCCCATTGCAAAAGCCCGCCGTTTCGCAAAATATTGCGACAGAATGGCGGTAGCGGGCAAAAATGCCAAGCCCATTCCAATGCCAACACAAACTCCCTGGGCAAGCAATACTTGCCAGTAAGTTGAGCACAGAGATGTCATAAACATTCCGAAGCAAATGAGCAACAGCCCCCCAATCATAGTCGGCGTGAAGTAACCAGCGTCAAAGAGAGGTCCCGAAACGAGGCCTCCAAGGAATAGAAGGCATGCTTGCAGAGAGCCAATCCAGGAGATCGTAGATGCTGACTCGGATTTGAGCATCACCGTCTGATAATATGCTTGGTATGCCCCAAAGGTGTTTACAAGACCCCAGGAGGCTGCTAGTATCACCCATCCTCCCAAAACTTGAAGCCATGCGTTGAGTCCGCCATCCGGGACAGGGCTGTTTGGAGAAGCGGCAGGTGGTGGCGTTGGAGGTGAATCATCGGGAGAAGACGTATCTGACTGCGAGCCCTGCTTCAGTTCAATTTCGGCATTGTCGTCCAAAATATGTTTGGAAGCTACCTCGCTGTCTTTTTCCATGTTGTTCAGACGCTGAAAATAAATAATGTAGATGATGTACCGCTGGCGCTCAGTCGTTCAGGAGGTTCTGACTGCTGCGTTCCCGATGGCCAGATAATCGAAGCTCGGGATCTTTAATCGGATCGCTTCAACGACATGTCGAATTATGCGTAATAATGCGTCACAGTTTATATCGTTACTGCTAATGAGGACTCATAAGGTAGTGTCAAGGCATGATCTTGGTATATCGGACAGGAGAGAATAGAAGCTCCGTCGCCGTTGATCTCATTAGATTTGTAAGCTAGACACAACTACATGCCTCGTACACATATTAGATACGATGCAAAAGGGATACAAGAGCGGAAAAGACTTTAACTTCAACCTCATGTGCTGCTGGTGGGGGACTGACCAGCCTCGAAAATGGTGACACAACCCACCAACGTCCATTTCTGGAAATTCCACCATTACAAAGATTAGTGAACGGGTCCATCTCTCCCGTAAGATTCTGCGCCAAAGACTTTTAGCCTTTACGCCGATACACGTATCTAACCCTATCCAGCAAACATTACAAAGAATAGAGATTCCAAATGCATACAATGATGGTACTACAAGCAATATTTTTCAATGAGTTTCATCGCCGCTCTTGTTTGTGTTTCATCTGGGCTTGGGTGTTGACCATCTGCAGAATCTCAGGCTGTTGAATCCCCAATTGCTTACCGGTGAATAACGAGGCGTCGACTACAAATCAAGTGTGTCTTTGCGTTGCTTCCAGAGAGCCTAATTCTGAACAGGGCTAAGATCGGAACTTGAGGCTACCCGGATGGGAAAATGTAACCCACTGAAAGGAGGTGTCCACAATCTACCTGTACTTTGTCGAGCGACACCGCAACGAGGGAGGCTTGCTGATAAATCAACGTCTGCCAGGTAAATGTTTTATTCTTTGAGAGTTGTGCGAAGCTGTACACAGCTAATAGCTAATATCCAACATGGGGTTTGCTACGGACCTTAACCAATGAGACTACTTCTGTTCTTAATGAGAATGCGTTTCATTTTCGCAATAGACAGGCTGCCTGAAACTTTCGATGGAGCAATTTCCCGATCCGTTTTGTATGCTGAACAGTTCTCAACTGTTTAGTATATGTTTTTTTGATGAGAATCGGACTTAATGAAATAGACAATTTACCATACCTTGCTACCCATCTTTCTTTGGAGCGCTATATAAGGTGCTTCTTTCAGGTTGAATAAATAATCAACATTATTAAAGTAGTTGTTGGTATAAAGTTGGAAATATATTGAAATGGAAAAAACTATTCACGATTATCGAACTGGTAGAGAGTATAAAAAGACATGGACAACCACAATAGCCTAGATTTAATCTACATCAATCGCCTCAGCATTTGCATCTATAATTATCCATTGTTTCAAGTCCCCAAATAGCGCCAATAATGAGCTCCTTCAAGAACATTGCAATTGCTGGTGCAACTGGCTACCTCGGACCAGCAGTTGTCAAAGCCGTTAATGAAGCCGGATTCAATGTTACCGTTCTCTTACGAGAAACTAATTCGTCCAAAATTGAGTTTGAAGGCGTCAAAATTGCGAAAATCGACTACAAATCAATTGATTCCCTGGTGCATGCTCTCAAGGGCCAGGACGCTGTTGTATCAGCCATGAACCACTTGTACTATGATGAACAAAAGGCGCTTGTTGAAGCTGCAGACAAAGCTGGTGTCAAGAGGTTTCTCCCTTCGGAGTACGGCCTTGACGTGAGCATCCTGTCAGTTCGATCCGTTCCTTACCTACGTGCAAAAGGTCTTATTCAGGACCTCCTGAAAGAAACGGGCATGACGTATACGTTCTTATATACTGGTCCGTTCCTTGAATGTCGCCTTGATAACTTTTTTGTCGATTGGAAAACCGCCACAGCGAACCTATGGAACGGGGGCGATATTTTTGTAGGCATGTCCACTCTGGCAGACACTAGTCGAGCTGTCGTCGGCGTCTTGCTCAATCCCAAAGAGACGGAAAACAAAGACGTTTATACAAACACTGGCATGGCAACTCAAAATGAAATCTTGTCCGCTATTCAAGAAGGCCGCCCTGACTTGAAGCTCTCTATAATTCACCAGGATAGCAAGAGCTCACTTGCTACTGCATATGAAGCGGTCGAGGCCGGAAGAGGTATGGAGTATGAGGTTATACGAGACTCCCTTGGCTCTACTATTTTTGGGCTCCAGATTGAAGCAGGCATCCCGTATGGTAGAGATAACGATTTGCTCGGGATCAAGATGGTGACTCCAGAGGAATTTAGGCAACTGGTTATTAATCATGTTAAGAAATAGGTGTGTACATATGTATACGGCTGCCCGCTATCAAGAAATGTACGTAGCGTAGATAGCAGAAGAAACAGAACTCTCGCGGGTATGTTTCAGACTCAGAGACATTAAGTCTTGATAAAGTCTACTAGGGGGAAGATGAATGATATTGTTCTTGTGTCTTGTGGAGAATAGCCGTGAGAATACCGCTATGAATGGCATGATATAATTCCTAGTATGTTTCACCGAGCGGGATGTGTAGAACATGTAGATACAAAATATAATTTGCTGTCTGCAAAGCGTTATTCTCCCATGGAACAACGATCTAAATGCCATTTCTAGATACTGCATAGGCTCTAGTTAGGTAGATCCAAGTCTATACTCTAAGTCTCACAATCTCACTGCCAAGTAAAACCAGTCTAAGGGCCTCATTCCTTTGTGTCTGTAGTCCATTTACAGCCAGTCTAACCGTGATTTGAATCGAAATTGCGATATAAATGAGCTTTTTATGGGAATTAGTTTCGTTTGGCCTATATATTGTTAACAACTTATGTTAGTGGATCCTTGGAAACGCAGCGAAATATGGCAAGTTTCTATAGATGTCTAGCAACAAACATTGGATCATAATTCACCACATGAATCAGTCTTAATGAATTGAAACATTAGGGTTAAGAATTTCCAAAGCTAGAAGATTGAAGGGGCAAATGAATACCATCGTCTAGTTATTTTAATTGTCCTATGAGGCCTTCATACCCCGCATTCGCGTCTGGTCCAAACCCGATCGCTCGGGGATTTGCGACGACAGACAGAATATGCTGGCTACTTTTCATGCCATGGCCGGTCCTTCATTAAGGCAAGGAGCACTAGTATAATTTCTGATATAAGAGATGGATACGAGACTACGGAAATGATTAAGAGAGTTTTACAGCGACTCGTTGTGTTAAATAAGAGCTGTGGATGCAAAGCTCGAATTCTCTCTTCAGAACGAGGAGTTCTGTATCAGTACCCAATTTACGGGCACACGAGATCGACCGAGCCTTGTCAAATTAAGAAGCCCCAAGAAGCGCAAAGAGGGCGTGGTGCAACCTCAAAGTACAAATAGGAATACAACGGCGGATTCATGTATATAGAGACCGAAAAGCTGTACGCCAGTTGGGTTCACACACAAGCCAAAAAGTGGATCCAGCTGCATAGATTGGATCAACGGTATTGAAGGAGACTTGAGAGGTACAGTACGTGAGGGGGTTGTTGGGATGATGAGAAAATCTGCACTCGTAACAATCACTGAAGCGCTGCGAACAGCGCAATCTCCATTGTTGACAGCCTCGCAGAACCTATGGCGGGCGACTTTACTCTCAAGAAGAAGCTGTTAAAGCAACTCAGACGTAGAGGAGGGGATTCAGCGAAGCTGAAGACACAAGATGGCTCACCTACAAATGTCCCGGTCTCAGCAAATTCTTCACAAGGTATACTCAATATCTGCCCTTAATTGTTCTCACTGACAAACCTTAGAGCACTCATCCAACTCTCATAGCAACGCAGATCCACAGACCATAACCATCTATCCCACCCCACAGTCGACCACAGATGTTTCAACGTCGTTTCCCACCGCAACGCCTGCTGCTCTCTCAGACATAGTATTACATACCTCCCCAAACAATTCGGTAGAGGAGCTCTAGCTGATATACCCCAGAGAGCAAAAGGCGACCAACAGTCAAACAATGCAGAAGCAGCTACGGACCAAGATAAGATCAGTCGAGTTCGTTCCAAACTTTTACAACCGACAAGGCAGGCGCTTCTTGATCTTGAGAAGACTTATTTGCGACGTTTCCGAGTGTCCGATCCTCAGCAAGATAAAGCCCAAATCGAGGCAATTAAAGGTGGTCTACTCGAAAAGTCATACAGCTGGATTCTTGATCACCCCAATTTCCGGCAATGGCGCAACGAGCAGAGCCGGATGCTCTGGATTAAGGGTGGTCCTGGCACGGGCAAGACCATGCTTCTTTGCGGCATCATCAATGAAATAGAGCCATCGATGAGATTGAGCGACCAAAACGCCGACACACTACTCTCCTACTTCTTCTTCCAGGCAACCGACGTTCGTTTTAACAACGGTACTGCCATGCTACGCAACCTGATATACCTACTTGTTGTTCAACAGCCATCGCTCGCCCGGCGCATACGTGAGATGTATGGTCCTATCGACAGAGCGCCCTTTGAAGATTCAATTTCCTGGGACGATTTATCAGTCATCTTCATAAACATTTTGCGAGACCTGGTGGGGACGACCACCTACCTGATCATCGATGCCCTTGACGAATGCACTGATTTGGAACGCCTCATTGGTTTTATCGTGGGATGTATCTCTGAATGCTCGCATATCAAATGGCTCGTATCCAGCCGGGAAACCCACATCATCAAGCGATTCCTGAGGTCCAACGACTTTCAAATGGGGCTGAGTATCGACTTAGAGGAAAATTCTGTGTCTGAAAATGATGCTGTTGGCATATATATTGACACAAGGGTGTCCCAACTCAAGTCTTTACAAGACAACGATGCACTACAAGAAAGAATTCGGCATACTCTCCGCCAAAAGACCGACGGTACTTTTCTCTGGGTATCCCTAGTCATCCAGCAACTGCAAACAGTGGGATCAGGTGATATTGAGGCAGTGATCAGTGCCGTACCAACAGACCTACAGGGGATTTATGCTCAAATGTTAGACCAAATCCACAAGCTCGACGAAAGAGAGCACTGTCTGCTCGTGCTTACGACAATTACTCTTGTATATCGTCCCCTGCATCTGTTGGAACTAGTCGTTGTATCGGGACTGCCACCAATCAATACGGAAAGAGTCAAAGAAATTGTCAAGATATGCGGCTCATTCCTTACCTTACGAGAGGATCATGTCTACATGATCCACGCATCGGCCAAGGAGTATCTATACCAAAATTACAGCTCGTTTCAGCTAGCTGGGGTCGCACAAAGTCATACTGACATTAGTAGGCACTCTTTCTCCGCGATAGCAATGCTGAAGAAAAACATCTACAGCATTGACTTCGGCTTCAGAGCAGAGAACCTAGATACACAACCAGTTCATCCAGATCCGTTGACTGCAGTACGATACTCTTGCATATTCTGGGCTGACCATCTCTATCAAAATAAAAATGATCCAGAGTGCAAAGAGGCGTTGACAGACGACGGAGTGGTGCTCCCGTTTCTAAAAGCACACTTCCTTCGCTGGCTTGAATGTCTGTCATTATCGGGGAGCTTGTCAGCCGGAGTCAAGTCTATTAGAGAGCTTCAGCAGGTGGTACGTTAGTGAGCCTTCCTCGTGGCATCTAGCGACTAATCGCCTCCAGGTATCGCATCAAACGAATAGTCATGAGCTCACTGCCTTCCTGGGAGATGCTGAGAAATTTATCCTTAGCTATGGATCAATCATAGAACGCGCTCCTTTACAGACATATGGCACTGCACTCGTGTTCTGTCCGAAAACAAGTATTATCCAGAAAGAGCAATGGGGGGAAAGGCTATCGTTCATAAAAACAGTTACAGGTGTCAGAGACCACTGGGGCGCGCTCCGGCAGACCCTCGAGGGGCACAGCGGTTATGTTAATGCCGTTGCCTTGTCACCGGATGGTAAGACTATAGCCTCGGCTTCAAACGACCGCACGATACGGCTCTGGGATGCAACTATTGGCACGTTCAGGCGGAAGCTTGAAGGACATGGCGAGTGGGTAAGAGCTATTGCCTTCTCGCCAGACGGCAAGATGTTGGCATCAGCCTCAAATGACCACACGGTACGGCTCTGGGATGTAACTACAGGCTCATTCCAGAAGCTTGAGGGTCATAGCGAGTGGGTTAGAGCTGTTGTCTTCTCACCGGACGGTAGCACGATAGCCTCGGCCTCAAATGACCGTACAATACGGCTTTGGAACGCAGCTACAGGCATGTTCCGGCAGAAGCTCGAGGGTCACAGCGGGTGGGTTTATGCGGTTGCTTTCTCGCCAGACAGTATAACACTGGCCTCAGCCTCGTTTGACCACACGGTCAGGGTCTGGGATACAAGTAGAGGCGTACTTCAACAGACACTCAAAGGACATAGGGGTCCAACTAGGGCAGTCGGATTTTCACCAGATGGTAAGACGTTGGCCTCAGCCTCGGATGACCGTACAATACGGCTCTGGGATATAGATACGGGTGTGCTTCAGCAAACGTGTGAGGGACATAGAGATTGGGTCAGAGGTGTTGCTGTTTCACCAGATGGTCAGACACTAGCCTCCGCCTCGAACGACGGCACGGTGCAGCTTTGGAATACCGCCACAGGCACGCCCCGGCAAACACTAGAGGGGCATAGCGATTATGTTAATGCAGTTGCTTTCTCGCCTGATGGTCAGATGCTGGTCTCTGCCTCAGATGATTACACGGTACGACTCTGGGATACAGCTATAGGCTCACAGCAAACGTCAAAGGGACATAACGATAATATGCACCTTGTTACCTTTTCCTTAGATGGAAGAATGCTAGCTTCGGTCTCAGACGACGGTACAGTACAGCTCTGGGATACAGCTGCAGGTACACTTCAGCAAAAACTAAAACACAGCAGTTTTGTTACCGTCATTGCTTTCTCACCTAACAGCAAATTATTAGCTATAGCCTCAGATGACTGTTTAGTATGGCTTTGGGACATAATTACGGGTACATTTAAACAAGTGCTTAAAGGCCATAGCAGCTGTATTAACGCTATAGCTTTTTCACAAGATGGGAAAACGCTAGCCTCAGCTTCACACGATTGCACAGTACGGCTCTGGGATATGAACACAGGCACGCTGCAACAAACACTTAAGGGGCATACTGAGGCTATCGGGGCTATTGCTTTCTCACCCATTCGCAAAACGTTAGCTTCGGCCTCGGTTGACCGTACGGTGCGGCTCTGGGATATGAACACAGGCACGCTTCAGCAGACTCTTCAGGTACAGAGCATTTCAGCTTGGGTCACGGCCATTGCTTTCTCACCCAACGGGAAGATACTAGCCTTGTCCTCAACAGACCACACAGTACAGCTCTTGGATGCCGTTACGGGAGCGCTCCAGCAGACGCTCGAGACTAATCAACTCCTCACAGAAGTGGCATTCTCGAACAATGGTCAGTATCTGAACACGGACTATGGAATACTTGCATTTGCAGAAACCGCTTTACACGAAAAGTCTCCTGGCAAGGATGCTTATGATTATGCGTTATCCGTCGAGAAAGAGTGGGTGACTCTTGGCGGGAGGAATCTTCTTTGGCTCCCTCACGAGCACAGGCCTGCTTGTGCGGCTATATATGGTCAAACTGTTGTCCTAGGTCATCGTCCTGGCGGGATTACACTGTTGCGATTCAATTTTACGGATCTAGATCGATATTGACTCTCTTTTTTTTTCCTAGCAGACGCGTCGGAGAGAAGCATTCCATTTCTTTATATTACCCCAGATTTACGACTAGGAGTAATCTATCAGTGAATTTCTCACGTAGTCCTGCAGCACCCTTAGTGTTAAAGTTTTGTCAATCGGCACCTTCTAGCACGCGTGATCAAGGTATCCAGGTTGATAAAAGTCAGGAAAACGGCCTGTTTACTAATTATTCGTGTATTTGACTTGCTGCCTTGCTGCCGTACATTAACAGTTACTTTTCTCCCAACTGAGTGCCGGCTTATCCTACAGGAGCTCAAGTAGTTTCCGCTCTTCTAGGCTTTCTCTTGACAGACTCCTCGTCAAGCTTGTCTTCAGGCCTTGTCATTGCCTTAAACTTCTTCAACTGGCCACGAGTCAGTATTCTCATTCCAACTTCGTCGACATATCCAGATACCGCATCGAGTATCCCATCCCCAAACCTAAGAAGACGCTCAAGCCTAGAGAAGTTATCAAGTGCGAATTTCGCCTCGTAGTCTAGAATTTCAGAGATACAGCATTCTCTCTCTTGGTTAGTTCCAAAATTTGAGACAATTGCGTTTGCCAAGGCAAGTTGTATCTCAGCCTCACTGCTGTACACGCGGCATTTCTGTTCAAGAACCTGGGTTGCGTTTTTCTGGGCGTTATCTGAAAGCCATTCTTGTATGAACAAAGGGAAGCCTAGAAGGCAGGCGAAAACGAGTGGTGAGGATTGGATAGAGAAAAGGGTTGTTGAAGGCCAGATTTCCAAGTCATTCGAACTCTTGCTAATATCCGCAATGTAAAGAGGGCCTTCTTTCGTTAGGAGACGTCCGGAACGGTGCCGCTTCATGAGGAATTTGACTTCGGCCATCACATCAGGTGACAACATCCATGCAGAACGTGTAGGATATGTCATTATTAATCGGTACGCTTGAAATAATGACTGCTTTGCGATTTGATGAGTATCCCCAATCTCCACACTATCTGCGGACAAATCTACGAGGTGAAGTTTTGCTGCTCGAAAATGGTTCGACCAATATGTTGAGCTGTAATTAAAGAATTGGTCGGAAATGCCCAATCGGTGTCTGAATTTCCTTATACCATCGTCATATACTGTTTGGTCATGCTCCCATGCGTCTTCGATGAGCGCCTCAAGTTCCTTTGTTTCTGGGCGTTGCCTGTATATCGATAGGTTGGCTAAGCAGCATTCAGTCATTACCAAATGAGCCTCTTCCTCGGTGTTTATTGAACCTCTCCATTTAACAGCGTTCTTTGGTAAAAGCTCGGTGCTTGACGATATCGTCTGAAACGAGAAGGCTTTTGTATTTTCTTCGGTGATCCTGTCCATTGGGGTCTGCATTACCGGCGAAAGGAACTCTTTCGCCGTTTGGTGTATAAAGAAAAGTTTGCCATCATAATCGGTAATGAAAAATCCGCATGTGTTAATGACCCATTCCTTAAAAGCTTTTTCATCTGATAAACCAAGATCTTCCAAAGAGTCTAGCGAGTATTTGCCGCGAATATTAACAGCTACGTTTGCTGCGCCCATACTCAGAGGCTCCTTAGCGACATAGATGAGACGTAAAAGTGTCTCGACATGTCTACGATCAGTACTGCTAACATTGGATAACAGTTTTTCGTAAGCTCCAGGAACATCCTCGGGGAGCTGATCCAAAAGGTCTCTCCACCCATCCAGATTCAGTGGGTAATTGTTGTCTAGGAATTTGAAGACCAGACGAACCCAAAGATATGTCCGCTGCCCCTTTCCCTTCGTGTGAAGTCGTTCATACAGCAGCTTGGATACCTTTTGGCCTAGCCTTCTGTCTTCAATCAGACTCTCAACGCGGTGGCGGAATACAATGTCAATCTCATTCTGCAACTGATCTTTCTCACTCTTCTCTTCCCCTTCTAGACGCACAAGATTCTCAGCAATAGATCGGAACGAGCCTATAATTGCTGGATAGCCCCGGCTTGTAATTAAGAATCGTATACGCCTCTTGCTAAACTGATGAGAGGCGAGCAAACGCACCAGTCTTTCACGGCCGTCGCTATTACACTCATCAAATGCGTCGAAAACGCAAAATACAGTTCTCTCTGAGAGGTTCTCGCAAGCGTCCTCGATAAGCCCCCATAAATGGCCACAGTCTTTGAGCAACTCGGGCGACAACTTCTTGATATTTGTCCCTAGAGTATCGATAACATCTGGGCAAAGATTGAGGAGCTGATGAAGAATAGCGCTCAGTGCGTTGATCAAATTGTTTTGCACCGGATTGTCTTTAAAGAAGAAGTATCCAATAACGGCGTCTTCTCGCTGAGACGGCAACTCTGTTTCGACCAAGAATCGGGCTAGTACCGACTTACCGCAGCCTGGTTCAGCCGTGACGAGAAGCAATTCGTTTTTGGTAGAATTTAACCACGATGTATATTTTGGGTGTCTGCAAAACCACTCACAAGTACCTGGATGCCTTTGAGGGTTGAATTCCATTTGGTCGCGGTACGTGGTGGCTCCGAATCGCGAAATGAGCCCTACCAGATCATCTCTCCTCTCGGCAGCCCTCGTTTTTTCAGCTCTACTGGCAGCCTCGTTAAACTTCTTGACCTCAACCAGGATATCCTTGGTGTTTGACGCTGTTTGTAAAGAATATTCCGCCAATGTATTTATTCCATAGCTCTGGAGATCCTTTTCGATTGCTTCCCCGTGCTTTTTTATATCCTCTAACTTATCTTCCCAGCCGCTCAGGCTAACAATGTCTCCAAGGACGCGGACGACCGGATGTGTGCTGTAAGCGCGGCAGGCGCATTCCATTTCGAATTTCAGGAGAGATGTGAACAGGGTGACGACATTGTCTCTGAGGCTGCTTCGGTGTTGCTGAAGCGCGACATTATCTGGCCACTCCCGCTGCAGGACCACTTTGGTCAGTGGGATGTACCAATCCATGCGGTTCATTACATATTCTAGCCCCTCAGTCACTTTTTCTTCTTCTTTGATTGGTTTCACAATGATCTGGTTTAATTAGTACGATGATACGACCGGCATATGAGAACACTTACCGGGAGCAAGAGGCAGATGCCTGACCAGGCCATGGCGGCTGGTGGATGAGCTTGCAGGGCGTCTCCAACCCCTTTACCAACCTTTATGATGAGAGCGTCGGCATATAGGGCGACATTTTTCCAAGTCTTCTCTTGCTTAGCTTTTTCCAAAACCGGATTTAGAGTAGCCGTCATCATATCGACCCTGTCGGCCTCAGTAAGGCCTTCGAATTGGTTGGGAGCATCGGCCTGAACATCATCGACATATCGAGTGCCCGATATGGTTGCAGTAGCACGGTTAGTGAGTATCTTTTCGTACGCATTGACGAGTTTTCCTTCTTTCTCGTCGTTTCGCAACTGTTCGTACGCCTCAATCCAAGGGTCTCGGTCGGCTTCGGGGAGTTTCAAAGAGCCAAACTTGACTGTGACAGATCTCTTCTCTTCGATAACGGATTCATTTGAATGATTGCGACTCTTGTCACCTCTATCTTTTCCCAAGAAGAGTGATGAGAATCGTCCCTTTCGCAACCGGCCATTATTGCCCGCACTCTCTGCGGTAGCCTGAGATTGACTCGGTGTATGGGAGGGCTGAACATGATTCGCGTTCGAAATGCGCCTCCAGAATGACGACCTGTCCTGTCGTTCCATAGCAGCGCTTACATCGGTCGCGCGACAAGGCTAAGCTGTTTCGTTCTAACCAGACAATGGACCATTACTCACTTGCCGCCTGACAACAGGTCGGCCTTGTTTGGTGCTGAACTGGACCTTTTCCTTTCTTATTTCGCTCTCCTTCTTCCCTTCTTTCTTTTCCTGATTTAGTTGCTTAATTATGTTTCTAGGCTTGAGCCGACGTCTATTGCCTTGGGGAACGATATGTTCAATGTTAGGAACACAAGGCTCAATGTTACAGCCTACAGGACAAGCGGGGAAGCGGACTCTGCGGCTCCCATAGGTAGGGAAAATATCGGAATAAAAGTAAGCGAAAGAGGTTTCACAATCCGCGTGAGGTACAGATGAATTCTTGTTATGCAGCGATTGCCTACTCCACACTTTAATCTCCAGCTCCGCTCCTTAAGACTCTTAGACACGAACAGCATACAACTCGTGCCTCATGGTACTTGTGATTAGCACAATTAGCGAGGTTGTAAATATAAGGAATCAGCCTTCATAAAACTTGGAGCCTTGTATCTAATTGGCCTTCATAAGTCCATGCTTACAGCTGTTTAAGCTATAAGCATCGTTAAAGATGCAATTCCTATGGACTCCTCCAATAAATTTACTCTCAGAGCCTAATGAAATCACTTGACCACTATAGTTGAGCTTTCCAAGTGCTGATTTGGGCACGAGCTTCTACCATTCTACTATTATAAACGCCCATCAAGCATCTAAGCATCTAAGCTACGCCTTATAACGCTAACTTGAGAGGCGGATCGATTTACCTATTTCGGCATGTTTCTAGTCTAGTCCCCTTCTTAAAAACGGCCTTACAAAGCGTCTACTACATAAACTTCACCAATGAATATGCTCAGGTTATGGAGTAGCTTCCCCGATTTGCTAGTAGAACACGATTCTAGTGTGATGTGATTTACCGCGCGGCATGAGTAAGCACGCGCAGCTGATTTATAAGGGTGAACAAGAGAGAATGCATTCAAGCCCTCATATGCCGCCTTGTTTCCCCTCTTGTTGGATGACATAGTAGAGCTTTTACTTTCCAGTGGCAATTGTATCTATTCATTGTGAATCGTTCGCGCCAAAATGGTAATTATCATAGCATCACTCCGCGCGATGAGATATGCGGCTTACATCTAGTACATTGATGGGCATGCCACAAAAGAGAACGTTGCTAATACTTCCACAATTGAAATAGTCTAACGGCAATATCACTAGTAATTGGAAGAGCTTTTCCGACAAGTCTGGCAACTTCCAGCGTCCTCCTGCCGTCCTCCGTGAGAAAGTCTCCAAAGAACCTGGAGCCAAATTTCCAGCAGAGAAAGGCAGATATCACCTCTATGTCAGCTATGCCTGCCCTTGGGTATGTCATCTTTTCACGATTCCAATATTTCGATGCCAAGGCTTATGTGTATTATAGGCGCATCGAATTTTAATTGCTCGAAAGCTCAAGGGTCTGGAAGACATCATTCCGTTCACATCTGTACACTGGTATTTGAAGGACGGCGGTAAGTAGCGAGAGATCCTGAGACGCCACAAACAGCTAATCGTTTCATAGGATGGCGCTTTGCAACTGCCGAAGATACAGACGCCGAGGGAGAAAATGTTACACCAGACCCGCTTCACGAAGGCTTTACTCATTTACGACAAGTTTACTACGAGACTGACCCCGATTACCAAGCCCGATTCAGTGTTCCAGTGTTGTATGACAAGATCCAAAAAGTTATTGTAAATAACGAGAGCAGCGAAATTCTTCGCATGTTTGGCACGGAGGTTCGTTTCCAATGACTATCTCTCGATCACTGTGTATAACACGAGCTGACGTCTATCCACCACCAGTTTGACGACATCATCGACGAAAAGTATCGCAACGTCGTTCTATACCCCGAAGCGCTCCAGAGCCAGATTGACGAGGCCCATTCTTGGCACTATGATAACATTAACAACGGCGTGTATAAATGCGGTATTGCGTCGACGCAAGAAGCTTATGAGCGTGCCGTTACGGAGCTTTTCGAGGCCTTGGACAAGTGCGAAAAGCACTTGGCATCTACTGAGGGCCCTTTTTGGTTCGGCAAGACTCTTACAGAGGTTGACGTTAGACTGTAAGCTACCGCCGAACAATCACTCCGTTCTGGAATAGGCGAAGCAAATGCTGACATTAAAATTACAGCTATGTCACAATTGTTCGGTTTGATGTAGGCGGTCACTTTTTTCCCCCGGTTCCTCGACCTCTTAAGGATAAGAGCAAAGAGAATACATGAGGCCATTGCTAACAGTTTTGCAGCCCGTATATGTCCAACACTTCAAGTGCAACATTAGAGACATCCGCTCCGGCTACCCGAACATTCACAAATGGTTGCGAAACCTCTACTGGAACGTAGCGGGCTTCAAAGAAACCACCAACTTCCTGCACATTAAAAATCACTACACTAAGAGCCATACCCCCATCAACCCTCTTTCGATTACCCCCGTTGGGCCACTTCCGCACATCTTGCCTCTGGACGAGGAAGTTGCTGCTGTAAAAGCGACCGTGTAACTCTGCTCGTTATTGGACAATTGCGGGAGTGCTTGCTAGTACACATATAGCTAGTGGGGGGATTTTCAGCCAGCATCTTTGAATTGAACGATTGGCTGTCCTTGACCCCGTACCACTGCCTTGCTCTGCCTAATCTTGTGTTGAGAGATGCGCCAGTTAGGATTGAGAACAACCAGGTCAGCTCGTAGATCAGCTCGTCTCTTCACCGAGCTGAAGTAGAAATAGGTAACATCTACCAGGCTACCTAGCGTATGCAGGTCTAATTCGTATTGCTATTGACCTGCCATTCGTACGGTGAAAATCCACCGGTCTGACCGAATGCGTTGAAAGTCACAGCGGCTTCTCCACTAATTGGGCACTCTGACAGGGGTTGTCATCTTCAGCTTCAGCAAATGTAGGACGGATCGGTTCGCTTTACCTGATGTGTGTAAGATTCATCACAGAAGCAGTTACTAAACTAGCAACACGTAACTAAAACAGCAAGATGTTACATTGGATGAACGCTCGAATCTCATTGTGGTATTTTTTCGAGAGGCGGAGCAAGTCTTCAACCTCAATGCCTGAAGAATCTATGTATAAATAGATGGCATCGCATCTCTCTTCAACGGCTATTCTATAAGCTCTTGAGTCTTATACAACTTTACAACATCTCTCTCTTATTCTCGCCATGCCTTCTCTAAACAATCTCAAAGTTCTTGCCGTTGATCTTGATAAAGATTGGGATGGAGTTTTTGGCAGTTTTTGGAAATCATGGAGCATTCCAAGACAAGCCCCCATGGTAGTCACATTCCCTCATATTGGTGAAGGTGGTCCAAAAGAAGCTGCAGCTTTTGCAGTAAAGAAGGCTCAGTACCTTGCTGCTGCACAGACTAGTCCCGGACAGATGTGGTTCAAGCTTGTCGACACAGAAAAGTCACCACCGCTCATTGTAGGAGGCTGTTGCGTGACTCACTGGAAGGACGAAGAGAACCCGAGAAATATGCCTGATACTCCTCATTATGGATTTGAACCGGGGTCACAGCTCCGGTTAATGTCTGAGCAGTTATATGGACAGTTGGATGAGTGGCACCGCCGAGCAATGCAAGGACGAGAGCATATTTGTAAGTCACAACCCTGATATTCATCTTGATGAGACTTACTGACTCCTCGGCCTTGCAATAATGTAGATGGCCAAGCCATGTGGATCCTCCCTGAATATCGCAGTCTTCATGCTGCACCACTCCTTACAGGCAAATATGAATCCATACTTGACGAATTTGACGTCGAGGGATACACCGAGTGTGTCCAACTGAGCAGGGGAACGCTCGAAAGAGCCGGCTCTATCCTCTTGAACGTCATCAATTTTCCAATGAAAGTCGAGAACCCGAGCGATGAGACCAGGGATTTGATGGAGGACTTTTTATCTGAACCGCTATATTTGATGTGGAGGCCACGGAAGAGTGACAAAGGCAAGGATGTTACACCTCCCTCTATTGGGTTGAGGCATTCTAAGCTGTAAGGAGAATTCTGTAATTTAGATCTCGTATGAGAAAGTCAAGCATTTCTTTCCTGTTAGCGGAATTGACCACAGTCCATCCCATATCTGTCTATATCCAATTCAGTAGCACTTAGCGCTCTAAGTCACATAAAACTGCAGATCTGTTCCTGTTCCATGTGCACACCATAAATGGGCACGCAAAAGAGACAATGTGTTTTTAGTGGCATGATCCTGATCCTGATCCTTTAGTTTCATGAGAGATGCCGGTCGCGTGTGGCATCCAAGACCCCAAGTGTATGAAACACACATGGCTCTTGGCTCAGCCCTATTCCCGGTGCTTCCCAACCATCCCTGTCCTTGTCCGTTTCTTCTAGTAAGGTATAATTGGCGCAACGGAGCGACAGATGGAAC
Organism: Trichoderma afroharzianum; assembly: GCA_037893235.1. Lineage (NCBI taxonomy): Eukaryota > Fungi > Ascomycota > Sordariomycetes > Hypocreales > Hypocreaceae > Trichoderma > Trichoderma afroharzianum. The sequence goes on along the minus strand of JBBLXW010000049.1, from coordinate 131,794 downwards.
AAGATCAGCGGGATCCTATTGTAATGTCACTGCTTTGCTGACGCCATGTGTCTACCAAACATGTACTGCCGCTTACAGTGTGCTGTTTTAAATGGATGCAGGATCGAAGGCGTTTCGTTTCCACAACTAGCTGTCGTTGTGCATTTGATGCCGCATCAGAGGTGTGGTACTGCTCGCACCAATGCGTTGCTGTGGTTAAGCATCCTTCTATGATGAGAAAGCTTGTCATTACTTTGGATATATATCTTAGGCATATCGACATCTTTTCATCTTTGTCTGCTTGAACCATGGGTAATTTGATGATACACATACCTACTGATACATCTCTATTCACACTAGTTACAAGCGCAGACATCCATTTTCAAGCATATTAACGCTCAAACAGCTATTATTTACAACACACCATACCCCTTGCTCGACCAGCCCCCTCTGGCACAACCGGCAGGGGAAAGAATCGGCCTGTGTAGCCATAGAAACCACAGGAATTGAACTATAGCCACAGTCAGCTTACGCTCAAGCATACCTCGCAGGTAGTCGGTACAGCCACGGAGACAAACGGCAGTAGGTCTGGCCTTCAAAGTCGCCGTTGAGGCTGCTTTCAAAACACCACGCGAAGAAATGTCCGGTAAGTGAGTACAGACTTCCTACGTAGAGGCATTCCAGAACGAGTCATTGTACCCCAGGAAACGTCACGGAATCATCACTGGATGTCTCAAGGAAGCCTAGTGTTTGGTAAAACGACGCCGTACCACATAGATTGAGCACTCGGGAAATTAATAGAAATGAAAAGATCGAGAGACATGTGACTCAATTGGTCGCCATGCTTAGAATCTGTGTAATTTGCTTCAATATATCCTTTGGTGTTTACCTAGTTGAGGGAGCATTTGAAGCATTTGGCATTGAGTGGGGACGGGAACGGGTTTAACTATTGCCGGAGCCCCGCCAACTTTTCATCTATGAATCTAGAATTTTTTTTCCGTTTTCCCAATTCCTTGCTTCCTTCATCACCTTCAATTTCTTCCTTTCTTCTTTGCAAATTCGTTTCGGCCATTTGTGTGCGCTTTGATACTCGAGCTATCAGCACTATTACAGCTAGCAGCAGTATCTTCATCAATGAGATATACATGTTTCCCCCTTTGCGCTTGACCGATCTCGTGCCTCGTGCGACTCGTGAATTTTTTTTCTTCTGTCCTCCTTTGGTGGCACATTCGAAGCTTTAGCGATCCTCTTTTCTCCGTGGTCGCCAGAGTCAATATGATGCCTATACAAACCCTTTTCTCTGTCGTGTTACAAAGTCTCAGCGTTTGCAATGAGGAACTTTGCGTCAAAATTCTACGAGATACATTCTTCCACACAATTTCCTTGTTTTTTTTTTTTCTCTTTGTTTTCGCAATGTCGAGACCACAGTGGGGCGTAGGGTTATTCTCTATTATCAAACTGCCTCTAGCGCCATCTATGAAGTCTTCTTCTCGTCCGTAGTACTCGTCTCCTTGCTCTTCTCTTCGGCAGGAGCTGTAACAGGTGTTTCCGGCTGCTTTGAGCCCAAAACGAGCTTGAAGATGAAGGTCAGGATGTCGCTCAACAGCGTGACGATGCCTGCGCAAGCGAGCTGCCACGATGCGATACTGACGCTCCCCAGGGGAGCACGCGGGAACGAGATGATCCACTCGGCATAGTAGGGAAACCAGCCATGCGGCAGCCAGAACATGGGCTCAGTGGCATACCAGAAGGGGATAATGTATTGCGGCGCGCGAGTAAGGAGGAAGCGCAAGGCTGTGAGGGCGCTGTCGAACCTAGAGCGGGCGGAATCGAGTCCCTTTTCTACACACGTAAACGCAATGAGCACCGGTCAGTATTCTAGTCGAAGATACCAGGGGAGATATATAATGTCTTGGGGATGGCAAGAGATGTACGCACTCGATGCCTCAAGCTGCTCGAGGAGCTTGTCGTGCTTGCGCCTCAGCTTTGCCCACTTTGCAAACTCGTCCTGGCTGCTCGTGGCATTCATCTCCCGCCGCACAGCAAGATAATCGGCTTGGACTTTTCGCTGCTCGGCGGCGGCTTTGGAGGTCGGCACGGGGAGGAAGTTGATGAGGGTCCAGAGCTGCGCAAAGACTATTAGCACAAGGTATCCAACAATAAAAATTTGCACGAGAGAGATCCCCAGGGGCTATGGTATAGCTGAAGGCGTACCAGGTCGTTGATCTTTGCCGCACCGACTGCGTTGATGAAGCTCACGGTGGCCTCGACGAGGAACACGATGAGCATAAGGTGAGCCATGTTTGCGGCTTCGAAATAGCTTTGCGAAAAAGTGTACAAGGTGATGCTGATTTCCCAGCCTGCCGCTTTCTCTCAAACTGCGGCAAAGGCGAAGCTCTGCTCTGCTCTGCTTGTGGCTCGTGGTGAAATGTTGGACAGGTGACTTCTGCAGCTTGACTTTGGCCAGCTGGACAGACAGACAGACAGACGACGTATGTCATAACCCCGAGCTATTGCATGTGGGCTGTCTGCCGTGCCTCGCCAGCTGGGCCGACTCCACCATGCACTTACCCTGCACTAACCTTGAAAGCGATACAAAAACACGCGTTGAATCGACAAAACGACTTGGGGCTTTCAAATGTCGAGAGCTTTGGATGACGATGTCAAGAGGGCAATCAAGCAGGGCGACCATGAGCGGGTTTTTTGCAGAATCGCGGATGCGCTGTCGCAGCGGCTGCCGGAGTTGCTAGAGATTGAAATGCTGGGGCGAAGCCACATGGTTGATGGACAGACGATACTCCTACAAGATGGACCGGCAATAGCAGTGCCAAAGCTACGATTGGTGCAAGCCTTTCTTTATGCCCGCTGGATACTTCAAAAACACGTGGAAGGATTGCGGGATGAGACCAATGAGGATGGACTTGTGTCGAGAGCGACAGCTGTGATGCTCTTGATGGACCCTGAACACCTTACCGCTGCAAACACGAGGAAGAGGCTACTCCAAGACACGATCAAGTCAGGCACAGATATTGAGTCAAGACTTTACGACGAACAGTACCTGATAGATAGCCTTCTTACAAGTCGCCTTCATCGCCATACGAAATCGCCCACGCTATGGAGCCATCGCCAATGGCTCATGCAGCGCTTCCAAGATCACGGCCTCGAGATAGACGCCACAGACACTATGAAAAGGGTCATCTCGGTAGCCGCCGAGCGACACCCACGCAACTACTACGCCTGGCTTCACGCGCGGTATCTCACCAAGGCCGTGTCCGAGACGGCGTCGCAAGGGGAGAACCTCCCGGGCATGCGAGGGGATAAGGATACCCTCCCGGGCATGCTGGACGCGGCGAAGAAATGGGCCATGGCCCACCACGATGACATCTCTGGGTGGGCGTTCCTCATGTTCTTCCTGGACCGGCACCCGGAATACGCTGGGTCTGTTGTTAGCGAGGCGACGAGGCTGGCGGCTTCATTTCACTGGCGGAATGAGTCGGTATGGTACTTTTTTAGAAACATTGTCGCGAGGCCTTGGTGTGACCAGGGTTGTCGAGAAGTGGTCGAGGCTACGAGGCTGGCGCTGCTGAGCGGCGTGGAGGAAAAGTCGGATGGAGCGAGATTCTTGGAACAGGCATCAAGTTGGATCCAGACGTATCGTTCCGCACCTGTATAAGCGATGGCGTAAAGAGAGAGAGAGAGATACCTACATGGAAGAGGCGCCGGTTATTTGTGTTCCCATTTTGCTCAGTAAGAACTTTAAAAACCTCTTTTTGCCCTTTCTATGCACGAAAGAAATCGAGCCACAGCGTTCAGGGGGAGGACGATGTGGCTGTGAGCAAGGCCAGAATCTCCGCGTTTGGACATAGTTTAATAAGGTGCACCGTGCTGAATGCCGGGGGTTGTTTACTCGAGGGCAACATCAATCCTTGATTCCCCCCCCCCTCTTCGGCCGACACCAAGGCTTTTCTTGGCCTTACCTACGGTTCCGTAGCTGCGGTGATTTAGGATGGATTCAGGTATGCCGAGAAGATTAAGAACAGCATCATCCGCATTCCAAAGCCGGGGGTGACCACTCATCGGAGCGTGATGTCCGTGAACTGCCGAAGATGGTGGTGGGTGACGGGGATATTGGCATGGCTTCAGCATGACACTTGTCTGCCGAGTTAATTTACGTAAGGAGAGATGTGACGGATGAGTTTTGACAGATGGAAGGATTAGAGTTGGTTGCATGAATCTAGGATGAGATGGTGAGCGGCGTTGGAGAACCCTTTCCGGGGCGCCAAGCCGACGGGGGTGGTTGAGCAAGCAGCAGCATTGAGGAAGAGAAGCGAGAAGCGAGAATGAGAGTGGGGGGAGAAAAGAAGCGAAAATGCAATGCATGGAGTTGATGCTCTAAAAAAAGGATTAGCTACTGCTATTAAAAAAGACCGCGGAGATGAGAAGAATGTAGACGAGCTCGACAAGTAAACGAGATTGTCTTCAACGTGAATACTAGTAGCGACAACAACAGCCGGAATATTGGATGAACTGGTTAACACTCCGTACATCAACTAGTAGATGGATGTGCAACAAGATCGTGGAAATTGCGGCAGTGTAACTCCGTATTAGCGTGCGGACGAGGGTGTAAGTCCCAAGGCCTGGGTGATCGGGCCTTTGGAGATGAATCCTTGGGCTAGCTCCACGATCTACAGAGCCATTGCCCCGATAGAGCAGCTCCAAAACTCCAGAATAGGCGTCACTGATAGTATCAGATGTTACAGCCTGGGAGGTAAGGTGGTATCAACTCGAGCAAGTATAGAGACAAGTATAGAGACAAGTATAGGGACAAGTACGACTTGTACAGGCATCCGGATGATGCAGTCCACAGCATATTGGATGGCAGATTCGGGATTTATCGTAAAGATGGAATGGGGGAGAAAAAAGAAGAACCTGAAGACATAAGCTGAAGACACACATGATTGAAGTTGACGTGTATCGCCATGGTTGGCAATCCCCGTCTCGCGCACGCCGCAGTTGCAGCTGACAGGCTGGATTGTGAGACCTTTTCCCCTCGTTTTCTCCCTGCCTCTACTCGCTTCGGCAGCCACATCTACATTGACATCTCCATCGACATTGATAGGTGATCAAATGGTGGTTGCATTGCGAGTCGAGTGCGACAATACTTGTACAGATGGCCCAGTGGTTGAGGGGTACATGGACTCATATTAGGCCCTTGGCGCCGTTGCAAGTACACACACATGAAACCGAGCACATACATACATTAGCACGTGCAGTTGGTCGCAGATGGGCTTGGAAGCCTTCCCTGCATTGGCGAGGTTCGATCTGCGCATCGGCAAGGTACAGGGCGTCTGGGTTCAGGTTAGAGGTTTGAGGCTAGGCCAGGCGTGGAGAGTCTTCGGCTCTTTGAGGTGCTGGAACTGGACTGGGATTGGCGGCCTTCAGCGCTGAGGCTTTTCGTTTAGTAGCGGCCCGCTCGGCTAAGCACAATCGCCCTGCCCTGCGGATGGCGATTTTAGAGGGCGAAAAGCCGAGCGGCAGCGGCGGCTGGAGGGCGGGCAGCTGGTTGAAACGAAACGAAACGAAAAAAAAAAAAACGACAGGCGAGAGACGGATGATGGGCGCTGCATCTCAAATGTCTTATGTCTGATTTTTGCATTTCCGTCTGATTTCCGCGTCTCGAATAGGAGGACGTCCACAGGCATGGGGCCTAATACCGCTGTTCGGAGTCAATCGATGTCAATGCTGTTTCCTACAGCCGGAGCTGCCGGCCAGGCCAAAAATTGGCACTCGAGATGACGCCCAGAGACAAAAGTCAGGCGGCTCATGTCATGTGAGTTGCAGCAAAGCATCAGCATCAAACCCAAGAAAGATAATACCGAAGCTCACCACGTTACCGCAGAGTCAAGCATCGTCCTCTACTGGCTCATCTGAGACTCCAGTTTGCTGCAAGTGTTGCTGCAAGTGTTGACGCCAATGGAAGCCGCATTTTGGGGGAGTTCTCGTGCAAGGGTTAGGGGGAGGGGCCCCCATTTGAGCTGCCCTCTTAGTCGATACTAGACACTCAGATCCTTGCCGTTGTCTCGGGCGGTGGTTTTCTGCGTCTGGTTGTTTGCTTTAGCGACCCAGCACTTGGCTCCAAGCGGTTGGTTGGTATGCGGATACGTTGGGTTAGGTGGATGGTTTGCAGCGAGCTTGCAGCAGACCGAGAGCCAACCCTGGTAACGAGGTCATTTAGATTGATTGATGCCAGTCTAGCATGACCTCGTTTGATATTCCAGTATCGTGGATGGAGTTTGAGCGGCGCCGCTTCGAGCTTAGCAGCCTCGAACCAATGCAACATGATTCAGTTCCAGTTGGGCTGGTGGTGTACTGTCAACCTAGAACTGAACTGTATCGAGTCCAATGGATATCACTCAATCCAATCCCCGGAACGTGCTAAGCATGGCATGACCTCCACACGATGCAACGTGAGGTAATACGCCGCAAACCCGCATGCACGATAGATTGAAGGAGGCGCCACAGCGAGAAAGACACAGATGTACACGAAACAACATCTTTGTTTAACGAGCAAAGGGCGATTGCGATAGAAGCCGATTCGAGACAAGGCTTGCAGAGAGGCTTGCGGAAAAGACAAAAGACAGCAGGTGATGCATCATGAGGACCATCGGCTGGGAAGATGTGGAAGAAAGGAAGAAAAAAAGACGGATGAGGCGTCGCCAGTTGGTACCACCGCCGCTGGTATCGGTACCTGTACAAGCCCGCTCGCGCTTTTCCCCGCGCTAGAGACAGCGATACGGCCCTGCCCGCGCCAAAAGTGTCGACGCGGCTGGTCGTTTTGGTAGCGCTCTGGTTTTAGTACTTGTACTGAGCCAAGTCCCCGAGGGTTTCATTAATTTGGACATCTCGCTTCAATCTCCCTAGCTCTGGGCCTCCTTTCAGACTCTCCACAAAAGCGACGTCGATTATTCCAGGGCAATCTCTTGCTCTTGTTCTTGCTTTAGCTTAGCGTCCGTGGCCTCGATAAGGGCCTCGTTCAATTTCCATCCAAGCTTAACTTCTGTTATCTTTCTTCGCCTCCCCTCATCGCCGCATCGCCATTCCTCCTCCATCCTCCTCTACCTCTCCTTCCCCCCCCTCCTTCCATATAGACTTGCCGTTTCCTTTGAGTCTTTTCCCGTCATCTTTTTTTATTTATTTAATCATTTTATTTTATTTTTTCCCCCATTGCTTTCCGTCGCGTTTAGCGGGCTGCAGCATCGTCTATCCTTAATATTAGCGCATCGTTCCTTGTTTTGCTTGTACCGGCATTTGCATAAGCTCTCAGCTTCCTCTTACGGTTTCTCTGTTTCTCTCGTCTTGTTTGCGATACCGAACCGACAGTCCGATTCGAATCCATCTGCAGCATCTTCTCTCTTCCCTGCTTGAATCTGATTTCCCCCCTCTCTGTCGAACTTTTCTTGAATCTGCTCTGTTCGCCACCCTCGAATTTGTCGCCATCCAATTCCCTCCTCCAATTCTTTTGCTCCTCTCCAGTAATCTGGCAATGTTATATGCGTAATTTCTAATCACCTAATAACTTGACTCCCGGGCTTTTCGAACCCCAAACCGCTGCTTCTCATCTTAATTCGATATGCGCCCAAATACCGTCTTGCTGGCCCCGCTGGCTTTGTATGCGTCGGGCGCCCTTGCGTTCTATCCGTATACGCCGCCGTGGCTGAAGGAGCTTGAAGAGCACAATGCTGGTGAAGCAAAGAGGAGTGTGGAAAATGGCATGACATTCGACGTCAGGCGAAGAGCATCCAGACGTGTAAGTCCAAGTCGAAATCTCATACGGCGCTTATACATGCTGACCCATGATTCGCTAGGCTCCTGCATCGCAAGAAGAAAAGGCTGCATGGCAAGCGGCTTTGCTAGCTCACAAATACAACGAACGAAGTCCCTCGAGTTCCAACCATGATTCGAACCTCTCCAAAAGAGGCAACCAATTCCATATCATGGAGGCCGTTGACCCCAAAACCCCAAAGACTGCGGGGCTCGACCAGGACGGAACCGATTATTCGTATTTCGTAGAGGCATTGCTTGGTTCTGAGAAGACTAAGATGTATATGCTTCTCGACACTGGAGCTGGCTCGAGCTGGGTCATGGGCACCGACTGTACATCTCAGGCATGCTCTTTGCATGACTCCTTCGGGCCCGATGATTCGTCTACACTCAAGTCCGGTTCAAAGGATTTCTCCATCGCCTATGGGTCTGGATCTGTTAGTGGTTCGCTGGTCACCGACACCATCGAAGTGGCAGGCATGAGCTTGTCATATCAATTCGGTTTGGCCACTAATACCTCTTCGGATTTCGTTCACTTCGCTTTTGATGGCATTCTCGGCATGTCTATGAACAGTGGTGCCAATGAGAACTTCCTATCGGCATTGGAGGGTGCTGGCATGCTGAGTCAAAGCATCTTCTCCGTCGCATTGGCTCGAGCATCAGACGGTGTCAACAATGGTGAAGTCACTTTTGGTGCCACAAACCCTTCCAGGTACACTGGTGCCATCACGTATACCTCTATTCCTACTGGTTCCGACTGGTCCATCCCGTTGGATGACATGTCCTACAATGGCAACAAGGCCAGTGCCGGCGGCATCAATGCTTACATTGATACCGGCACCTCCTACATGTTCGGCCCGGCAAAGAACGTCAAGGCTTTGCACGCTGTCATTGATGGAGCGCAGAGCTCAGACGGCGTCACTTGGACGGTTCCCTGCGATACCACTACCCCTCTCGTCGTCACCTTCTCTGGTGTTGATCATGCCATCTCCAGCGAGGACTGGGTCTCTCCCAAGGATAGCACTGGAAAGTGCACCAGCAACGTCTACGGCTATGAGGTAGTTGCTGGATCTTGGCTCTTTGGCGACACATTCCTGAAGAACGTCTACGCGGTCTTCGACAAAGACCAGAAGCGAATTGGTGAGTTTCTTTTTGTGAATACATGACTTGCGATACCTACGAAATACTAACTTGATTCAGGATTTGCTAAGCGTACTGGCTCCTCCACCGGTAACAAAAGTATCGCTACAGCCACAGATACGAGCGTTGCCTCTGCTACTGCAGAGACCACCGGCACAGCCACCTTTGAGCCCCCGTCTTCGACCGAGCCTCCCATGGGCCTCAATGGCCAGGAGACTTCAACCGTAGCCCAGCCCACTCAAACCACTGGCTCCTCAGGGGCTGCATCGCTTATCCAGAGTGGCAGCCCGGCTCTTGTTTTATGTATATTGCCTTTTCTTGTACTGCTGGCATGAGATATTGCCAGGCTCACCATTCATTACTCTACTTTTTAATTGTTGAACCCCCCCCCTTCCCCCCGAGATAGTCCCTGGCTACCTCCATGGAAAAACCTTCCGTCTCACGGCGCGATTGTGCAGCAGCTGCACCAATGAGAGTCTTTTGAAGCCATTTGAGCACATCCGAAATAAACGCGTCACTCGCTATAGCAGATTTAGCTGCAAGATACCCCTCGTATGAGTTTCAATGGCAATAGGATGTGAAAATCCTTAGCTGCTCCGATTCGACAAGGCTTCGTGGCCGTATCCATATACATGTACACCAGGGCGGCGCTTATCACTACAAATATTCTGCGAGCATATCTGCGAATTGTTGCGCACTCCATTCGTTTGAAGTAGCATTCTGCGCACGGAAGGCGTTGGGCAATGAACCCTCGTTTTTGGGCTGGCATACACGTCATGTTTACTTTGCATTGTTTGTTTTGGGCTGGCATATACGTCACGTTCACTTTGCATTGTTTGTCTGTTGTCACATTTGCCATGTCAACGTTTGTATTTTTGTAGTAGCATAGCGTTGTTAGATAGTGAAAGCCATCAATGTCGAATCCAGTAAATGCAAATAACATTGCAGCATTTTGAAGCTCTCGTGTACACCGCCGTCCGTTGTATCTCCTGCTTGCCCTGCTGATACATCCTCGCTGTTAAAGCTACCCGCCGATTAATCTGGCGGATATTGGGTGTCAGCCGCTTGATTTCATGCCGCCTAATGACATGTACACTGTCTTGGGGCCGACTTATGCTCTTAGTCCATCTAATCGTCGTCAAATGCCAACGCCGTCTGATGAATGTCGAGGGTACTGACACCTACTCATGCTGATGCAATCCGTATGGGCAAACGATAATTCTTGTTCCAATTCTTTAATTGGAACCCACGACTTTGTCTCGTTATTGAATCTGTGGTTAAATTGAATGTTAGCGGAGCCGCCAAAGTGAAGACTAAATGACCTTCTAACATACCTGTGATAGTCTGTATTAGTTAAGGACCTCTTTCCGCATTCTGCTTGTAACATCAGTTTAGACAATCATGACAAGACAACTGATCAGCATTGTTGCGATAGAATCTGACTCCTATCATTATAAACACGGAGCTTTTGAGTTATCGACAAAAACGCCGGCCTATGTCTGATTATACATCTGTCGGCGGGGAGCCAACATAAATCGTCAATAGACTTGGATCCCCAGCTGCAACTGTCCCTGACGCATCCTCATTCCCATTAGGATTGACGTCGTCGTATGAAAAAGCGTATCCCCTACCATCCACCTGCAATTCATGTACAAGTCGGCTATAATGATTCGTTGGGCTGACCATGTAGTGATAATCTGACCCCAAACTGGGCTGGACGTATCCTCCTTGGAGGAGAAGCGTCGAACGCACGAACCCGGCACAGAGACGGGGGACCACGGCAAGGTGAGTGGCAGTCTCGTTCTTGAGTCGAGCAAAGGGGCCGCCGTTGCAGCCCCAGATGTCGGCTGCTGTGGGCTTATGGTATTCGTGGGGGTCATTGCCGCAGCGCATGATGCCGTTGTCGACTAGGCATGAGACGTTACCGAGCTCTCGTTGAGTGTCAATGATGAGGGGCGTTTTTGAGTAGGTGTCCCAAACGTCGTCCACATACTTTGTCCAGTACTCTTTAAAGGCGGTTTCGTTTATGTTCTGGTAATAGTTTGGAGAAATGACTCGGATTGGACGGTGGTCGTCGGCCATGACGCACATTCCGATCCAGTGATGGCCATCCTTAATCTTCTGTTCATAAAGGCCGTAGCATAGCTTGCCAACAGCGTCTGGTTGGAGTCCGCGGGTGATTTGGGGAGTACCTCCGCCTGTAGTCGAGAGAACCATGCTGAGGATGAGTCCGACAAAGTCGACGTAGCTGATGTTGGCGTAGATCGATCCATCTTCGGGGTACGTCAGTTCTATGAAGCCCCAGTTGAGAGAAGCGCTGGGATCATTGGAGTTGACAGAAGGCTGTACGAGGCCTTCTCCGTCTCCGCGGTCGAGAATGGCGAACGTGAGATTGCCCTCGCAGAAGTAGATCCTTCCCGAGTTGAGGGAAATGGATAGGTTGAGGGTGATGGATTCGTTTATGGCGGGTAGAGGAATCGCAATGTCTTGTTTGATCTCGACGGGGAGGGAAGAGCCGTTGGAGTTGGGGTATACGAGTCTGCCGTCTGCGGCGATGAAGACGATGGCGCCGTGCTTGTCTAGGCCTTGGATGTAGGCATTGATTGGGCCGCCAGCGTAGTTATTGACGAGCTTCAATGGTAGAGCGTGGTTGCTTGATGGCTTGCTTTGGTCGACATTGGGGCGATATGCGCCGTTGAGAATGTTTCCGTCGGTGATTACCACGTCTTGGGGTCCGCCAGGTTCTGCGAGGGTGGCTCCCCGTTCTAAAAAGGTTGCCTTTTGAGATGCTATTGACAAGGCGACGCCGGCCATGAGAAAGAGGCTTGTGAAATGCATTGCGATGCTCTGGGAATATTGACAAGGAGTTGATACGTTTGCTGATAAGCTATGATTCGTGAGATGTCTTGATGGATGGTATTGACATGTTAGATACTACTTCTTCAAAAAATGCGTCAAATATTGAGCATGAGAGAAGATCTCGTGTTGGGTAGAAGAGACGCTGTTCAAAACTCTATAAAACAAAATTTCCCAAATTTTATATGAACAATGGCGATAGGCCCCCGTTTTATATTTCTGTAATTAAGCTATCATGGCTATTCCTGCCACTTTTATCAATAACATAATGATAGATATAATTGAGGAGTAACTTTAAAACCTTATACCAGAGGGCTATACGAAGCCTCCAGTCACTAGTCCAGATATGAAAATGATATACGTGTCGAATAGTGTCTTATTGACCTACGCTCAAGTCACACCATGCCATTGACACACTGTGGCATAGCAAGTAATTTATAACATAAACCTTACCATTTGGTGCTTTGGAGATGGCAGCGGAAACAATTATTAGTATCTTCTGGTTCATATGGCTGGTTCTCCTGTTCCTGGGTGGAAGACCTGAACAATTTCCCTCGTTGGAGTTAACACAGAGCGCTGTATGGGTGTACAGTGTAGCTAGGGCTGTTCTAGATTTGGATGAAACAGAGTCAGGAAAATACTTTCCTAGAAAACCTGAAATGAGGACTAACAATAGATAAGTATATGTATATAGATGCGCCACGACGGAGTTCTTGAAAGCTACAACAAAGCTTGATAAGAGAGATACAGGTGGTATTGACCAAGAACAATTACAAATTCGGTACCGGACGAGGCGCAGCAACTGCCTCGTATGCCGCCATGAAACGCAGTAGTAGCTCTTCTTCGTTTGCTCTGGCCAATATGCACAAGCCAAATGGTCGTCCATTATATCGCAGTTGGCCCACAGGCACCGTTGCGATTGGATAGCCTACTAAAGTTAGAGAAATATGTTCCTTTCTTATCATTCATGAGAGTTTTTTCACCTGCTGCGGCGGCGTGTATACAGAGAGAGCTATCGCCAGGAGCCACGATAAGGTTCACGCCCTGGGTGTCGAAGGCAGTGTCGATAATCTGTTGGCCTACCTGTCGGAGGCCGTTCCGCAACCCCTCAATCTTCTTTGGGTCGTCGTTGCAGCTGAGAGTTTTTTCGAGGTCGCCTTGTTCAGTGAATGCTAGAGACATGAAATCTTAGAGATCATCACTCATGTATGCTTCTGGCAATCAGAACTTACGCGGGGGCATCGCCTTTTCGCTATTGTCTTTGTTGAATTTGACAATATCTTCTGCACTGCTTACTGGACATTCGTCAAACGATTCAATGAAACGGAGTATGCCTACATTTTTAAATTCCCAGACTGATAGGTGTGCGATTAGCGATTTAGACTTGAGATTTGGGTTACTTGATGCTCACATGCGATGGGCATAATGGCCTGCTCTCCATCCACCGTCAACTGGTCGACGTCGGCAATCTTGGTCGGGTATTTTAACGAGCAGCCATCTTTCTGTAGGAGTTTGACAACGTTTTCGTATTCTTCCACCTATATAAAATTAGACGTAATGAAGATTGGTGCAGGCTGAGAATTTACTCACCATTTGTTCTGCAGTGCCTTCGTGCGGCGGGCACACCTCCTTTGCCATTTTCCACACATTGGGGTCTAGAAATCCGACTGATAGTTCTTTCCAAGTCCCAAAATCTGGAGAATTAAAAGTGCGCTGTAGTAGAATCTCGGCCATTGTTCGCACATCCGCAGAGCTTTTTGCCATGGGCCCTACGCTGTCAAAAAAGTCCGTCATTGAATAGGTACCAGTCGTATCTAGAGCACCAGTTGTGACTTTGAGAGCGTAGAGACCGGCACGCGTCGAAGGGGTGACGATGGATCCGATTGTTTCTGTGCCCATTGCGAGAGGACTAAAACCAGCTGCCACAGCAACTGCAGAGCCGGTAGAGGATCCTCCTGGGGCCTGGTGCGTATGAGCATCGCCTGTCGCGGATTTAATAGAATGCCAATGGTTTACTGACTGAGTGTCCTAATAAGGTTTCATTTTCTTCAATCTTGCCCACGTATGGAGATAACGTTTGGCCACCATGGCCGGACCATCCTGGCATCATCTTTGTCATTTTCATGCCAGCAAACTCCTATCATCATACCCATTAATAGAGAAGAGAAAAGCATTCAAGTTTATTCATACCGTCATGTTAGCCTTTCCTATGATTATCAGACCAGCATCTATCAGCAACTGCGCAATGACAGAGTTTTTGCTGGCCTTGGCACCGACAAACGCCCATGATCCTGCGGTATTGCTCATCCCAAGATTGGAAGCGGTGATGAAGCTATCCTATAGAGCAACTCAGCCTGTGTAATGCCTTAAATAGAGAGTCATCAATCAAAGCAAACATACCTTGAGAACAATCGGGATTCCGTGAAATGCGCCGCGTACGCTGCCATTACTGCGCTCTTCATCCAAGGCTGCAGCAGCGCGCAGCACTTTATCGCGGGGTGCGGGGGAGATGAGGGTATTGAGAGCAGGTTCATGGCGATCTATTTGGTCAAAACACTGTTGGACAATCTGGACGCTGGTGATTTGCCCGTCCGCCAGAAGCCGCTGTAAATCCACGGCATTTGTGGTGAGAACATTAAACGGTGAATTGGGCATTTTTTTTTATGCTAAATGGCAAATTTTGGGAAGAAAGGATAGCGATTGATTTCACAATATGGACTGTAGATCTGACAACTGTAGGTGAGATGGGTTTAAACAGATATATAAAGACCAACATACATATGCAGATTAACTAATGGACCTATAATCATCCTACATATGTAGTTTAGCTTGCCCCGTACATCCAGTGTCGCGACTACAAAGCCGACCTGGAAATTAAGGAATACGCCTAGGTAAGAACATTGAAGCCTAGGCAACAAGCCGAGGTAAATAAGAAGCCTTCCTTTCTTGTTTGGAGTTTTTGAGATTGAATCGCTAGCAATGGCCCTCTTTTCTTTCCAAAATTGGCTGCCTGATAGCAGGCTATCGTATTGCGTATTCCTTCCAATCCCGCAGATCCAGGAGTTCCGAATGAAATCCCCAGGCAGAACTTTATTGGCGTGATGCATAAGCGTAAAGCAAGGCCTGAATTGCGCACTTTTACAAAAAATTTGTTAGTGAGATTCAATCGGGAAATGAGTTCTCAGCCAGTGCTCTCAGACGAGATTCTCAATTTATTCTCGATAAATAGATCCCGCGTGATATTAAACGATGGGAATGCACCACGTGAATAACTCAGAGTCGTCAATTTGCCCCCCCCCCCCCCCCCCCCCAAACCATATAATGTTCCGGGGAAGACTGTTACGACCTCTGCCGTAGAGCTTGTTGGCGCTGTGAGAGTCGTATCATAGTGTCCGCCGCAGCACATGTGTACAGCCCGTACGAATCAGCACCGTAGAAACAGCTTAGAGGCTGTGAAGCTTGTAGACCCGAGCATAAAGGTGATCCAATATACCCCCGGTGTTCCAGTTCTTACCAAACACTTTTCAGAGTCAATAACACTGACAAGTTCAATTGTGTGGCTTCGGGGAAGAAACGGAGTGCCCGCCGAAAAGCGAGCGCCACTGCATCCCACGGAACGTTGACCATTGAGCTCCGAAAGCCGAAAGTCATAATGGTGAATGTGTCTTCAGTTCACTCAATGGTAAATTGACTTGTATTGAATAAAGATGCTGAAGACCATCTAATAGAATGCCTCGGAATTCTACACTCACGATTTTTTTACGAATTCCAGTGTCCCTATAATCCATCATCTCATTCACATCTCAAAATCTCACCATGAAGTCCAACATCGTCCCACTAATCATTGACGGGAATGACATTATCCTTCAAGACGAAAAGTCCATTTTCGTTTCAAATCCCGACAGTGGCAGAGGATCGCAATGGAAAACTCAAGGCGTTACATCAAAGCTGTGTAAGAGAGCCTTAGAATCCTCCACCGCAGCATTTCCAAAATGGAGAAAGTCGTCTGTCAGGGAGCGGCAAGTGTTGTTCCAAAGGGTAGTGGAGGTTAGTTAGGAAATCTTTCTTCCATGAAAAATAACGTGTTCAAAATCTCTAATTCTTGGCATATTCCAGCTTATGAAAGAGAGGGCATCTGAGTTGTCATCTATTGTAGCAGAAGAGCTTGGTTGCTCTTCAGTATGGGCTTCGATCAATTTTCATGCCACACTGGAGATCATCGAGCAAGTAACGGCTCTCATAACGTCCGGAATTTTGTCCGGGTTAATACCAGAGACTGAATCGCCAGATTCACTCGCCATGGTCTTCAAAGATCCGCTTGGTGTCGTGCTAGGCATTGCCCCTTGGAACGCGCCAGCTATGCTGGGAATGCGATCTATTGCCGCTGCTGTTGCGGCAGGGAACTGCGCGATACTCAAGGTAATGCTAATTTTGGCGTACAAAATAAATCACCGTCATAGACTGACCTTGTAATTCAAGGGATCCGAGCTGAGCCCTAGAACACATTACTTCATCGCCAGCCTCTTCCGAGATGCCGGCTTCCCGCCCGGAGTGGTCAACTTTCTTGTGCACAAGCCTGAAGACGCATCAGACACGTTCAATACTCTTATTTCGCATCCGTCGGTGAGAAAGTGCAACTTTACCGGATCAACGGCCGTGGGCAGACATATTGCCTCCCAAGCAGGCCATTTCTTGAAGCCTGTACTCCTGGAACTAGGCGGCAAAAACTTCAGTTTGGTGCTAGAAGATGCCGACTTGGAAACCACGGCATCTACAATTCTAGATGCGGCTTTTATTAATGTACGTGAAAGCAACTTTACATGTCTTCAGGTGCAGAATTGTGCTAACCCATGCTCTTGAGCTATAGAGCGGTCAAATTTGTATGTCTACAGATATCGTCCTGGTGCCACGGAAATTAAAATCGGCATTCTGCAGCCTTGTTCGACAGCGGCTCGAATCTGCTTCTGCTATTCAAGTCAAGCACGTCATTAATAGACGAAGTACCACTCGAATTTTAGGGCTTTTGGACGACGCCGCCCGCAAAGGTGCCACGGTAATTACCGCTTCATCCTTGGACGGAGAACACGGGCCACTGTATGGCACTGTGATTGAAGGCCTCACCAAAGACATGGAATTCTGGCAAAATGAATCTTTTGGTCCAGTTGTTGGAATTGCGACATACGACACTGTAGATGAAGCGGTTGAGATGATTAATGAGTGTGAGTATGGCTTGTCTGGGGCGATATATACCGCGTCGAGTCTGCAAGCGATACCTCTGGCACGAAGATTGGATAGCGGAGCGGTTCATATCAATGGACCAACTTTCCATGACGGATTTACCTTGCCGCATGGAGGGCATAAGAATAGCGGGTTTGGGAGATTTGGTAGTCACTGGGCGTTTGAAGAATTTTTGCAGACAAAGACTGTGATTGCAAATTAGATAGCCATCGAATGTATAATGGATGAACTATGATAGACAACGATGTTCATATCCTTCACCGTATATATTTGCCAAGTGAATTGCATATCAATCCATGAAGAGACTCGACGAAACTATATATGAGTAATAAGAATTCCTCTCCTCTCATTCTTCATATCTTCATTTTTGCTTCTTCGGATGTGAGCATAAGCTCATAACTTAAGATCGCCAAAATACGAAGGTTCCAGTACTCTCTGGACTATATCATATATAATGGAAAGAAAATAATAGTAATATTAATGAATTGCATTTCAGAATCAATTACAAGATAATACGTAGCTAAGGACTATTGTTCTAACCGTCATTCATTTGGACAGCTTCCATCGCTTCTCAATTTCTTCCTCAGCATCATACCCGTATGCCCATGCTTGCGTTACTGGATCGCTCCACTGGTTAGGGCTCTGAATGAAATGCCTTCCTTCAACTTCAGGTCTCATTGCTTCATCTCTGGCTTGTTGCTCAGGCCCGTCTTCGAAATGCCATAGCTTTCCATTCACAAGACTGGCTTCCTGCATCTGGCCACTGCGTTTCATACGCTCAGTCTCAAAAATAGAGAGTGCCTTTGGCAATTCTGAGAGGTTTGTAACATGGGATAAAGATGTCGCCAGAGCAGCTCCATCTTCGACAGCCATGGCAGCTCCTTGAGACATGTATGGAACCATTGCATGTGCAGCATCGCCGAGCATGAGAAGTTTGCCGGATTGAGCAACCCAACGTGAGATGGAAGCATCCCCAGACATAAGAGGCCACTTGAGCGTCTTATTGATCTGACTGATAGCCTTGAACAACCTGCAACAAAATGCGTTAGACCAATCTTAACAAAAGGAATCGCCTGGGTCCTTAGTGACTTACTTTGGATCCCATCCCTCAAAATAAGCTCTCATATCATCGATGGCCGTCTCTGGGCGCCATGTACTGGGATCAGAATGATCAATATGAGACAGCACCATGTTGAAAGATTTGCCAGAAGCAATCGTGTATGTCATGACATGCCGCTCAGGGCCGATCCAGATATTCAGAGCAGGCTTCTCTAGGAGCCATGCGGTATCAGGATCATCCCGCATCTTTTCCACATCCACAGTCGCTCGGTAAGCAGCAAAGCCTGTGCGAATGGGTTCCTTTTTCTCGTGACGCAAGATGTGATTGCGTGCTAAAGACTTGACGCCTGTTGTGAAGTTAGAACAGATGTTGTACAAACCAAGGAAAGGACAAAGGGCTTACCGTCGGCGGCAATTATGAGGTCAGCCGAAAGTATGGTGCCATCCTCGACTGTGACTGAAGGATTTCCTTCATTATACTCAACCACTTTGTGGTTGACTTTGACGTCTACTCCGAGCTGTAGGGCCAGCTGGTGCAATGCATCATGGAGATGGGCTCTGTGAACCACGTAATAAGGCGCCCCGAATGAGCTTCGAAAGTCCGGCTGAAGCTTGGTATAGCCAATGGGCTTTCCATTGCTCCATCGTCGAAACGTAATACCCTCAGGCTCGACGACTCTATCTCCAAGGAGTGGCCCAAGCCCCCATTTCAAGAGCAGCCTGGCAGAATTGGGTGGAACTTGGATACCAGCCCCAACCTACGTACATCTTGTTACTCATCATGATCTATAACTTCAGGCAGCAAAGAAAAACAGCCTACCTCACTAAGTGCTGGAGCTTGCTCAAGCACTGTAACAGTGTGACCTTTCCGTGCTAGGGCAATTGCCGTGGCGAGACCGCCAAGTCCAGCGCCCACGACGATCACCTTGAACAGCAAAGGTGATGACATCGATCCTCCATTGAGGTACGACGAGCCGTTGCGAAGCCCATGAGACGCAGCTGGTTGATCCAATTTTTGGAGAAACTCCAAGCTGCGTGTAGGATATGATGCGGTCTGCAGCTAAATTAGAAGATCGCTCAAAGCTTACTAGTATTGAACTTCTAACCTTTATGGATGATATAGAAAAAGTTGCCTTTTTGGTGACACCCCCCTCTGAATTGGCAATAAAGTCGGTAGTGCTTGGAGCCATTGTGGTCGATCTTGATCAATTGTGATGATTGACTCACTTTTCGAGCTGAGGCATCTTCTTATTCATCACTGGAAGAGCAGACAATCTTGCTGCTCCATATACATCATGCCACCACTTCACGCACAATACAAGCGCAAGACAAGTTCCATCGTTCCATATCCCCAGCCGCGGTAGTGCGAATAGTCCACCTTCTGGGCGTTCCGGCCCACCCCCGGACGGATGAGCTGTGTCGGGGATGCATCGGAACGCCCCAAACTATCAGTTACTCCATTCATTCTAAACCTCGAGATGACTGCAAGGAACCGTCTTGCCACTGTTGTGCATCAAATGAAAAGGTACAAATACAAAGAAACCGAGAATATCTCAGAATTGACCAACATTGTCGTCAACAGAAACATCTTCTAGAGCATCTAACGAAGAACGCATAAACTCTTTCCCAACATGGCTATCCTAACCGAAGTCAAGACACAAGTTGAGTCCCAGCAGCTGACTGTGGACGGAAAAACAAAAGAACAGCAGACAAATGAGCTTCTGTCTCAGCTACAGTCAACCAATACTTTACCACTATGGGCGCAAATGTCAAAGCTTAATCCTCCAGCTCCCAATCCAACCTGCATCCCGCATATCTGGAAGTATGATGAGATTAAGCCATACTTGCTCCGTGCAGGAGAGCTTATTACGGAGAAACAAGCTGAGCGAAGAGTGCTTATGCTGGTAAATCCAGCCAGAGGTGAGCCGTCTCAAGACATTGTTTTGAAGGGAGTCCTGTCGACTAATACATCCTCGGACAGATGCGCCTTACACTACAGATACTGTGTATGCTGGCCTTCAGTTGGTTATGCCCAATGAGACCGCTCCGGCCCATCGGCATACAGCATTTGCCATGCGGTTCATCATTGAAGGCAATGGTGGCTTCACTGCCGTTCATGGCCGCCGTATCAAGATGAACCGCGGCGACGTTATTCTGACGCCAACCTGGAATTGGCATGATCATGGCAAGGATGGCTCCGGGCCAATGATTTGGCTTGATGGTCTCGACTTGCCCAATTTCCGACACTTCCCCGTGCATTTTGTAGAGCACTATGACAAGCCTAGATACCCTGCCGAGGATGTCGACACGGACAATAGCCCCATTGTATTCCCTTGGGCGAAAATGCAGGCTCGCCTAGATGCTGAAGATGGCGACTGGGTTACCAAGCCATACCAAAAGGAAAATGGTAGTGAAGGTTTGTCTATCTGTTATCTAAGTAGTCATTACCTAGCTAACTTGTGATTCAGTGTCAAAGATTCTCGGTGGTTCAGCAGAGAGGTTGAACGCTGGTACCAGCTCTCCAGAAATCCGCGAGACGGCATCATCTGTCTATCACATCGTGAAGGGCAGCGGCCACTCCGTCATTGATGGTAAGATTTTTAAGTGGAAGAAGGGAGACACTTTCTGTATCCCGGCATGGAATAAGTACCAGCATTTCGCGAGTGATGAAAGCACGGCATATTTGTATCGGTTTGATGATAAGCCTATGCTAAGAGCTTTGGGATTTTTGCGGACTGAGGGGGTTGATGTCGAGACTTTGGTGTCTGAGTGACGACATAATAATAGGTATTCATGTTAGGTTAGATGCTTACTCTTTTACTACTACAACTTGAAGTTAATTGAATAATCCTCGAAAACACCATCCCCCAACTGTATTAGATCTAAATAGTTGTTCCCATACCTTAAGCATACGATTTAGATGCTGGGCCCCTTTGTCTTCTCTTTCCCCCAAAAACACGCGCATTAAAGGTTTTTTTTTAAAGTAGTTTGCAATGCACCCTACAGAATTCTTGAATGACATAACATCTTTGTAAAGTATGGTAAAGAAGTGCATCTATGTACCCATCTATTATCTCTAGGCATTCTATGCACTGCAAATAAACTACAGCTTTAACAATCGTTTCGCATGTCCAGAGTAGATACCCTTGATGGTTTCCTCGTCAAATAACTCTCTAAGTCCACTATCCATGGCCCTGCCTTGAATTTCTATCATGTGTGCTGGCGTAAATGGGAAATCGGTACCATATAGTAACCGAGACTCGTCACAGACGCGAAGATATCCATGAATAAGATCAGGAAATGGAAACCCAGCAAGATCAAAAAAGAATCTAGTCTTGAATAATTCTTTAACCTGATCTGAGTTGAGCGTTGAAGGGGCGTTGATAATGGCTGCAAAGCTTGTGAACCGCTCCACAAGTGGTGGAAGAGTAGCTCCACAATGAGAGACGAGGAATGAGATGTTGGGATTTCTTTCCACAGTTCCAGATAGCAGTAGATTTGTTACTGCACGCGTAGTGTCAAAGAAGAACTCCAGCATTGGAGAAGGATACTGATTCATGGGCTTGACGGCGCCAGGATCGCTTCCGCAGCAAGTGGTGGGATGCATGAACAAGATGGCGTTGGTTTCATTAAGCTTGTGGAAGACAGCATCGAGAGTAGAATCTCCGAGATATTGGCCGTGGGCATTGGTCATTACAGCGAAGCCTGATGCGCCAAGCTTGATGGCATGATCAATCTCTGCCAAAGATCCCTCAATGTCTGGCAGAGGTAATGACGCAAAGAAGCCAAAACGAGAAGGGTACTTTGCGCAAATCTCTGCCAATTCCTCATTGGTCTCGCGAGTGATCTTGCGCGCAAGGGCATCATCGCCAGGCTTCAGATAAGTGCCAGGGGATGTGATGCTAAGAATGGACTTGCTAACTCCCAGCTTATCCATCAGTGCAATATGCGCTTCTGGTGTCCATTCCTTCGATGGGTCTCGTTAGTCGAGTGAAATACAAATTTGAAGGCTGGGAATTTCCACATACTGGAATTGCTGGCATTCCGTCAGGCTTTCCAAACCCATGCTCTTCGCAGTACTTTCTCCAGCCAGGAGGGACAACATGCGCGTGTGTGTCGATTTTCTCCATAATGTCAAAGTAGGTTGCTAATGATGTCGATACAGTATGGTGAAAGGATTTTCCAGTAAATAAATCTCTCGATTGTCAATTGTGTCACGATTGCTCAGGTGACCAGTAGAGACTTTGTACTACGTGTGTTCTCCCAAGTGAGACAGCATAGTCCACCATAATTCGGCATCTTAAACAAAAGTTGTTGATTTGCCTGTGGGGAAATTTCGGAGCGGATATCCTGGATGAACTTTCGGATCTACTGAAATCGATGGTCATGACTCTTGGGTCTCGATAAATCCGTAGACTATTTTAGCCTGTGGAGTTACTCTCACAAAAGTGGCATCTTCCCCACGGGGAACTTGTCGAGGCTCTTCCCCGCGTCTTCGCGGGCAGGTCGGAACTGCATTTGGCGATGGGCTTGAACTTTCTTCTAATCATATAGAATATAGAGAAGAAATAACTCCATGCAAAACTAGGCTCAAGCCACGGGCTTGGCGACCAATGGCAGCTTTGGTAACGCATTGCGGCTGGTTTTCGCTAGCCCCGACGAGTAGTTCTGCTAGATAATTGAGTGAATGTGTAAAAGGGGATAGCAATGGTAACGATTTCATACAACTACCTACTGTAACGAGAAAGATATAAAGATGGCGAGGCGGTGATAGAAGTTGCCATTGATTAGATCTCAAGACTATCACAAGTCTGGTCACATTTCTCTTCCAAGATTACCTTCTTCCTTTAATATTATCCCATCAACCTTCATCACCTCAGTAATCATGGCTACCGCACCCTCTTCCGAGGACATCGAGAAGATGGACTCTCCCATCCATGCATCTGTGCAAGATGAGAATCTTCCTGTGGTCGAGCCCAAACTCTCGCGGAGGGGTCTGCCACTTATTCCTCAGCCTAGCGACGACCCATTCGACCCCCTCAACTTCGCCAGTTGGCGGAAGATGCTTATTCTACTGGTTATGTGTATATGGACAACAATCGGACCACTTAACATGATTTCCGTGGCTGCTGCCTTCTTCCCAATTTCGGAAGAGCTACACATGAGTCTCAGCTCCGTCACTTACCTCGTCGGAGCTCCTTTGCTCTCTTACGGAGTTGCTTCCCTGATCTGGGTTTCTGTGGGAAATCGCTTCGGTGTCCGCCTTGTGTTTGTCTTCACTAGCCTAGCCACGGGCCTGTTTTGCATCTGGGGAGCAGTAGCCAAGTCATCAGGATCGCTCATTGCTGCCAGGACATTGGCCTCCATCTTCTCGGCGTCTCCAGAAACACTCGGGCCTCAGGCCATAGCGGACGTGTTCTTCCTCCATGATCGCGCCAAGTGTATGGGACTCTATGTCTTGTTCCAGGCTTCTGGTTTCGCGGTGGGCTCTCTTATTGGAGGCTACATTACAGCTGACCTGGGCTGGCGCTGGATCCAATGGACTGTCTCCTTTTTGTCGCTTGGATCATGTGGCCTCCTTTTTCTTTTCTTCCCGGAGACACAATACACAAGACAGTCTGGAAATCTTCATCACCGCCAACCCAAGCTCGTGGATAACTTCAGATTTTGGGCCGTATCTGGAGGTGGTCGCAGCAAGGTCGACAGGTAAGCATCACATATTTGGGCAATAAAAAACTGCGCCGTGTCACTAACATAATACTTCTTCTTCGTGATAGCCTCTGGAAGTCCTTCTGTTATCCCTTCAAGTACTTGCCTCATCCCGCTGTCATCGCCATGACTATTCACTTCAGTATCATATTAATGGCAACCAATTATATGCTTACATCCAACACCTTCATCTACACGGGCGTATACAACTTCGATATCAAGCAAATTGCCCTGACTGGCTTTGCGCCGTTGATTGCGGTATGGATCGCCATTCCGTATTGTGGCATTCTAAACGATGTTGTAATCTCAAGACTCCGAAAACGCGCAAACTTCTTGCCCGAATGGCGACTCATGTTCTTTGTGCCGACTTGTATAATCGGGCCTGTTGGATGTATCGTCGTGGGAGTCTGCGCTCAAAACAAAAGCCCTTGGATTGCTCCTCTCATTGGTGAAGCCTTGGGTACGTCTAATCGAATCATACGGAAAAGTGCAATTAGGAATAATTACTGACTATGGGATTTCCTGTCTAGTTATGTTCTGTTTCGTCACTGCCAATAATCTCACGCAGACATACTTGGTAGATATTTACGAAGCCCGAGCAGACGCGACACTTGTTGTCTTGAACGGATTCAAGAATTTTGCTGCCTTTGGCATTTCGTATGCAGTAGTGCCTTGGAATACCTCGGCAGGCTATGCAGAACCCTTTGGAGTTTTAGCGGCGCTTATTTTCGTTGCGCATATTCCTATTTTCATCTTTTGGTGGCGAGGCAAAGAGATTCGCGAATGGAGCGCAAAACACTGGAAAGAGGCGAAGCCATCACATCACGGTGATGCTTTCTAGTTCTTTTGTATACATGAGATATTGGCAATCACTGCAATTTATATGTTCAGATTTATACCAAATTGGTAGAACCTCGTGAAACGTACTCACGTAGTCGCCAATCCTCTGTAGAAATTCTTTTTACTGGCATCGCGAAGCTATCAACTCAAACGTACGTTTGATACACTTCTACACAGCTAGCCTCAATTATGCTACAAATCTTGATCCGTAATAATAATAATAATAATAATAATAATAATAATAATAATAATAATAATAATAATAATAATAATAATTTATTCGCAGCGACTGCGACACATTAACACTAAACCCAAAATACCAATGTGTGCCTGCAGAAAACAAGCTGAACTGAAATCCGGGGGACTCGGAAAATAAAATGCTGAGGTGTGCCACACATCTTACCCCTGTTTTGGTTGGCTATGGCTGTTTTTCTCCACGGTATAAAGATCCGTGATAGCCCCGGTCTAGCTCGCCTCCCACCAAGATCTTGCATCTTCCTCATATTGTCCTTTACCCACCAAGTAATCTTATCATAATCAATTAAGTGCCGGTCGAAAATACGAATATCCGGAATCACTCAAGACTTGATAACCGCAGCATTCATGGGGCGATTGTGCTCAAGCCACACACAATGAGTCCAAACACCAGCGGGAGCAAGAATGGCGAGAGGAAACGATCCGCTCCCTCAGATGATGCTGCTCCTCAGCAGACCTTTTTCAAGCGTCAGAGAACAGCACTAGCTTGTAATAGTTGCCGGTAATAGAGTACCCTATCTTGATGCCATGTTTATACGTGCAGATAGAAACACTCAGCTTGAATGAATTGAGAAACTGAAAGCATCAAAACGGGATATGGCTGAAATAAATAGTTTGCTGACCTTATACTGCATATAGCTCCCGAAAAACACGGGTATGTACCGGGTAATAGTATCATACTATCATTCGATTTGTCTGACCATCATTCAGTGTGACGGCTCGCGTCCCCGATGCACGATGTGTGTTGAGATGGGCCTAGAGTGCTTCTATCAGCAGCCAGCAGGGGCGCCGGGGAAACAGTATGACTCGGGCTCTCTTTGTTCTTCACGTTACCTTGCTATCTCATGGCCTTATCATTGCATACTGACTCCACTTTGACGTTAGATACTCTACAGAGCTCGAGGGAAGGCTACACTCTATCGAAGAGACTCTGCGTCTACTGGTGGGGAGACAAGAAGGAGCTGCCCCCCCTTCATTAAACGCCAGAAGTGCACTGGATTCAGAAGATGCTGAAGAGTCAATTAGAGATGACTCTCAAGCTCAAATCCAGTTTGAGGACACAGTGGACGGCATGGGGGCCATTACCTTTGCAGATGAGCAGGAATCTGGTTTCTTCGGTAACGTCGTCTCATTACTTGCCTATTGCCTGGTATTTGCTAATGTCTGTTTAAAAACAGGACCTTCTTCCAATATTGCTTTCATTGGACAGATCACACACGCCATGGCTACCGCCGCAAACGCGGACCCCACACGAGCTCTCCCAGTTGATGCAAGGATGGAGGGCGCAATGATGAGCATCTCTCGACCAGCATCACCAATCGCCGGAGCACAAAGTCTAGACCATAGTCTTTCGGTGGCAGTGGATGTTTACACTCTTCCACCCGAAGCAGACATGTTACATCTTATCCGACTGTTCTTTGCCGATACAGGGATGCTATTTCCATACGTGCACGAGGGCTCTCTGCTGGAAGAGTTTGTCGCAGCAAAACAAAATAATTTCACATCAATTAGACGCTCATGGTTATGTCTATTAAACATGATCCTAGCGTTTGCCACTTGTGTCAGCGCCCGACCCGATTTGCCTGTCGAACGAAATGCGGCAGAGTCAGATGTCTTCTTCAAGCGCGCCCAAGCTTTGTCTGGGAAAATGGCATTCAGAACGGCAAATGTTGAGATTGGTAAGGGAAAATTAGATCAAAGAGTGGCATCAATTAACACGTTATAGTTCAATACCTATTGTTGATGACGCAATTCCTTCAAGGAACCCAGCGCTCTGCTCAAACATGGAACCTACATGGGCTTACAGTAAAAGCGGCACTCCAGCTGGGACTCCATACCTCTAGTTCGTACACCAAGTTTTCACCGCTTGAGAGGGAGATAAGGAAACGCACTTGGTATGGCTGTGTAGTTCTTGATAGGTGAGTGGCCAGATTATCTTCAAAGGTACTATACACCTCAGCTTATCATCCATCTAGGACGCTGAGCATGACATTTGGCCGTCCCCCAGCGATACCGGTTGAGTACGTTCAGATGGCACTTCCTTTAGATATAGAATTTGATGGAATCAATGCCATCACTGGCCCACACATGGAAATGCTGGGCAGCCCATCAACAGTATCATTTTATATCTTTACAATGTGAGAGCCTCTTATCCAATGTCAACAGCTTCTTTTTGCTAATGGCAGCACAGAAAGCTCTACTCGATCCTAGGTGATGTAATTGCCGACCAATATGGCCAAAATCTTGGTTGTGCTCCACAACCCTCAATCTCCCTAATGCTTGAGAGCGTAATCAGGTTGGAGAGTAAGCTATTGCAATGGAGACGCGATCTGCCGCCGCAGCTCAGGGCCCGACCGTGGGATGATTCGCTATCTAAATCTACTCAGAATATAATCTTTGATCGTCTCTCAATCATTCTCTCACTGCGCTATCTTAATACTCGAATTCTGCTGCACCGGCAAGTCCTGGCAAGGTTTTTGGAGCAGATCAACAACGGCGATAGGAACTCCGAAGAGGGGCTTTTCTTACGTAAATTTGGGCATGGAAGCCTTCAAGTTTGCCTAGAATCTGCTTCTGAAATCATATCTATTGTTCACAAGATGGGAAAGAAGCCGTCTCTTCTTGGAGCTTGGTGGTTCTCGACCTATTATAGTAAGTTATGCGACGAATGACGAAACGAAATCACTACTAATCAATTTAGCTTTCAACGCTGCTCTTGCGGTGTTTTCTGGTCTTCTAATTCAGGCGAATGGAATAGCAGGGCCTATGACTGCTGGATTAGAGACCGAAGACCTCAGAACAAGCTTATACCTAGCCGTCGAGGCCCTGCAAAATCTTGGTGGCGGCGCGCGACTAGTACAGAGATGCCGTAAATATCTCGAAACACTTGTGCGAGTCGCCGCAACAACAAAAGGTAAGTTTCCATTTTCATTTTTTACGCACCTGTATCACTCACAACGATTTAGGTGGAGGTAGTGCTCAAGCAAATTGGTTCAACATTCTCCAGCCGGGCGAGTTGGACTCTTCTCAAATGCCTGGCTTCCCCTCTGCACCGTCTCGTTCTGACACAGAATTATCCCCTCTTGGATTAGATCTCGGGGAATTTTTGACTGAGGATAATCTTGAATTTCTTACTGGACTCATGGATTCTTCGCAACAGGTTGTAATGGAGGTTCCTATACAAAGTTATTGACCAAAGAGCAGGGGCTTGATTGATGCCTGGGAGTATATGGGAATTTGTAGTCAACTAGTTACACAGAATAGTAACAATGGTACCATGGACGCAATAGTAATGCTATAATATTAAGTCTATCTCTAATTCCATCTTCACTAACAATGCTGAACAAGTGACGTGATCCATGTTTATTGGGGCAGTCTCAATACCGCCCTACCCTTTACCTGAAATTTCGCCAATTTACCTATCACATTATTGATCTCGTTAAAATCGTACACCTCGATTTGTGGCTTTATCTTTCCCTCAGCAGTCAATTTTAAGAGTTCTTGAACGTCGCTTTCCGTACCGACGGATGTTCCCACGATTTTCAAGCCTAAATCCTCATCAGCTTTCTCTAGTCACGCAAACATCCCTTCTTATGGACAGCTTGGCTCACCTCGAACAATAATCTCGAAAGGCGAAATTGGAACGTGGAAGTCTAATCTGGGAATTCCAACGCATACCAAGACACCAAGATTTCTTAGCAGCTTCGGTACAGATTCGTAGGCTTTCTCAGAACCAGCAGTCACCATAACTGCATGAGCCCCGATCCCACCTGTCAATCCCTTGACAGTTTGCTCGACCTGGACCAGTCAGTATGTAGTCCAGACAGTATGCGAAGTTTAAACAATACGTACGTCTTGCTTCAAAAAGTCCACGAATTCAGCGGCGCCGCTTGTTATGCAGACATCAGCTTTATCGCCGCTGTCGACAGCGATGACACGATATCCTGAGACGCTAGCTACTTGAACAGCAAGATGGCCAAGCCCACCGCCCGCTCCTAGAATGACTATTGAGTCTCCCTGTTTGATGAATTTTGAAGCCTGAGTAACACCTGCGTATACAGTGACCCCGGCTGCATCATTGAATCAGTCACTTATACTGAGTTAAGGTATACGACTGGACGCGATGAAACTCACCACAAAGCAAAGGGGCTACTATTTCTGGCTCCAAGCCCTCGGGGACAATAGTCGTGTATTTCAGCGGCGAAACAACATATTGCTGAAAAGTTCCCGGTACATTCTAATGTTTCCGTCAATATTGGTTCAACGTTTAATTCAGATAACAAGGCCAACTTACTCTCCCGGAATTGTTCTGATGCGGGCAGTGCACATATCTCACTTCGCAGATTTCACACTCTCCGCAAGCACTGTAGACCCATTTTACGCCCGCCAACTTCCCCATTACATTGCTTGATACACCCTTACCAACTAATGCATATGAATGATTAGTACAATATGGACTTTTCGAGCGAAATTTGACATCAGTGTACTTACGTTTGACAACACGCCCCACGCCCTCGTGCCCCGCGATGTTCGTCTCCATAGGTGTTTCTCCATAGATGCTGTGTACATCAGAATGGCAAAACCCAGAGCATTCTAACTTCACTAGAACCTCTCCCTCTGATGGTTCAGGAATGAGAATGTCATTTCTTAGAGTAAGAGTCGCGCCATGATGGGGGTGGTCCAACCAGGCCGCAGTTTGTGTGTTGGTCAATAACATAATTACAGTTAGATTGATAGCGTGCTGACAAGATCTGACCGGGAGACAATAACGAGCAAGACAGCTAAAATCGAGTTATGACAGGCCGCCTCAAAAGGTCAAACCAGCGTTCCCAGAACTAGCCATTGCTGGTATATGTCGGAGATGGACTTGTGAGAACTCAATAATTCCGATGGCCGAACTAGCTCGGAACGAACCAGAGGGGGGATCCACCCGGCAGACCCGGCGCGTGTGTCCTTGAATTTGAGCAGCGTTCCGATATACCCCCAGAAATGAAATTGGAAAACATACTCCGCATGTAGCGAACTGGAAGCAAATTTCCAAATAACAAGTTTCCTGGTGAAGCAGCCGGCCAGTGAGATAACAACATTGTAGTTGTGAACCTTTGCTGTTAATATGAACGTTAGCAGTGGTCTTATGGCTTTTATTTGGCGTTAGGCGGGTTAGATGAGGGGAGGGAGAATGCACTTTGTAGGGCGTCTTGGATATAATAATCATCATCTTGTTGTTATATTTTTGGTACTATTGTTGGATTTATTAAATCTGTAGTGTTTATAAGTGCCGATGCCTCACAACGATGCCTTTGAAGCTGTCTATTGGTAACTCCCGTTAACAACAGAGCAGGTGGAGAAGTCACAACAGGATTCGAATTCAAGAAGCGACCACCTGATAATCGACTGCGAGTACTCAATAATATTATCTAAATACGATTCTTAATAATACAAGCATCATTGTATTTGTATTTGGAATGTCTATGGGCTAAAGTGTTCTTTGCTGTCTCTTGTTAAACTAACAAAGGTTCCTCTTGAACAACTTGGTTGCGTTTCCTTTCTGTTTGGGCCTAAGAATATGTTGACCCCACGCTGGTGCCTGCTGGCTGAATTTTTGACTCACGACAACTTTGACAACAGCATCTCGAGCCCAAGTATATAAGTTTCCCAGGATAACCGATCTCACACCAATCCACCAGCAATTACTAACAACAATGTCCAACACAATGAGCCCCCCAAATGGACCAAGTCCATACGAAATCTACGACCTTGACTCGGGGTTTACACTGCTGAGCGAGTACAGCGGAATTCTAGATGAGGATGTCAAGAGCCATGTTGAGTCGATTGTAAGTTTAGCGTCAGCTTCCAATCGGTTATAACTTCAACTAACGTTGAAACAGAAAGAAAATGCTCTGGAAGTGGTAAATAATCCCATACCAATCATAATCTCTCCATTACCGCATATACTGACTTGTCGCAGCGACATTACCCATGTATTAGACGGTACCGTTTCCTAGAACTGATCATGATGACTACGGAAGTTTACCAAGAGGTTCTGGAGCGAGTGAAGAATGGCGACAAATTCATGGATCTCGGCTGTTGCTTTGGCCAAGAGATTCGTAAACTTGTCCATGATGGCGCACCTTCTGCCAACACATATGGCTCTGATCTTTGGGGTGAATACATCTCTATGGGTTATGAGTTATTCAAGGACAAAGACCGACTCCAGACTACCTTCATAGCGGCGAATATCTTTGACGATTCTTCCCCGCTTGTGAAGCTATCCGGACAAATGAACATCATTTATGTGGGCGATTTCTTTCACTTGTTCAATCTTGAAGAACAAGAGCAAATTGCTGAAAGAATCATTCACTTACTCGCTCCACAACCGGACTCGATAATTATCGGAAGACAGTCAGGTGGTGAGACGGCGATGGAATATTCGCGAGCTGGCGATGTGAGCGGGAGAAAGCAATTTCAGCACAACCCTCAGAGCTGGAAGGGGCTATGGGACCGTGTTGGGGAGAAGACCGGGAGCAAGTGGTCAGCAGATGTAGAACTTTGCAAAGAGTTCAAGTTCAAACCGTCTGTGACAGCAGATACATCGAGCGAAGTTAAACGGCTTATGGACGCAAAGGGGCTGAGATTTACTATTAGGAGGCTCTAACGGAATTTTAAGAAGATATATCTGGAATGGAATATGCTTGTTATTCAAGCTAATGGAATAGGGGTATGCCTGAGTATGTCTAGGTTTAAATATGAGATTGTTGCACACTAGACGATTATTTTCATCATGGGACAGCTTTAGACTCTACCACCAAGCTAATTTCACTCCATAGCGCGAAAACCACCATAGCTAAGCAATCGTATACCAAAGTAGAGTACAAGGAAATAGATGTACCGTATCTGGTTCGGAATTGCCTTCAATAAGCTGGATTCCACCGCAGGTTTATGGCGTGATGATCGGGGAGTTGCTCCCCTGTATAGCATTTGCGAGTACAATATCGCACCACGATTTGTGGCCGCAGCCTGGGTGCCTTCTCTCTGGCTTGCTTTACCCATGGGTGATATTCGTTTGACAAATACTCAAGCATTGAGAAACAAAAACATTATTCCAGCTGAGGCGTCCATGCCGAGGACGGATCTGCACCTAGGATATCGTCGTAACGTTCCGATTCTCGTGCGTAATGCCACAGATTACCCATGATGATCCAGTCAGCTTGTCTCGTCTATGTATCCACTGCTTTGCGGAATCGAGAGCTCAAGAACAATTCGAAAAGTGTTTGCACGGCCGGTTCTTCATCCAGTACATTTTCCTTAAAAAAGTGTAGGGTTGCTTCAAGCGAGCTTCGTCGTCAAAATCAACAAGTTGGACAGGCGCATCGCCTAGTAATCCGAACAAGCTAGAATCCAGAGCTGCTTCCGCGGTGATATGCAAAGATACTGCGGCCATTGCTATGCCCAAGACTATCTTTTACAGTTGGATGCATTCTGCACAACCCGCGATATCACCTTAATCGCCACTGTCTGCTTGTTCATACATAACACGAGGGTTCTCTGATGCAGCATCGCCATCTAGCAGCGTCTTCAAATTAAAAGGGCGAAGAACCCCCGCGACGATGCAAGGATGCATCTTGTGCTCCTCGGCTCGCCATAAGAACATGACTACTACACTTGAGGTGGCGTCGATGGTTCCGTACATAACAAGATCACATGTCCTTGTGTAGTTGAGAAGCAGCGCATCCCTATTTGGTTGCACCCATATCGACTCCAAGCTGTGAGGATCCGGCGGTTTCCAGATTTTTCCATGCTCCAACGCGACTTGGCGAGACTCTCTATTCACGATGGCGATGACAGGCTTCTGGGCGTTTTGATACGTTGAGCCTTTTGATCATTGTCATCGAGAAGGAGATAAGGAAAGTCTTCTTCAGGTATGCGATGCGGCAGGCAGTATTGCCAGATGTGCCGCCGAATTTCGGGAGGAAAATTCGAAAAGTAGTGGAATGAGTCGCTATTCATTTCGTGTTTCGGTTATCACAAGACGAGGCATCTATCTGGATGAAGAAGGAGAAGATCGGACTATTGGCAGAGAGATTGCACAATACCTTGTGGTACGGCTCCTTAACACCATACGCATTTGCTTGTTCACAGGCGTATTTCTGGCGTTGTGGTGATAAATGCTGATTATGGTAGGATCGAATCGTTATGCTGCAAAAGTGCTCAGAAGAAGTGATGCTAAAGTGAGGAGACGCGGCTGAGGTACATATGTAACTCGTGATATTTTGGTACCACTATGGAATTAACTCATGTAGGTGATACGCTTGAGCACATCCTTGGGCACCCAACAAGCAACTAATGGTCGTTCTGTGGCAATGGAATACTCTGAATTATTGAATCGGTTGACAAACAGCAGAAACAAAGACGTAAATAAGGTCTTTTGACCAGTCGTCCTGGCGAAGAAAGAAGATATAAACACTGTACAGTTGTTGCGGCAACATCCAAGAAACGATGACAAAGGCATATTACTGTGGTCTTCGATCTCTGCATTGGGTGCTTGGGTTGATAACTGGCCCGGTTCCAATATTCTGGTGCCAGAAAATCGGATGCTCCTCAATAACTATATTTCCATGCATTCCAAAGGCATTCTTCTGCCACTAATGAAACCGCCCATGTGAACTTCTCGTTCAGCACGATTGTATAATGGCAAAGACTTTTGAAAGACCTCTTTGTGGAAGTAATGAAATGTTCGAAGAACTTGTTTTGGTTGTTATCTCCAAGATGACACCCATAGTATTGTTCTGTGTACAAGTCGTTCGCTCGGTACTACTGATCTTATTATCTGTCGTCGGGCGGTCGTCTCGTACATCGTTTTATTGATATTGTTGTCATCAGCATCAATAAAAAACCTGCGGCCGTCTTCTTAAGTACTTCTAGAAGTAGTCGTATCAATGAATTCTCAAAAAGAAGCAAATGCTGATACCTAAGTGGTGAAGTTATCGCCTACAAATCGAAGTACAACTAACATTTTGGTGATTTAGTTGACCTTGAACAATAGTCCAAACCTCAATCTCGACAAAGAGATGCTTCTGTTGAATCCAACGTATGGTTCGTCCTTGGGCGGTTGTACGAGATGATTTCTTCAACCCCCGATGGGCCACTGCAGGACACAAGAAGACAGGGGGCTTCACCCGCTTGTAATCCTAACGATCCTGCTACTACATAGTGCTAGAGGCCATTACGGAAGCGTCGTATAAGCACTCCACATAATTTTTATCTCGGTCCCTAGCCCCTTTTCGGAAGCAAGAGTTCATCTCGAGTCGACTTTGCAGCATCAATTGATTAGAAATGCAGATTCGCTACCGAGTGGGATATGGGGGCAAGGGGGATATGGAACTGCAAATCTTGTTGATGCGGTTCATTGCCTTCCGATGGAATCCATACGTATTGTGTAAATTTCTCTAGTGATTCAATCTTATCCGCTTGTAGCAATAGGTGTTTACAACCATGCGTTTCTATCTTGTCGCATTTTCTTGCCATTTTTCGCCGTAGTTTTCTAGCCAATCAGACATTGTAACTCACTAAAACACCCTAGATGGCGCAAGTTTTTGCGACGGCTGAAAGTGGCAAGGTTCCTGGTCTTCCACCAATAGAACCCGTTTCGCAAAAACTTACCTCGCGCTAGATCCTCTAGCAAACGAGTTGGTCTTATAGAAAACTGGGCGGCAGAGTAGTCCAGTGACGTCGTACTGCAGAGCTGAGCGCTATCCGTGTAAGTGAGTTGTAAGCTAAATGTCGAAAAAATGGACTTGTGGGCATTTCTCAGCGATCCACAGCAGTGACCGGAAGTAGAAACAGCACGATATGCATCAATGTGCATTACGAAGCGCTTCCTGACAAATTTGAATAGAATACCATTTTATTTCAATCTAACAATGGCAAAAGATGTATGTATATAACGATGAAAATGCTGCCGTGGAAGTTGAAGTTTTGTTTCGATATCATCACACACACACTCAACACATCTTAGAGAACACTCTACTACAACACTCTCAACAACCACAACAATTTCTTCACTTTTATCCTTCATCTCTTACTTCAAACATCCAAAAATGGCCACCCTTGCTTCCCAGTTGGCTGCTACTCACCAAGGCGTTATCGACAACGCGCCTGCTCCTATCTACGCCGCCATCAAGGAGTCCATTGACGGAATCAAGTCCACCTTCGACAAGAGTGCTGCTATCCAGGCCGGAACAACTCTTCCCAGCTTTAAGCTTCCCAATGCCCTCGGCCAAGAGGTCACCAGCGAGAGCCTCCTCGCCAAGGGCCCCATCCTGATCACCTTCTACCGTGGTGACTGGTGCCCCTTCTGCAATCTCGCTCTGCGCTCTCTGCAAACGCACTTGGAGGCTTTCAAGGCCAATGGTGTCACTGTCGTTGCCATCTCCCCTGAGCTTCCCAACACCTCTCTGACAACTACTGAGAAGAACGAACTCAAGTTCGAGGTCTTGTCCGATGTTGGCAACAAGTTCGCTCGCCAGCTCGGCATCGTTTGGGACCAACCCCAGTCTGTCCAGACTGTCTTTGACGCCTTTTCCATTGACCTGAAGGCTCGCAATGGCGACGACTCAAGGGCTGTCCCTGTTCCCACCACTCTCCTGGTCGACGCAAAGGGAGTTGTCAGGAACGTCCACACCGACCCCGACTACATGCAGCGCCTCGAGCCTACCACCGCGCTCGAGTGGGCTGATGCTCTGTAATTGAAGATTCCATCTTGAACCATAAAATGACAAGCGCCGAAGTTTTCTTTTCTCTGCGAGATCTTGGACCCAGCATTATTAGTTTCACATAGATCATGTCTGAATAAAGCTTGAAGGTTTTCCTGAATGCTTGCGCTTACTTGTCCAATTAATCGTGAAATATGCACTTTCCTTCTTTCCGGTGCTAATGGTATGCAGGTCAATTTATGTAGGTCAATTTTCTATTGATATTTACTTGTCCAGAGCAGAGTTCCCGAAGCAGCGACTTGATTGGCCAATGAGATAATCTAGTTGTATACTGCGGAGTTTGGCAGATACACACCCATGCTATGCATCGTAAGGATAATAGATTATGAAGCAGCTTTTCTAAAACTCTCATTTGTCTACGCACACAGGCTCGCAATAACTAACTAAAAGGAGGAGCGGAACTTTGGCGTATGACACGACATAGCCCTAGCAATACGACTGTGTCGCGAAGCCCGAATTAGGAAATCAATCTCTCATTGGCTGTTCATGGGTCTGGCGATGCCGCTGTACCTCATTAGGCAACAAGTCTCTCATTGGCTCACAAGCTGCGTCGCGGAGAATCAAGGAGTTTACAATATACAACAAGTATCAGTTTGCGGAGTTTGTGTATAATGTCCTTGTCTTCCAAATTGGGCATCGAGTCTCTTATTCGTTGTCAAGACCGCAGTTGAAAGTCAACGATGAAATCCGTAGATGCTAAGTCCGCTTTAACAGAATATAAAATGCCCAGAAGTTGTTCTGGCATTCCTCATTCAAGCAACACAACGCAGTCTTCTCAGTCTTCCAGTACAATTTATTGTTCTTGCCAATAAATCTCTACCATTTTTCAATATCCGTTTACAAAATGGCTACATCACATCCAGAGTTCAGCAAAGAGACCGAGGGCGTCGACGTCGCCAAGGCTTTCTCGGAAGGAATCCGCAATAAAACCATCATAGTTACTGGTGCCAACCGTAATGGAATTGGGTTCACTACTTCTCACGCTTTTGTGAGTTATTATTCGTGTCAAGTTCCGAGCTGCATTCGCTGATTGGCAAGTTATACAGGCCTCTCAATCTCCAGCTTGCCTGATCCTGGCTGGACGCAACGCCGATAGGATCCAAGAGTGCATCGATGCTATCAAGAAGGATTTCCCCGATGTCAACTGTCGTGCGCTAAAGATTGATCTTTCCAGCCAAAAGTCCGTTCGTGCAGCAGCAGCGGAGGTCTTGGCCTGGTCTGATGTGCCTGCCATTGATATCTTGGTGAATAGTGCTGGCGTGATGGGCCTCCCAGAACGAACAGTTAGTGTTGACGGACTGGAGATGCACTTTGCGACGAACCACATCGGACATTGGCTGTTCACATGCCTGATCATGCCAAAGCTGATCAAGTCTGCAGAGGGCAAACCCAAGGGAACCACGCGGGTTGTCAACGTCTCTTCCCTGTCGCCTACCGTTGCGACTATGCGTTGGAGTGACATCAATTTTGAGAAGCCCAACAAAGAGCTTCCCGAAGTAGAACAGCCGCCCTATCCGATGCTAGAGGCATGGGGGTTCAAAGATTGTGAAGAGAAAGCATACGTTCCTATAGATGGCTACAACCGCAGTAAAGTGGCCAATGTGCTCTTCAGCATCGGAGCAACCAAGAGACTGTACGAAAAGTACGGTATCCTCTCCGTGGCCGTGCATCCTGGCATCATGCCAACGGATTTGGGCAGGGCCTTTACTGAGGAACAGCGGGCAGCCGTGGACGCCATGAGAGCGAAAGGCATGTTTCTCTACCAAACCCTCGGCTCGGGAGCTTCGACTTCACTGGTGGGTGCTCTGGATCCCAAATTGAAACCCGGCGAGACCGTCAATGGCAAAGAGAACTACGGATCGTTCCTCGTGGATTGTCAAATCAGTGAGGCCGCGCACCCCCTTGCTGTATCTAGCAGCGAGGCCGAGAGGCTCTGGGCGCTATCGGAAGATTTGGTGAA
Organism: Trichoderma afroharzianum; assembly: GCA_037893235.1. NCBI lineage: Eukaryota > Fungi > Ascomycota > Sordariomycetes > Hypocreales > Hypocreaceae > Trichoderma > Trichoderma afroharzianum. The sequence goes on along the minus strand of JBBLXW010000049.1, from coordinate 94,165 downwards.
GGAAAAGTTTTCTTGGTGAGGTTATTTAAGATGATGGGCCTTTGGGCTCCTTGTATCCATAGAGTCGAAGGAAGAGAGGCTTAGTACAGTTGAAGATGAAATACTAGGTTTCACAACATTATCCAACTCGGCATTAGCTCGTCCCGGTGCGCTCGATCCCATAACGCGCGGCCCGGTCCATCGTGCAACACGTGAATCCAGGGGAAACAACGAAGGATGGTGTATGCTTCATCCCAGCTGTGAATGTTAAGTCTCATTGCCATTGGCCGTATCCTTGGTGGAAGCCAGTGCTCATCGTAGCCATCTGACACCCAAACACCACCAAGAATTAAAAGCCAGAAGGCGAGTTCAGGATAGTAATCTTCTAGATCGCTGTCAAGTATTTCCTTCAGTCGGCGATCTAAGCGCTCGTAGTCCAAAATTTGGCGGCGTCCACCATGTAGAAAGACGGTCATCGTCAATATTGTCAGGCCAGTGTGATAGGAGTTTTGTAGCTGCCATAACCTTCGATCTTCTTCTGAAGGATGGAATTGTGTGAGGCGGTATCCGATCGAGAATATCATCTCTTGAAGAGTTTCCAAATCGAGTTTAACACCACTGTTGAACAGCGATGCTGCCCCCATCATATCTGCCAATATTTCATGAAGATATGGTTCTAACAAATCGTGCTGTGGGCACAATGCAGCAGCATTGCTATCAAAGTCTATCTTTTTCCGCGCCAGGACACCTCGTACTTTGGCCATGCAATCTCTAAAGAATAATGGCGGCCCACCATGCTGAATTGCAAGCATAATGTCCACTCTTTGAAACTGCATGTAAGCCAGACCATCTCCATCAAGGATTGTATTCTTATTGCATTGGTACTTACTTGCATAGTTTCATTAATAGTCCAACACTTCCTTCAAGTTTGGTCAGGCCACCACGGAGCTGAATCATTCTCTGCAGGCCTTGAAGATGGACTCTGAGGTTCCCGTATCCCTTTCTGATCAACTCTTGGCTAACAAGAGTCACCACGATCATGATTGCGGCATCTGATAGGGCATCAGGGCCGGCAAGTAGGCTCGTAACATAATTGAACGTCTCTGACAAGTGGTATAATGCTTTGGGCGAGCTGTCTCCATTGTCGGAGTAAATCTCGTTGCAAGTTTGCATTAGGGCGATGTTGCAATGGTAAGCTGAAGATGATGATACGTTAGAGTAATTGCAAGACTCCGGCGGACACGCTCAAGCATACCTGGTTGATTGGCGAAAATGAGGGGGAGCCACATTCTCCTGACCTCATCCATTGAGAGCCATGGATTAAAGCAATACAGCCTATTCATTATACGGGTAAAATCTGGTATGATTTATCAGCAGTGACAAGAAGTCGCGACAAATGGTAGAAGCTCACACTCGTTCATTATTTCCATCGAATGGTTGGTGATGTTCACCGGCAGACCTGCCAATATTGCATTGCGAGGATATTCCATAATGGCCATAAGCTTAGCGTACTCTTCATCGCTGTAATGGAACTCCTTTTGCGATTTGTCAAGATCCCGCCGCAAGATGATTGCTCGTTCACCTGCATTGACCCTTGGCGGTACGAGTTGCAGCCTTGATCGCCGGTGGAATTTCTTGCCAGCATTCTTGCCCTTCATAACGTGGCTCCGTGCCAGCTTCTTGGCCGCTCTGTTAGTTTGAGTGCCATCGACGAAATAGAATTTTGTTCCTGCCATTTGCTTCAGATTGTTCATGTTGATTATCGAGAGTGTAAATGAAAACGTCTGATCAGGAATCATCCCTAACAGCGGACCGGAGTTAGGGACCAGGGGTGGGGAATCTCCGCAATCATCAGACTAAGAATGGGCGGACTTCTAGACAGAGAAAATACAGGTAGGAACAAAAGAATACTTTTTCTAAATACTAGGACTTTTCTAAACGCTTAGCTATCGGTATATACCTATTAAATACATATACGACATACTTCTTGATAGCTCAATACACAAAGGCCGATTAAAACAGCAGAGAGCGCCAACCAAGTTCGGCGGCCGTAACAGTGCATGCACTCTCTCTAGTCATTTCCTTACAGCGTCTATTTCATCTTATATGCTCTCCAGTGAAGAGGATCACTCTTGATTGGACACGCAGGATTCGGGAAAGGAACCTCTGATTACTTCCAAACTGGCTTGGTAGAAGCCAACCTAATTTCAATGTTAGAGCACGATCTACCTTAGTCTGGCGTACCTCTTATCCCCGGCCTACTACTAAGAATACATCTTCTCAACTATATCATCTATATCCTGTTTCCACTGAGCTCCTTTCCATCCGTTGAGCGTTTTTGGGTATAAAGGCATCAGTCCTTCCAAGATAGCATCGTGAGCCAATGCAGCCATTACATTTCCTCCGCTCTGCAGTTGATTTACTTTCTCAATAGTAGAGATTGCCGTTATGGGATCTTTATGAAAGCTTGGCGTCCCATTTGGACCAACAGTGGTACTGACCGGCCGCGCCCCTACTAGCAATGCGCGATGATGGCAACAGTCACCACCCAAAAACACCCATTCATCAGCATCTGTATGTGCTAATGCACCTAAATGGCCAGGCATATGGCCAGGTGTGTCAAGAAGGTAGAATGAACCATCGAAAAAATAATCGTATGCGCGTTCAAAGGGTCCGATAGGAACCCACGGATCTGTCTCGAATGAAAGCTCTCGATACTTTAGGTGTTCAATGACGACGGATAAGAAGGGCGATTTGGCTGCTCTAGGATATCCCGGAGTGGTTGCTGCAGAAGACCCTGGACCAGTTACAAAAGTCGCATGAGAAAACTTGGCTGGATCCCCGGTGTGGTCAAAGTGAAGATGTGAAAATACAACAGTTGAGATCTCGGAAGATTTGACTGGGCCTTCATCCAAAAGATCGGTGGCATCTTTCGGTACGAGTGGTGAAATGTAAGGATAGTCAGCCCGGATGACGTCCGGATTGTTTTCCAGTTCCTGTTGTAGAGCTGTCAGTACGGCGGCATCGTTTTATGGAAAGGCGAATCGATACACACTTTTCTCATTCCAAGATCGAACAGAATGTGTTCGCCAGATGGATGACTGATTAGGAAGCTAAAATCGGGAGAGAATTGTCTTGCTTCCCGCATGTCATTGTCACCATCTTCAAAGAGCCATCGATCGGGTAAGTAGAGTTTGCCAGTGGGGAGCGCAGAAACGTCAACTGTCGCTGATGGAGAAGGCAGCTTCCCCTTTACAGCCATGCTGACAAGTCAGATAAAGCTAGCAAATGATGCTATTTTACAGAGGCTTGCAAGTATTGGTAGAGTTAAGGCGGTTCAAATAAATAATGAAGTTGTGTGATTTGGTAGAAGCTTATAAGTATTTGATGTGGATTAAAGCTGCTAGAGAAAGATGTTCTGACGGCGTCAACTAACCAAACGATCGGGACTCGGGACTCAGCACCTTATGCAAGCAGATCACATATCTAGCGCCACTTCACGCTCTAAAGCCGTGTAAAGGCAAATAAGCCCGAGAGTCCATGTTAACTGGCGCTTCCGCCCCCCGCCGGAAATGCGTCCGAAACACCCCCGGATTGTGGCTTACACCGATCAGATACGTTGGGATATCGTCCCCAGGTCCCCAGATAGCTTGTATTAGCGGTTCATGAAATAAACAATGATTTAAATTAATATCCGTCATCGTAAAGCCTGAGGTAGTTAGTATTGTATACTTGTATCCAAGTCTACGAAGATGAAGGTTGTTTGGCAACGTCTCATTCGCTTCGTGGCGACCGATGGTCGGATTCTTCGTGGAGAGCCCATCCTCCCATCACCAAATTTTGATATAGGCTCTACCACCGAAGAAACTAAACTAAAGGCCAAGATAATTGTTGGGGACGACATATACGATACCACAGGAGAAACTAAAGTGACTGAAGAAGTTGCCACAGTCAAGAAACTGCTTGGACCGCTTGCGCAAAATGAAGTACCTGTACTGAGATGCGTAGGACTCAATTATGCCAAGCACAGTCAGTGGTTACGTTCTATATTTCCATAACCAGAGGCTGACTATTTTGCAGTTAGAGAAGCCAACAGAACAGTACCACCATATCCTTTCATTTTTTTCAAGCCATCAACCTGTGTCATCGGCCATGATGAGCACGTCCATATTCCAAAGATTGCGCAAGATGAACAGGCAGATTACGAGGGCGAGCTTTGCTTTGTGATTGGAAAGCCAGCCAAGAATGTATCTCGAGAAGATGCACTTTCTTACATCGCAGCGTATACTTGCGGCAACGACATTTCGTCACGCAAGCTGCAGCGAGACAAAACTCTAGCAGGACCTGTACCTCAATGGGGCTTCAGCAAAGGATTCGATACCTACGCTCCTCTAGGCCCGTGTTTGGTGGCTTCTGAGCTGGTTGGCGATCCATCAAAGCTTCAGTTGAAGACGATTGTCGATGGAGAAGTTCGCCAAGACGAAGGAGTCTCCGACCTTTTATTTGACTGCGCTGAGCTTGTCAGCTATCTAAGTCAGGGAACAACACTCGAGGCCGGAAGCGTTATCATGACTGGAACGCCTGGTGGTGAGTCTTATGCATATCCAGGCAACACATTTTACATATCAACTAACTCTCGGTCCTCAATTAGGAGTTGGTGCAGGCTTCAACCCGCCTAAATGGCTGCAGCCAGGAACTCAGATGGAAGTAAACATTTCTGGCATTGGGACGCTGAGGAATGGCGTTGTCTTTGATTGAGATTTTGTGTCTTGGGAGTGAGTTCCGTAATCACGCATTGAACCTAGACTCATAGACCAAAGCGGAGGACTTGGACAAAAGGCGAGGGTATAAGAACCGTATTGGTAGAATATAAGACAAACCAGAAAATGATAGTTCTTCTATTTAGAATCCACCTATCTTGATTGAGTTGCAACTTATCCGTTCTTTGCGTCCGTTGATTCGTTATTTTGACCAGCTAATATAGTATTGAAGGAGTAAATAGCGCCAATACCCCAAGTAGAATGGTGGAGCAGCGATTGGCAACTCGTTATGTGTCGAATAAGATGTGATGAAAGGTATTTGGGGGAGGGGATATTATGCTAAGACAAAGAAGCCTCGCATGGTCAATTTTCAGTAAAGGAAACTAAAGCACTCTAGAATTGGCCGCAGAAGCAAAAAGAGAAGTTGAAGGGTATTGAACCCAACCCGATTCGAACGGATAACCTTCAGGAGATTCCGAGCTGGAATCTGACGCGCTACCGTTGCGCCATGGGTCCTGTTGATTGGCTAGTCAAAATATTTGCACTTATAGAGTTCTCTTGCAAACCGATCAATTTTCTTCATGGAACTCCAAAGACAGGAATTGTTACAAATTGCGAAAAAGAAAATGGATCAATTACCCAGGGTATATCTCGTTTTATGAAATCTTGTTGGCCATTACGTTTTGATGAATTGGCCCTTGTGGAATTTTCTCATTTGGTGTAAATGAATGCCTCATCGAATTGCATTCACTTCTTGATTCTCAATTGCCTAGTTCATGGTTCAAGTGAGCAAATAGACTACAACATAGCATTACATCCCCATGCAGAACACACAATGAAATAAGGCATATCGCACAAGCCGGAACAAATTGACTTTAATCCCGCTCACTATTTTATTGAACCATATATTGGACTATATTTATGGCGAGGCAGCTATCTTTATAGCATCAACGATAGGACGTTATAAGAGACAAAGTCTCTACCCTGGATAACTGTTCTCTACGGCAAACGCTATTTTTCGCAGAGATCTTCTCGACCTGAAGACGGGCAAAGAAGTGATATGAGAGTTAATTGGGAATCTTCAGAGATTGGCTCGATGCATCAATCGATACGTAGGATCTCAGCGCAAAACAAGAGATAGACATGCGCATCTCATTGTTTTGCATCCAGGTTGAATCACTCATCGGAAATGACGGTTAAGTAGAGTCGGTGTGATGCTCAGTAAAGGGTTGTGGGCCCGGCTCTTCATCTTTTGTCAATAAAAGAGGCAAGAATATTGCCTAAACATCACAAATGCCGGTTTAATGGCATCTCCAGATGAAGTTAATAAACACGCTTCATGCCAAGCCATCTACAAGCGGATCAAGCAGGTTTCACATCCGCGCTCTAATGTCCAGTCATTCAATCCTTAAGCCAGGCTTCGGGTGGTCGCGACTGACCTTGCAGATCTGGGGTGCGTCCGGCTAAGTAATGGCAATTAACCTGCCAATTAGATGACCAAGATCCAACGCTCCCACGTTGAAAAATCTACCGAAAGGTTGCATCATGGTGTCTCTTTGCAACCTCTCACAAAAGGCGTCCGACCCCAGTGTGGGGTTGACACGCCATTCCGCCCCCGTTTCTCGGTCTATTTAGTAACAATTGCATGAGATGACCTGCAATTGAACAATGCGAAGTTATGGGGAGAGAAGGCTAGAATGTTGGATGCAGATTAACCGGCACAGGGCATTTTTAAAGTTAACACATCAATATAAGAAGTCTTGGCAAATGGACACCTAATCAACATTGGACTCCCTCATATGACCATTCTGAAAAAAGGGCTGTAGCTAAAAAAGCTTCTAAGTTTACGAGACAGTACTCTTTAAGTCGTTGTGTAAAGACCGATGTTTCTAATGAAGTTCGAAATCTGCCGGTCTGTGAAACAGTAGCTGTTCAGAATTGTGGTTGCGGCATAACAAGTGTGACTATTGGGACAAAGTCAAGCCAGGCTCGTATTGCTGAGCAACTTACCCGGTGGACGTAATAAGCATTACACCTCTCCATGCAGAATATTGGGGCCGTACAAGGACCCGCGAATATGCGAACGAGCCCGGCAAAAGAGGAGACTGACCTTTGTCCAAGAAGCCGCGTAATTGAGATACCTGCATGTCGGCTCCTCGGTCCAAAGGGTTTGGGCTAGACAATTGATGTGATTTATTAGTATTTTGGTCAATACGATGACAAGCTGGCTGACAATCTTCATTAACACATTATCCCATGTGCAGTGATGAGAATGCCAGACACGGTTCGCTGGCAATGAATAATAATAGAGCATCCAATCGGTGTTCATGGCTGCAACGGAACTGATTTAGCCTAAACCTCAGTATCATCTGGCTGGCTGGCTGGCTGGGGGAAAGGAATACAACGGTAACTAGAACGAATTGGGGCTTTGGCATGGAAGTGGAATAAGCGGCTGGTGAAGACAGACACCTTGATGACACTGTGAATAAAAATGATCATCAATATCATCAAACTACTACTCTATACAAGTACTCGTTTCTATATAATCTCCCAATTTCTCTGGACAAAGTCATATCTTTGAACAAGCAGCATCTTACCATTCATTCAACTCACGCAATTGACTTACACCCATAAAGACTTTTTCATCAAAGTAAAATGCCATCAGTCAAGAGCACCATTACTTTCTTGCTGAGCCAGGCTCTTCTCGCCACGGCCAGCCCAGTGGAGTTGGAGAAGCGTCAATGCCCCGGAATCCACGTTTTTGGCGCCCGTGAAACCACAGCACCACCAGGATATGGCTCTTCTGGTACTGTTGTGAACCTCATTGTCAATTCTCATCCCGGCACGACCGCTGAGGCCATCAACTACCCAGCTTGTGGTGGTCAGAGCCAATGCGGTGGTATTAGCTATGCCAACTCTGTCGTGGCTGGTATCAATGCTGTTGTTCAGGCAGTAAACAACTATCACAACCAATGCCCCAACACAAAGCTTGTGTTAGTTGGTTATTCGCAGGTCTGTATCCCTTGATTGTATTGACAGAATGAAATACATGTACTTACATATCGCACAGGGTGGCCAAATCATGGATGACGCGTTATGTGGAGGAGGTGACCCTAACAATGGCTACCCAAACACTGCTGTCCCTCTCTCTTCGGGAGCAGTCAGTGCTATCCGGGCCGCAATCTTCATGGGCGACCCTCGCTATGTCCGTGGACTGGCATACAACGTTGGATCTTGCCAAGCCCAGGGTGTAAGTATTCGACCTCTTCCCAAAGATTGACCTCTTATAAGTGCTGTTTCTAATATGTCGTGCATCAGTTTGCTGCCCGCCCTTCTGGCTTCGTCTGCCCCAGCGGATCAAAGATCAAGTCGTACTGCGATGCTTCAGACCCCTACTGCTGCAACGGAAACAACGCCAATACTCACCAGGGTTATGGTCAGGAGTACGGGCAGCAGGCTCTCTCCTTTGTCAACAGCAAACTCAATTGAGAGGGTGGTCGCATTCGAACATAAACCAGGGATGATATGGGAGATGCGTATCAAGAACGAAGCCTAGTTCAGCCTGACGTACGAAATGCACACATGTAATTAATAGATGCCATCTCTTGTTCCACTTACTTTCGTATGCGTATCTTGAATAGGTCTTCGACGCCGTAAGCGACCCTCGCCACAGCGCTTTAGTTTATGGCGATAGGCGACAAATTATTACCAAAACCATCCATGGATACCTCAAGATCTGGGGAACTTTCGGGCTACCTACCCATCGGGAAGATCTGGTGGCGTACATATAACTCTACGGTACAGTACATGTGCTCATATTGAGGGGAGTAGATCTCGCACTAAAACCCCGCCTCATCGTATTTGGGTTTGTGCTTGAAGCAAATCTAGAACTCAGAGTGTGAACTATAAGGCACCCATTTTTACCCCATATAAAAACCAATCGACAGACCTGGAAAACAAACAGTCTTCCCACTTTCATCAACATCACAATTACTCGCTACTATTTCACAAACAAACTCGTTTTTATAACTAAACAACCAGACTCATCAATCGCCGATAAAACCAAGATGGAGATGGAAGAGCTCACTACCTCAAGCGCCCTTACGCAGCTCGAAAGAATAGGCCAAGGCCGCTGCGGAACTGTTTGGGCGGCCCGTTGTTCAAATTGCGATGACCATAGCCATCTGGCTATGAAGCGTGGGGATGGGAGCACCAGCAGATCGGTATCGTACGAATATCTGGTTCATCAAAAAATCGTGACAACTTTTAAAGGATCAAACTTCGCATCGTTTGCTATTCCTCGATCCATTGGGTTTCTGGATGCTCAAGACAATGCAGCTTGGTCTGCTGTGTTACCACGCCTTCCTTCCGACTACACGGCATGTAATGCTATTATTAGCGAAAAGATTGTTCCAGTCAACGCATCCGCTCGGAGACTCCTTGTGCAGAAGTTTCGTCCTGATTTAAATGCAGAGGAAATAATGAGAAGCCAGAGCAACGAACATTGCCTCATTCGACCCTACCTCGGCCGCCGGAGATACCACCAGAGTGCGATTGAGGCAAGCACAGGAGGACCAAGACGACAATTACGAGCACTCAGCCTGCGGAACTACCCGCTTCATCTGGATCAGATGGAGCAACTTGGCATTGATCCGAATGTCTATGCCGTGGCCATGGCAGACGCTTTGGCATTCCTACACTGGGTCGCGAAAGTTGATGGCAATGATGTCGAATTTGTGCTCGGTCAACCTGGACACCAATCGGATGTATCTTCTTCGACCAGGCCCGGAGGCATATACTCCAACAATACTGCGATCTTTGGTCCTCATATGATGTGGATTCTGGATTTTGACCTATGCCGAGATATATCTCTTGACGAGGAGGGCGTTAAGAAGGCTCATAAGGCTTTTTGGGGCAATGATCCTTTTTTTCCCCGTCCCGGAAGAGATAATCCAGCGGATCAGAGGCTCTGGACCATATTCCAAGATCGATATATTGAGTCTAGTGCCGCAGTATTGCACGAAGAGCCAGATTGTATCAAACGACTTCCCGTTCTATTAATTGAGCAGCTCAAGCAAACTGTTTCAAGTTCCTGATTGCAAATTCAAGTTGATCACCACTTAAAGCAAAAGTGAACAGATTCTGACCTTGTACACAACAAAAACCTGACACCCACCAGTTACCAGTCCCCACATCCTCCACACCTGCAAACGCGAGCAAAGCAAACGCTCGCACACAAGAATTTATTTATTTTCTTTCTCTATTTTCTTTCTCTCAAATTTCATTATCGGTATTTCTTCATCTGAGGAAAAAACAAACCGTTCTAAATGTTTCTTCGACTTACGCACTCCGATCATGGCGTCAAATAATCCCGGAGAGGGCTCTCGACGCTTCCTACAGCTCCCAGACGATCGTCGCATCGCGAATACAACTGATTCGACAGCATATTCGCGCACATCCTCTCTAAATGAAGCGTTGATGAGGAATTTGGCATTGGAAGATACGCTTACCGAGAATACGGGTAGCATTTCGATCGAAGAGGGATTGAAGCGAATGTTATCTCTGAAGTCCGTGGTCTCGACATCATCTTCATTCGCGCAGAGACAGCAAGAGGCAATTGGTACGACTCCAATATTTCGCGAGATTGGTACAGGATCCATCGGCAAAGTTTTTGAGCATCCAGGTACCATATTCGCATACAAGCTCCCGGTGACAGATCAGTATGACAAGCTGTGGAACAACTACATCATGCACAAAAGAATCGAGTCCAGCTTTCAACAACTTTCGCATTTTGATGAGCGAGTCGAGATTCCGCGCTGTTTTTGGTACGCCACGCCAGATACCAAGTCATTCTGGGATAAGAATGTCAACTACTTCCCCTTTACACCTAACTTTCCGCGGAAAGAACGCCATGTCCTATGCATGGAGAGGATTCTTCCATTGCCACGACCGATTAGATACGCTCTGATCGACAAATATTGTCCCAAAGCCGGTTCTCAGAAGATGAAAGTAGATGTCGCCAACAAAGATTGCATGATTCGCCCATACCTAGGTCGAGTCAAGTATGGTTCCGGCGGACAATTCTTCTCTCTGCGAAACTTCAAACTCCATGCCAACCAGATGCAGGATCTTGGCTTGTCGGCGGATGATTTTTATATTGGCATGGCACATACCCTCGCAGTTCTTCATTCGCATACCAAGATCGACGGCAACGATATCGAGTTTGTCATTGGAAGTTCGCCCTCTGATGAGCAAGTCATACGCTCCGATATTGGGCTCGAGAAGGTCATGCGTTTGACACCGCAAACAAGTACATATGAGGAAGCAACCAACTCTACCGGCGATTTTACCAAGAGAGCCATCTCCCTATGGATGATTGACTTCGATGACTGTCGCGATATCACAATGGATAATGATGGTGTCGATCAAGCTGTCAAGGCTTTTCTAGAGACGAATCACTACTGTCCTAGACCCAATACAGGGCATGGTTACATCGAAGAACTCTGGAGAAGTTTTAGCCAGCAGTACATCCAGCACAGCGACAGGATTTTTATCGACCACCTAAATAGAATGGATTTGTGCCACCTCTCTAGACAGTTTATCGGCAAACTCTCTACGCAGACAGCTTCCCGACAACAGCCAGTTCGAGCATCTCAGCAGGCTGGACAGAGGGGTTCTAGCAGAGCGGCGTCATCCAAGGCACAAAGCAGCAGTGGGAAATCCAGGCTTGAAAGATCTTGACGGGAATAGAGGGGAGGGTAACAGTCATGTATATATGACTCTTTTGAATCCATCGTGATCGGTGGATAATAGTTTGCTGTAAGAAGTTTTCGATTTCCATCGAAATTTCAATGCGCTGGAAGGCAGGGTTAGTTAAGTTCGTGAGATTATAAGAAAGACACTTCCATCCTATCATATAAATGTCGTTCCGCGTAGAAGTTCACTATGCCCATCTTGCATGTTCAAGGCTTAATGCTCCAGCCTTGGTGTCGGTCGGTAAGTTTGTTTCTTCCGAGTCATGGCGTTCTTCCTAGATGAGCCGACTTCACTCGACACACATTAATGCTGCTAGGCCATCGGAATCTGAATGTGTGGTTATTCTAATTCTACTGGGTATCAAAAGTCTTGTTCATGTTAATAATATACTATAGGGAGCCTTCGGTCTCCGTCGAATCTTCATTGAGCTAAGAAATGGGGTCAGCAAATGCTGCATCTTCAAGATTCCAGAAGAGAAAACTTACATCTTCTCCAATAAATGCCGTTGCTTGTTGTGAAACCTAAGCAACAGCGGTCTATCAGCATCCGAAAATGCGTCGTCGTCCAGTTCATCATCGATGATCATATGAGCAAAAGCGCGATAGTGAACGGCATCCGCCCCTCTCCAACCATAGTTGTGATCCCATTGTTCCTGAAAGAGAACATCCTCCATTCGTGTCTTGATATCGAGCTCACGATATACTTGGCGGAATATCCGTACGCTGATTTCATTGCCCATATTGAAAGCGTCTCGCACCTCGCAGAAATATGAGATCCAGGAGTCCCCAAGTCCCCAACTGGAGACGCCATAGCCTGGGCAGAACTCCTCCAACCCAAATTTCAGCGCCTGATAAAAGGTGTACTCAACACTCCTCTTGTAATCTGGATTCAATTTCTTGCGACTCCGCTCATCGAGTAGACCGATGAAGCCGTATAAGCGGTCCCGTATGTCTGTGCATTGTAGGCGGCCGAATTTGCGCATGATGCTATGTAGCTCATCTGAAACCCGAGACTGATATGTTTCAAATTTCATTGAAGGTTTTTGAAGATCAGACACCATGTCTTCCAGAGTGCCAAGGGCACATCCTTCTGGAATAGTGTCCTTCATCCTGGGAACGAGTCTCATCCTGTGTGCAAGAATGGCCTCTGAGGGGCAGCGTAGTCGGCTTGTATCGCTCCTCAAAACACTCGGTCTTCCATCCCCACCAAATTTCGTTTGAACAAATTCTGTCACTTGTGGTGTTCCTCCCAGAAGCTTGGGCGAGAATGTAAAAGGTCCGCACCATATCGTCAAGTGAGAAGCCAGTAAAACTTCCTGTACAACCCAGACGCGGGTCCAATACGGCGTATAGCTGAGATACTTGAGCGCCTTCCATTCTCTTTCTGACCACTTTGCGCAAGACACTTCTGATGCTTGACTCAGAGTTCGACAACCCTCGTCATACTCCTGTGGCAATATTCCAAGCCAGGAAATGACGCATGTTGCGCGGCTGTAGACCAAAGCCATTGCTTGAACTTGCGCTTGCCGCTCGTCATAATCGAGCTGGTTTATGCACACGGCATCGACAAAGAAAAGTCCGCATTCTTCCCTGGCTGCTGCTGAAGCAAGAAAGTCGAAGAGGTTCTGTCGCACAAAGAACTCCTGATTGCCGACTCGTATTGATTGGAGGTCGTCTGCTGAGGTTGCCTTACCCCATGTATAAGAGAGAGCCCTATAAGAGGTAGAAGATAGAGCTTCCAATGTCACCACAACTAAATCGTATTCCCAGCTGTGGTCTGTAGGATTTCGTGAGATCTGCAGTAACCGAATTTCTGTTGCACTTTTGATAGCGGGGTGTCGAAATCCTGACTTGCGATTTAAGTTATTGTCGATGCTATCATCCATGCTCGTTGAAGTGTCGTCGTAGCTATTCATAACAGACCATTAATATTTACCTGTTATGCACGAGTAACGATGCCTATAAATCGGCTGCCCTCTCTCGTCGATCGACGCAAATCCCGATCGTGACACCAGGCAGCAGGCAAATATGATTGGGTCGTCCAACAAGTGTGCCTTGAGGCTTATTTTCTGCCCAACCAAGTCTTTGGGAGGCCAACTTCCATAATGGGCATCATGCGCAGCGCGGCGGAGCCCATGGTGGACTTGTATTGGGCTTATTGCCAGCGGCGATGCATCCCACTTAGCAGGACTATTTGTTTCTCATGGCGCAGTGAAGATCTAGCAAACTCTTAGTGTTGAACAGCCACAATGGCAACTGTTTATACATCTCGTTCGACATTTGTAGGCCAAGAGACTCTGGGATTGTTTTCTGTTCGAGAAATCCAATTGTGAAAATAGCTGATGACTTGCCTACCAATTGGGATCGGTATCGCCGCTTCATAACGATGCTCAACGGTGATCCTCCAGTCCTCGAGGTAGTTAGCAACACCAATATAGAGTTGATCAATTACAGACAAATTACAAAACTCTTCAAAATGACAATAGAAAACTCAACAACCGAGAAATTGGTGCTCCAACATCTTCAACCTGTTATGATATCCCAGAATTCACCTACTTAGGTACTGGGAGATTCTAGACGAATCTAATGCAACTCGTCTAACTTTCTGATCGTGAAGGTTATCTACGCCACACGGGTACTCCCGGTTGCCTGGGTGTATCTCAGATCTTGAAATTTGGCCTTGGCCGTTACTCTACGGCGCATCCGGGAGGAGGGGAGGAATTTAGCTTATTAGAAGTCTCCTTCAAGGTACAAATTAGATGTGCTCAAGTTAAACCGCCTCCTGTACATGTTCTTCAACTTTATCTGTGAGATAGGCAGTCTGCTAACACGTCGTTTCTGCCATGCTTCCCCTGTATCATCCCTGGTTCGGCGTTGAGCCATAAAAGCCGAAATGCCGCAAAAGGCACATTGCCCGAGATCCATTTAGACAGGATAGGATTATGAGAGTTGTGATGAACACGCAGAGCGTATCCAAGTGATATTGCTCATCTTACGTACGCCGTGCCATTCCTATGCCGTAGACAGCAACTGGTTATTTGTGCGGTCGATTTTAGTCGGGAATACGGACAGACGGGATCCCCAACTGTCAGCTTCACACATGCCAGTAAAGGCTAGCCAGACGCTGACTTCTCAATGCCCAAGCAAATATGGTTCGATGCATCCGGAAGCCGGGCGAGAGTTCACAAGGCAGTGGTGGATCGTCGAACCGCTATAAGTCGCTTTCGAGAGCCCCGTATGCTAAAATCTCACCCAACTCTAAGTTTTTCAGATCAGAGGGATCCTAGCTTACAACAGTCCCTTGTTTATAACACGCATTTACCTTGTCGTCACTTGAACCATAGATCTTGCTTTATAGGCAGGTCGTATTCGCCCTTGCATGATTGCCAGCGCTACGGGCTGACCGCTGCGCGAGACACCCAATGGCGTTTGCGGAATTATTCACAGGAGGATGCTAATTTTGCAACCACGGGAGACTTTCTTTGCTCTTTACATTACGTCCGCAATTCAGGGTATATCTTATTCAATGCGCTCCCAGTACCACCTAAGAGGAAGGTGACCAAAATTTGGGAATGAGTCCCTTCAGGAACCAGGGACGGGCTTTGGCCAAGAACATGGGCACAACGTTGCTCTCAGTTCCGGCGTCGTACCATATGCGACAGGTGGATTATATATAAGATGCCTCTGTGTTGTTGAAACCTCCGTAACAGGGGCGACAAACTACCAGCTCACGGAAACTCCATAGGTGTAACACGCTTCTAAACTGTTGTCATGGTGTTGTCAAATCGTTTTCTCTCTACCGTCGCCAAACTCGGCTTGGTAGCTGGCTCAGCATATGCCGAGAAGGAACAAATCTGGCCATCCAAAACTGATCTGCTGGAGACTATGCTCTTCGAGCAACAAGGCTTCAACTCCGGCAACTCTCCTGCGACCTTTATTGTCCCCTGCGAAAAGGTTACCTTTGGCACTGGCCGCAACGGCGCCGCAGAATGGCTGCGTACAGCATATCACGACATGGCGACTGCGGATGTTGAGAATGGAATAGGAGGTATCGACGCGTCGATTGGATTTGAAGTCAACCGTGACGAGAACCCGGGTATTGGATTCAACGAGACGCTGATGAACCTGGCTGCCTTTTTGACACCGCGGTCGTCGATGGCGGATCTTATTGCTATGGGGGCACTGTTTGCGGCAAATGGCTGCTCAAATGGAAGCGTCGAGATTCCTTTCAGAGCTGGTAGAGTTGATGCCACTGGCCCTGGCCCGACAGGCGTACCCAGACCAGAACAGCCCTTGGATGAACACATTACCAGTTTCCAGAAGCAGGGATTCACTCCACAGGAGATGATCGGACTGGTTGCATGCGGTCATACCCTTGGAGGAGTTCACGGAGTGGACTTTCCGGAGATTGTAGACGTCGTAAATGATCCGGTAAGATGCTCTTTTGATCACGTCAACATGGCTACGAGACTGGGGGTCTCCTACTCCAGATTGAAGATGGGCTAACGGTTACGTGCAGGCCACGGATGACAACACACAGACATTCGACACGACCAACTCAGGATTCACTGCTTTCGACAACACCGTGTAAGGTTTCAACACTTGCTTGAGAAAGACTACCGGCTAACACGAAGCAAGTGCCGTTCAATATGTGAACAACGTCACACAGAACCCCCTCGCCTTTGGCCACAATGAGACCACTAGATCTGATGGGCGAATCTTTGCTTCAGATGGAGGCATCGAAATTGGACGCATGGCAACTTCTCCTGCTTACTTTTACAAGACGTGCCAAGACCTGCTCGAGCGAATGATTAACACGGTTCCCAAGGGTGTGGCTCTTACTGAGCCTCTCCAGCCTTATCCTGTGAAGCCATCTCGTCTGTTTGCTACCGTCAACTCTAACGGAACGATGACCCTGACTGGCTATATCCGAGTTAGTTCTTTTCTCTTCACAGATGATGCATAAAATGAGATTCACTAACGGAGTTCACTATAGCTTATCGGTACTGTCGCCGCCAACCCCAACCGCTCTATCAAGCTTCACATTCACCCTCGTGCTGGAGTGGCATGCACACCGGCTAAGCCTTGCACTGTTAGCAACAACATCGCAGCATTCGCTTCCGGCCACGTCATGTACGGAAACCCCCCGCTTACCTTCTGGACGTATCCCTTCACGGTTGAAGTGCCTCTTGCTCAGGGCATTTCCGGATTCGACGTCGAGGTCATCGACAACATCAACGGAGTGACTAACAGTACTCTTTATACCAATGGCGGCCATGGATTCCCATTCGACGACACTATTCTCACGCAACCGCAGCTCTCGTGCACCGAGACACACATTGAGGGACTAATGAACCTGACTGTTGCCGTAAGCTCACACTCTCTCATCCGACGTTTAGAAATAACATCTGACACTATAGAATAGGTTCGCGATGACTCCTACCTCAACTCACTAAAGGCCATCGTTCATGTCCCAGAGCCCCTATTATCTCTTACTCCCGCCGTTGGATCTGTTTCCCTCGACTTTGTCAAGGCTGGACCTATCGCTGGATCAGGATACACTCTCTACAACGCCTCCATTGCCACGGGAGTCATTCCCCAAGACTTCCCTAACAACCAAGCTGGCACGTACATCCGAACGTATGACTTGATTGCTTCAAACGGTACACATACAGTGGAAAGAGAGTTCAACATGATGGATGGACTTAAATCCTGTCCCGGGTTTTAAAACAAAGAAGGCTTAAGCCGACTTGACCTCTGTACATATTACACATGCGTATATACAACCATTAATATACTAGACTCAGAATAGAACATGCATGACGAATTCTCCAAGCGTGTTTTCGAAAACGTAGATGTAGACATTATCTGCGACAGTTCACAAGACCGTTGGAAGACGGCAGAGGCTACGCGTATCTCGCATTCCAATTTATCACCATTGATCACTTTCTCATCTCCTCTTTATAGAGACTAGGCGGTGGATTGTATTACCTCTGGATGCCGTAAGGGATTAGGCAACCGACACAAAGACTCAGCCGTTCTGTAGTGAAGTACTTAATCAAGCATAGCATGAAAATGATACTGGAGGGGCTGTTTAAGGTGCCTTTGAATGCCATCTTCCGGTTTAAGTATGTGAGGCTTCCAGGTCATGAGTGTATGGAACAATAAAAGAAATTGCCTATAAATATTTCTCTAAATCCGCAGAATGTTCTCATTTTTTGAGCAAGTAAGCCTTGTTAGACTAAGCTAGAAACGAATGTGTGACTTCTTTGATCACAACGAAAGAGCCATCAGGCAGACGCGGACGGCTAGTATTGCATTCCGTATTCCCTCTTCAATTTGAGATCCTACCATCCCAAGGCCATCTTGATCTCGACCACAAATTCTCATGCGCGCTCCTCGCACATCAACACACGAACCTGACGATGGATCGGGTAAGGCCTAGGATTATAAGACGAATGCCTGCACATATAACAGTCGGTTGCACCATGTCTGTGACTCTTTGCGTGACCAGGATTGTGGCCCTTCAGCAGCATGTGGAGGCTATCCAGAAACTCCAACGCCGAGCTGTTTTCACCAGATGAATAATTGCGTCTAGACAACGACTTGTCGACCTCTGTAAAAACTTGGTCATTGCTGTAAAACGTTTTTCTTGTCTTATTCTTCTTATTTGGATAGAGTACTCGCTTCATATTGTAGTCGATAAGCCAAAAGAATTTGTCTTTGGGATAGCGCCTATGAAAGCGAGAATCTTCATCGATGGTCGTAATAGTGCGTATAAAAAAGCCTCGCGCACTAAGCTCTTCGTAAAGGCGCTGAAAACTATGCGCTTTCATATTCTCCCTAATATCGTTCCATCTCGGATCATATGCTACCGCAACGTTGCTGAAGTCAAAGAATCTGGGACCATGACGACCGAGGCAAACATGGGCTCTGTGTATATCCACCCAGTAGTAGGTGGTGCTTAGGTCAAACGCTTGAATACAGACAAGATCCCGCTTTGGTCGAAGAACGAAGTGCCATTTCTCGTCATGGCTTTGTAAACTGAACGGAACGGTACTTCGGGTGGTGTTAGGATAATACCCTATGCGCTGTATAATCCACCCTCGTGTCTCGTAGTGTGCCTTAATAACCTGCCTGGACCCTTTGCACGCACTCCACATGCCAAAGTCCCAGAGATACGCAGATGGGTTGTTTTTGGTCCACGAACGGCTCTCTTTGCTAAACCTGAGCTTAGGTGCGGCAAGGTGATAGCCGGAACAATATTCGTTGCCAGCACCTTTACATTCAGTACTAATTCTTATCGCTTCGTCTTCATCGTCTCTGCTAACCAGGGAAAAGAAGTGAGCACCCGGGCGGTCGTAGTCCAACGGATTCAAGGCATGCTTCCAGATCATGAGTCTAACCTCGAAAGGCAGGTCGAGAAACTGACAGACGCGCGATTCCATCTTGCATGGTTGATGGGAGGTATCGAGATCGAGAGACTGGAGTTATGTGGATGCTAGACACGATTATGTGAGCTTGACAAAGGGTCTTGGTTGGCTATAAATGGATGAATACCTTGGTTGAGTGTTTGGTTCAAACCTTGGATGAATGTTTGGTTAAGTGCTTGGTTGAGTATTCGAGGGTGGTGGGGGTGGAGGAGAATATTTGAGAAGAGAGCGTGCTGGAGGGGAAGGATGGGGAGAGAGTATGATGAGATTGAAGCAGCTCTTTTATCTCGAGTTGGAGAGGCCCTTGGCGGTGAGTTGATCTGCCGTTTAACTGATGGGAAAGCTAGAGTTAGAACAGAGTCAAACATTGAGCGATGATATTGATCGCGCCGGTTGGCAACGGCTGCCCTCAGGCGCACAATGTTGAAGTGATATATGAACAGTCTCAGCAGTGATGGTCAAGATTAACAATCACAAACAGCTGCGACTGTAATATCTGTAAGCAAAGTTGGGCAATTTCTTTGTTGCTGCTTGATATCGTCACGTATCCTATGCCTCCTTCTTCAACCCCTCGATCCCCTCCGTCGGCCTCGGCCCTCCACGACTCCTCCTCTCCTCCTCCGCACCACTCGCCTTCCACGCGCTCAAGATGAGATTCACAATGTGATCCACACCAACATCCTTCTTCACCTGCGCAAACACCGTAGGTCCTCCCTCCCGCATCTTTCTCGCATCCCTCTCCATAACGCCCAGATCAGCACCCACAGCCTCCGCCAAATCCGTCTTGTTCACCACCAGCAGATCACTCTGTGTGATACCAGGGCCTCCTTTTCTAGGCACCTTGTCGCCGCCACTCACGTCAATGACATAGATGATGAAATCAGCAAGCTCGCGGCTGTAGTTGGCAGCCAAGTTGTCGCCTCCCGACTCGATGAGCAACAGATCCGAATCGAACTCGGCGTGGAGATCCTCCAGGGCGGCAAGATTGGCAGAGATATCCTCACGGACGGCGGCGTGAGGGCAGCCACCAGTTTCAATGGCACGGATGCGCTGCGGGGGGAGAGCAGCGTGGCGAGTGAGGAATTCGGCATCTTCTCTGGTGAAGATGTCGTTTGTGACGGCGGCGAGAGAGTATTTCTCTCGGAGGGCGAGACATAGCGCCAGCATCAGGGCTGTCTTGCCTGAGCCAACGGGGCTATAGTTGTCTTAGATTAGTATCCACTGAAGCCAAAAGGACATGAAGCTGGCGCTGGGGATGACTGTGACTTACCCGCCGATTCCAATTGTGAATGCGCGATCTGACCAGGTGCGGCCCTCGACGATGGGCATCTCACGGCCTATGTAGCTGCCGGGACCATCGAGGATCTCGTGAGAGTGGCCGTGCTCTTGCGCCGACACGCCGCTGTGGGAATGCGAGACACCGTCGTGAGAATGCGACATGTTGGACGATGACGTTTCTGGTATATGTTACAATTTGTCGTGATTTACTGAAAAGGGGGAGAAAGGAGATGAGAAAGAGTCAAAGAAAAGAAACGAGGCTCGGATATAAAATAACAGGCTGAGAGAACGTCATGTCGTTGCGCCTTAGCAAATAGCCACCTCAGTGCTTTAGGCGGGGGAGGGGGTTGATCAAGATAGAGGGTGGGTGGAGCCAAGAGATTGAGGGCAATTATCAATTGCTCTGAGGCTTATCTTTAGTCTATAGTACAAAAGACGATAGTCTCCCGTCCTTCTTACACATAGAGATGACATTGATTTAGTTCATGGATGGATAGGTGAGTTGATGGGCCAATGTCTTCATTTTTATTTCGTCATAATGTATTGTATAGCTCGTATACACAAGGTCTAGTATATATAATTACACAAGCCATGCCAATTGGTACTCGTCCTGTTGGCATGGGTTTTTGTTCATCCCTCCTTTTTCGTCTTCCCATTCATCACCATCTACATACCTCAAGAACTAGCAGTTGGTGACGGGGCGTTGGGATTGTCTTGTGGAGGAACTGGTGCTGCCGCCACCTCCGCCGCGCCAGCGTTTTCCAGAGCCGCTGACTTCTTCTTTGCAATGAACTCGCCAATCTTGGCCAGCATCTCCTCCGAGAGCTCTGGTTCTCCAGCCTCTGCGCGGGCCTCCCGGTTCTTCTCGTGGAACTCATCCAATGGCGTCTGCATGGCCTTGATAGTCTCGCGTCGTCCCTTCTTCAAAGCCTCCTCCGTTTCCTTCTTCTCGATATACCATGCCTCGTGTCTTGTTCTGAATTTGGAGAATTTGTTTCTCAGCTCGTCCACAACCTGCTCCGGCATCGGTGGTGACAATAGGCCGTAGTAAAAAGATCTGTCCTCAACCTGCTCTCGAACTGTGTCCGCGGCCATGGTTTCAAATTCGGGCACTTCAACCTGGGGCCAGGGGATCACAACGTTGAGTCCGGGGACCACGCGATCCCACTTCTTGCCGTACTGCCATCGGTCGAGAGACATGTTGCGTGACTGCATGTTCGGGGGCACAGCCTTGAGCTGGTTGATGACGACGTCTCGGGTGACTCCTGTCTCGGGGTTCGTAATTGGATAGACCAGGCGGACGGATCCGATGGATATCGGCATTGGCTGCGGTCGACTAGGGTTGCCAAACATGCCTTGAACAACAGCCTGTTCACAAGTCCATGATTAGTACGGATATTGCGTGAAATACCGTAAAGAATCTCCAAGCACAACATACCTGATGACGGTGCTCCAGGGTCACAGTTCCAACCTGGGGCTGAACCGATCTGATGCGATCAATCTTTCCCTTGTCGGGACCATCCTGAATCACCACTCGATCTCCAGGCGCAAGGTTCAGCTGCTTGACGCCTCCGGCCCAAGCGCAACGCTGCTCAACAACCTTTGGGTTTGGCTGGTGCAGGCCGTAGTTTGACCAGTCCTGTCGCACGTTCTCCTTGAAGGCACCGTAGTCATTGAAGCCCAGATCTCGCTTAGGGGCCAGGGGTCCCAGTTCCCAATCCTCTTTCCGGGCCTGTCTCGCGTCCTTGAGGTTCTGTCGGACTTCCTCCACGGCTGATCGCAGCGCCAGTCGACTTCGAAGCTTGCCGTCGATATTTTCCTGGTCCATCTGTAGTCTCGTGCGGCGGGACGCCTGGCGCTGGGCCTGCGCCGCTCGCTTCGCCAGCTTCTGCATGGTTGTTAAAGGGGAAGAGATTCAGAGAGATGTCCAAGATTCCAAACCGCAGCCCATTGACCGCAAATGGACGCTGCCCGCACCGCTTGCAATTGATGGTGATATCGACTGATGACCAGATGGCTCGGAAAATCTTCGACCCAGCAATTGGCCTAGCGCGGGACACACCAGTGCGGCACTGATAAGCTGATAGGGCCCAGCAGTGGAGACATTTGGCTGGGGTGCGAGACATGGATATTCACACAGTAGAGCTTACACGCAAAGCTGGGCTCATGGCTGAGCTTTGAGCATGCACGACACAGTGTGGGCTGCAATAGGCTTAGGGTCGAGTGCTGGCCTAAACGCTTAGTACGGGGTACTTCGCTTGGCAGCACGCTAGCAATGGGTAAACAACATTGTGATGCTACAAGCGGCGCCACGGAGTTATGGAGCGACGAGAGTCGTGAAATAAAGGAGAGCCGGAATGAAGAAGAAAAAAGCAAAAATAAAAATAAAAAATGAAAGAGAAAATAGGAGAGGCTGCTGGTATCTCAGGGTAAGGAGCCGGACTGGTGGTGACACGACGCTGTGGCGGAACACGGAGTGTACGAATGCTCCGTGCAATGAGGTCTCACATCACAAGAACTGCCTACCGGACCTCTTAGCTCACGCAGCTTGTTGCTGCAAAGGCGACAATGCCCCAGCGCTTGCGCAGTCACAGAGATTGATAGAGCATTTGACACGAATGTATACAGCCCGCGAATGACATTTAAACACAGGGGACTGCATGCACTGCTGGCGGCATCCACGCACGTTGGTCAATGGGCGAGAATGTGAATGCATGTACTCGTACATGTCCAGGAGTCGATTCCGTGGAAGCCTCGGAACCGTTCAGTCATCCTCGGGAGCAATGGCGAAGACGCGGTGCAGTCAACAGTATTACAGTATCCGTATAGCAGCCGCCAAACAAGGAAATGCGTCGTCTGGTGATTGCTTCATTTGAGGTGCATCAGCTTGGTTCACTAATGCAGCAGCTCCCACAGCTGCGTGAATGTGCATTTGCTGCTAAATTATGACAGCTTCCGGCGTGCAAGTCCTAGATGCGTAGGACTTTGCCACCAGGATTCGCCGTGTCAGGAGGCACAACAAGCCGTGTCACCCTGCCTAGGCTTCGGGAAGCGGTCTGACCTGGGGGAAACAAGACACTGGACTGGGCAGACAAGCACCGCGGTGAGATTTTGTTGGCAGAGACAAAGAGCGCGCATCTGGTTGGTGGCACCAAATACGAAGTACCGGTACTGGCGCCCATTCTGATACATCATCCAGCATCCAGAGCACCAGACTTGATATTAAGGTCTACTGTAAGCTCGGGACTCCCAATCAAGAGCAAATTGGACTGGACGGGTGGATACAAAGGTTAGCACCTGGTGCTACCGCTACTGTACTGAGCTCCGTCTAGACAGGCCCTACCTAATGAGATAAGGTCATGTCGTGAAATTTGCACGCTGCGGCTTGTGGACAGCCTCGTGGCGCTGAGGCAGAGCTGAGTGAGTGAGGTCTGGACCTTGGTGGACGAGGTCGTGGATGAGGTCCTTGGGAGAGATGAAATAATCCCTATTCCCTAGGGCTAGCAAATGAATTGAACGGCAAACCGCTTCAATGCACGCATATCATATCATGTACATGTACCTTGGCCCTTTGCAGACTCGAAACAGACCGCCAGATGATTCACAAGCCGAGCATCATCTGGGGATCAAAATTAAAAGTGGTCGTCATCTCAGCCTCTTCCATCATCAACCGCGTTGCAGTACGTACCGTAGTTCTCAGCGCTCGTACTCTGGACAGGCGGCAGTGCAGGCAGCGCTACCTGGTTTCGTAACGCGCTGCTATTAATGTTTCTGAGGCGCCGCGTACTTGTACTTGTCCGCCGTGCAATAGCTGCGCCTTTTGCCTGTTACTCAAGTTGTAGAGGTACGCAGGTTGACTCAGCGGTGGAGTTTCGTAATATAACGGATCACGTACTTCCAGGCGCTGCGCAGTACGGAGCGCCGAGTAGCGTGTACCTGGGTCTAGCGCTGCGCTTGTACTTGGCCGCATGTATCTGGCCTTATCTCCCAGCGTCTCAGCCACCTCCCGCTGCCGCTTCCAGGCAACGCAACGCGTCCAGCCCCGGGATATTCTGTTTGCTAGGTATTGATGGATGTTCAGCTTTTCCTTGCTGGTACTCGTACTGTAGTATGTAGTAGCGGTCAGGTACGAACTGCACTCGTACTCGTAGCTTTTGAGCACGCATCAGCGGCTAATACCGATGGTTCAAGCTGGACCGCCAAGGCAAAAAGAAGAAGAAAAAAAGAGGCTGAACAAATCCGTACCGAGTATCGAGTACGCGCACACCGTGCTCGTGCATGTACATGTAC
Source organism: Trichoderma afroharzianum (assembly GCA_037893235.1). Classification (NCBI taxonomy): domain Eukaryota; kingdom Fungi; phylum Ascomycota; class Sordariomycetes; order Hypocreales; family Hypocreaceae; genus Trichoderma; species Trichoderma afroharzianum. The sequence continues at coordinate 69,670 of JBBLXW010000049.1, read as the reverse complement.
CTGCCTGACCTGCAACCTCCATGTGCGAGTGCCTGGTACGGTAGGCCACTAAACCGCAGCTGGGGGATGCCTGGAACTCGGGCTCCCTTCTGTGCAATCTCCCTCTGAAAGCTCGGTGGCTGGAGGGCTCACAGCACCCAGAGCTGCTCCCCCGGGCCCCAAGCCGCCCCTCCTTTCTGCCCTTGGAACATGGAACAGAGCAATCAAGCCATTTAGCGAGTCCCCAGAAATTGTTGGCTGCCTCAGGACACGCTAGCCAAGGTACGGAGGACAACGCAGCTCAAGAAAAAAGCCCATTGACGGACTGATCGTCGCCATGTTCCCCTTCACCTAAACTGCGCCGGTGGGTACATGGCCGCTACCTGAGAGTCCTAATCTTTTTCCTCTCTCCTCTTCAGCTTGGACCCCCCAAAGTCCTCGTACTTGTACTACTAGGTAGTAGTCACTCGCCCCGAAACAAAAAGCCAGGCTGCTCACGCTGCTTCTGATTCTCCCCCCTCTCCCCACCCAGTCACCTGTACTAAGCACTGCTAGCACCAAGTACCCAGTACTTTGCGTCTGCAAAAGCCAAAAGCCCCAGCAGGCCAAACCCAGACAGACCCAGACCAGCTCTCTTCCGTCACAATCCCCCTTCTGACGTCCGTCTTTCTTCCTTTCATTCCATCCCAACCGCCATCGCCAAACCCGCAAGAGACGCTCTGCCTTCATCCTTTCCAGCCGACTTCTCATCTTCCACTCCGCAACACTACACAGATACCATGGCTGAGATCCGCCGAAAGCTCGTCATCGTCGGCGACGGTGCCTGCGGTAAAACCTGTTTGTTGATGTGAGTTGCTCCAACACCCGTTTCATTTTCGGCGGCACGCTCCAAGGCAGCCGTGGCCTCACGCCAAAAGCAACGCATCGCCATCTGGAGCCCGCCAGAGCAACGAGTCGAGCTAACCGCGCCGTTATGCAGTGTCTTTTCCAAGGGCGCTTTCCCTGAGGTACGCATTGAGCGCAGCATCTGCCATCCCCTATTTTGCCCTGTTCCGCGTTTTCATTAGCCGCCGCCGTTTTTATTTTCCCGCCCAAGAGACCACAACAACACCACCATTGAGGGTTTGACGGCGGACTCGATGCCTTGCGGGCGCCATCATTCGTTTTTCTCTTGACGGTGATGCACTGCAGGACAGAGATTGGGTGCTGCGTGACGTTGGCATCGGCCCCAGAGCGCGGCGAGAAATCCCTGACGTGTCAAATCTGGGCCGGGGGGGCTATGGCTTCATTTCAGCCTATAGCCCATCAGCATCTCCATCAAACTGCTCCTCATCATCTAACCCACCATCATAATCGATCCATCTCGCACAGAAAAATGTCAAAAGGCCGTCGGCACATTTTACGTGCTGTTTAATAAACAACACTGTGCTGACATGTTATATCATTCTAGGTCTACGTCCCCACCGTTTTCGAGAACTACGTCGCCGACGTCCAGGTTGACAACAAGCACGTCGAGCTGGCCCTCTGGGATACGGCTGGCCAGGAAGATTATGACCGTCTCCGACCTCTCTCCTACCCCGACTCTCACGTCATCCTGATTTGCTTCGCCATTGATTCTCCTGACTCTCTGGACAACGTTCTTGAGAAGGTATGTCACCCTTGCATTGCATTTGCACCCCCTGCATGTGCCCATCTAGATAAGGAAACAAAAACATCTAACGCGTATTGCTCTTGATAGTGGATCTCTGAGGTCGTGCACTTCTGCTCAGGCCTTCCCATCATCCTGGTCGGCTGCAAGGCCGATCTGCGAGACGACCCCAACACCATCGAGGCCTTGAGGGCAACCAACCAGAAGCCGGTTTCCTCTTCGGACGTGAGTGCTCTCTCTCCCTGGACACTTTGATTTGGTCTGACGAAACTGACATTCTCATCTATACAGGCTGAGGCTGTTGCCAAGAAGATCGGTGCGTACAAGTACTTGGAGTGCTCTGCTCGAACTGGCAGCGGTGTTCGCGAGGTCTTTGAGCACGCCACCCGCGCTGCTCTCATGTCTCGCTCCACCCGCAAGAGCAGCCACAAGAAGTGCCTTGTTCTGTAAACGTGTTTTATCCTTATACCCGTCTATCCCGAGTACACCCGTTTCCATCCGCGGCTCGATTCCCCCCCTTTTGTAATCCGATGCGTTTCTTCCGTACTTCACAAGCCAACTCATACAAACAATACGCGGCTGGTTGTGTGAGGAAGGATGGGTGTCGGCCACCATGGTTTGCCGGTTGTCTGCGGGCATAGTTTTTCTTCTCGGGGATTTGGAATTTGATTGTCTCGTTTTGCGTGTCTTGCGTCTTCACTCTGCGGACACGGCGAGAAAGGGTTACTTGGTTGCGTGCATGGTTCTACAGTCCCATCACCGTCATGGAGTAAGGATTCTCTAGGGAAAGAGAGATGATTGCGAAAGAAGGTAAACCAGATGTTTTCCCCCATATGCCTCTGTCATAATGCCGGCGGGCAAGCCGGTCTTGCTTTACTGTATCTTCCCAGTGGTGCGAAACGGGGTCGACGGGCCTAATGTTGGAGCTGGCTTTCTTTTTTTCTGAGCTACGAGCGGTCGATGGTTGATTCGGGAGCGTACAGATGGAATAGAGGGCTTGCAGTTTGTCTAGCTATGAGAGGAGGGAGATTGGTGTGTAAGTAGGTAGCTGTGGATTTGTCGCACTTTGGAAGTTGGCGGGACTCTCGCGAGCGGTCTCTACAACAGGTTATCATACATTTGTTTCGGTTTTTTTTTCTTTTTCAACTTGTTTCAGTCTCCAATGGTTCGAGGATCTGTGCAGTGTGTTTTCTTGTCTTGTATTGTCCTGGCTTTTTTTTTTTTTTTTTAAACTTGGCTTTGGTTGTAATATCGCTTTTGTCTTTACACACTCAACATGTTAGATTGCGGGTAAACTCTATCGTGAATCTCGAGGCAGTGAACCCCTTGAAACGTGTCGTGCTGTGGGGATGTAGCCCTGTTACTGCATGGATATCAAAGGGATCCGTGTAGTTGTAGTCCATGTCATGTCATTGCCATTGCCCATTGCCCATTGCCATTCTAGATTCCTTCCATTGCGAGGAACTATCCTAGCCGCCTGTCTGTAACAAGGACTGGCATATAGTTTAGAATATTAGACATACATGATCGCTTCTCTTCTTCCATCAACGCCTTGTCTTAATGCACCATGTCCTGCTGAGGTATATCATTCCTTCATTCATCTATTCATTCACTCATCCGCGCGTCCTTGCAGTCCCGCCACACCTCAGGATATTCTCGTCATGTTGTTGCGATGGTTGAGGTTGATGGCGGGTCGAGCTGAGGTAGCTTAGACGGGGCAAGTCTATCATTCAAGGTGGTTAGATGAATGTCACAAAGAATATTTAGAGCTACAATATGAAAAATAGAAAGGGAAGGGAAAGGGAAGTGAGAACGTACAGCGCCGCAGCTCGAGCAAGTCTTGGACTCGGAGGTGATGGTGGCAGAGCACTTGGGGCAGGTCTTGTGGTTGTAGTTGACGAGCTCCATGATGATTATTTGCTGTGGTTACTTTCTAGCTTGATAGCTCAGATGGTGAGTTGAGATATAAAAAAAAAAATTAGAAGTAGAAAAGAGCTATTGTTTGGTTGGAGAAGAAGTAAAAGAGATTCAGGGACTTTGAAAGATGAGGCGGGGTCGGTACAGTCTGGACCCTTTTATATTTTTTACTAGACAACGTTTCTCGCATGACATGGGACGCCGGCCATGTGTTCGTTCCTTAGGCCAAGGGGTTGCTATTGCTACCTTTTTTGCCCGGCTTGGGGGTTTTGCTGCTAAGCCTTTTGGCAGGCTGAGCGGAGGAGGTTCTTATTGGTTTTGGGGGTCCTAGGATGGGTATGGAGGTTGACACCCATTAGTTATTTGGCTGCGTTAGCATTATTGTAGGATCTTGTGCTTGTTTAGGTAGTTCGAGGGAAACTACAACTACGTCCATACTATGTATATACCAGCTTTCATTTTCAGTATGGCAGTCTTCTATCTTGCCCTCTTTCTCTACTAAAGGCAGGTAATAGGCAATGATTGATCAACGTAGCGGAGTGAGAAGAAGGGAAAAGAGAGGGGTGGGAAGCTTTTGCTATCGTGGGAGAAATGGCTGTCAGTGGATTGGCGGCCGGTTTGCGGTTTTAGTGCAGCGGGGAATTTGTGCAGCAAGAGGGTGGGCGGCTAATCTAGATGGATATATCGGGGACTGTTGGTTCTCTTGAGTAATGAGTGAGAGGCTATTGGCTGTTGTGGTTTTGATGGTTGCTATGAGGGTGCGTATTGAGCGTATTGGAGAAGTAGGCAGACATTTGGTATCTACATGTAGTGAGCACGCTTGATTGCTTTTGTCGTTATCGCTGTCAGGAAATGCCATGTATCGTATCTCTCTTACTGGTAAAACTGTCGGTCAGATTTCAGTGGCTGAGAAAGGATCCTTGTTTGAAATGGTGATCATGTGTCCCCGGGGACTCGTGACGAGCTGTTTTGGGGAAAGGAGAGGCCACGCGGGATGGTGCACAGGGAGGGGGGCAAAGGGTCATGAAGTGAGGCGAAATGAGGCTGTTGTGTGTTTTGAGTAGAGTGAGGCTGGTGCAAAGAACCTTGAATAGAGATAGCGAGTGACAACTTCAGGTCCTACTTGAGTGCTTTGGAGTAGCTACCCGGGAGGTGATGAGGTTCGTTGCGATACTGTGTATTGCTGACAGCATCTAGTAGGTACATGGCATTCATGGTGATACCTTCGTGCCGCAGTTATGCAAGTACAAATTTCGTTTGACATGTATTGTATTCTTCTGACAAGATACTCTGTATATCTGCCTCTGTATGGTGGACAACGCTGCTGTATAGTCCAAAAGCATAACCGCATAAACGCAGCATCCCGTATTCATAGCTCTCCTTATTGTACAGTCCCGTCCAGCCCATCTCTCTCCATCAAAGGGCAATATGCTTATCCGATCCATGCTCTCTATAAATAGTCATACAATTAAATTTTCTAAAATCGATTCGTCGGCGTCGGCCTTGTTCTACGTGCATTTCGCTGCGGTATCTGAGCCTGTTGACACATCGCCGTGTTAGCTAAAGAAAGGAATGCATATCGAGAGGAAGAGAAGACAAAAGACTTACCATGTATCATTTTATCTATCGCTTGAATAACACTAATGATCATGACGACGACGCCAAACACCACCACTGCCGCCGCCACGTATGTGCGCCAGCTCCGCGTCGTCAGCTTGATGTAGCACATGGGCGGCAGGATGTACGCCATGGCCACGGCGCTGGTTGCGCCCACGAGCTCAAAGACGATGCCCAGGTCGCACGTCAACATGCTCAGGGTTGTAGCACCTGCAACCAGTGCCGTGCTGATGATGAGATGCCGCCGGATATCAAACGGCTCGTCCGGGTAAAAGTAGGTAATCATGACCTCGCGGCAGACAAACGCCTCCAGAGGCAGAGTCGTCAGCATGTTGAGGCCAAAGCACAGCCGCGCAACGTTGACCATGGAGTTGTCTGACGAAAAGTTGTTGAGCACGTTGCCCAGCGTCTTGTCGCCAAAGGTGAGAAAGCCGCCGAGGGCCATGATCAGGCAGGCGAACATGGAAACGCCGGTGGAATAGTGTGTGACGCGGGAGAAGTTGTCGATCGTGGGGGTCTTGAGCGAGCCGTAGATGAGGAGGGAGTTGTGGTGACAGACGAATGCTGCGTTTGTATATGTCAGTCATGAACCATACATGTATGGATGTAATCGGCTATTGGAATCGAGGTGTCCATACCAAATGATATAACGCCAATGGCTTGGAATATACCGCTGTTGACAGTCAACAGCGGCATGCTAAAGGAGCCTCGATCCGCCGACGGAACGAGTACGCCTTGAACCAGCACCGTAACGACAATGACCAGCATGCCGATGAGGGCCAATGTGCTCGCCTTGGCTAGCTGTATTATAGAGCACCATTAGCAAAGCGTCCTTTTGTTTTGCAACAACTTGAAGTTAAAGTAGGCAGCCCTCACCTTTGCAATGTCCCTGTATAGTGTCAGAGGATAGCTTATCCCCATGCAAAACACGGCAATGCAAACTCTTCTATCCGTCAACAGCCCCAACACCGGCACATTCGCCAGGTCGGTCCAGATGGCTGTCAACACGTGTGGAATCGTATCGCCGACAATGACTCCAAAGGCCACCATCCCGCCAAAGGCAAACACCCACTGCGCAACGCTGATGGCAATGAGTCCCGGCCGCCCAAAGCAATGTTGTACCGTGCCCTGGAAGCTGCTGGTGCCGCTCAGCTTGCTGTTGATGACAATGAGGCAGATGGTCCAGTCCACCACAATCGTCAGAGCAATGAGGAGCAGCGTGCCCGCCAGCAGGCCCGCTTGCCGCATTGCATATGGCTGGCCGATGATGCCGGCGCCGATGATGGAATTGGCCATGTTCATAAAGGCTGACTTGAGCCCAGACTTGGGCCGCCGTAGCTCGGCCTCGGCCGCGTTCTCCTCGTCGCCCTCGCCAGCATCATCATCCCACTCTCGGGCCACGGTTATACTCGGCGCCTCGAGATCCGTCAGCAGCGGCACGCGGTGCGAGTCGAGGCCGGAGCCGGAGTCGTCGAAGTCGAATCGATCGGCCGACGAAAAGGACGACGAGGTCGAGGGCCGGCCGTTGGGAGCGTCGCTGAAGTTGAGGATGCGCGGCGTCAGGTCGAACTGGACTCTGCCGGGGGTCCGCGGCGTCTTGACTTCGGGCTCGAAATCGGGGCGCGACGACTTGAGGACGCTGGTGATGATGCCGAGGTCGCCGCCATTGCCATTGCCGTTGCGCTCTGTCTCGGGCTCTTGGAATAGCAGGCCGCGGTCTTCGTCGTGCAAGCTGATCTCGCCGTGGTTCTTCTTGGCCATGGTCATTGTAAGGCGGCGTCTTGCCCGGCCACCATTTTCGCCCGGGCAGCAGCGATTAATAAAAGCAAAGCGCAGCAAAGCAAAACAAAATGACAATTTCCGTTCTGCGTCTGCCTAGTCGGAGCAGCTGAGAAATCCGAAATCCAGCAGGAAAAAAAAAGTCCGTCGAATATAAACAAATGGCAAATATCGCGGCGACAGATTCAGGGGCTGCAGGGCCAGAATCGTGTTTGTTGAAATGCGCTGGAGCTGCATGCAATTCGATCATTACGGAGTTTGGAGGTACGCAATGGACGATCCCGTAGGGGGACTAGCGCGGCTGACGGATGATGAAAGTGGTTCCCGACTAGGCTAAGCGGCGCGGCGGGCTGGCGGAGCGTAGTCGCTGGAATTAGTGGACAATAGCGCCTAGAAGCCCCCCATAACTCCATTAACGGGTCTGATGGAATTTTCTATTAGCTGCTCGCGGAATAAAGCTTGTTGTCATCGGGCTGTTGATTTAGAATCAATCAATCGACGGACGGTGGGTGAATAAGGATTAAATTAAATGACCGAAAATTGGCTTTGTATTAATAGTAGAAGAAAAGAACCGGAGAAAGACGGTAGTGCTAAGCCAGCATGAATGCAATTGGAGCATCTGGCATTGTAATTGCAATTGGTGTGCGAGTGACGAGATACGGCAGAGCGATGGGCTCGACTTACACCCGCCACTTGGTAGGTATCCCGAAGAAATATGAATGGATCACTTACCAAGTAATCCATTTGATCTTTTGGCTGATACTTAATGGAATATGTCTAGACTACGACGAATACGACATCCCTCCATGGTAGCATGGGTAACTGAAGATTAGGTACATAGAGGCACTGACTGTCATGTCCTCGGTTAATCGACCGATTTGGAATCTCCCATAACAAAGTCTAGGCCTCTATTGGACATTCTTATTATCAGTGAGACTTGTAAAGTTCCAGATAACGCACTTGGTATTTTGAAATTGCCTTTCAATTAAAAATCTGGAGTCAAAATAGGCGATCCTTTGAGCAACAAAAAGTTACACTAGATACGATTTGTTGTAGGGTGGGCAAGAGGCAGCATGAGTATCGGCATTAGCAGATGCCTTCAACGAAATAAAGGGTGCGCACCTAAATGAACAACTGCTTGCTATTATTATATCAAAAACACAGTGGACTGTTCACATGTACTCTTGGAGTGATACGATTTCTTCTCTGTCGATTTTTTTCAGCTGGGTTATCTACCCACTTGTATACTTTGCATGGACAACGATGCCGCTCATTGCTTCGATATCAAAGTATAATATGCGCTTCATAAAGCTTCAAAATGTGATGGCTTTTCTCGGAATCTTCCACCCTATCTTTCGTAAAAGCTTGTCCAACGCCTTCTCTGCTTGATTCGAATCGGATTTGTAGGCAACATAAAAAGGACGCGCACCCCGTGCCAAGAAAGAAAAAAATTTCTTCCTCATCTTCATCACCTTGATATCTTCAAATTTATTCAACGTTGCGGTATTCTAAATTCATCAAAGCAAAATGGCCCAGTTGTCCGATTTACCTCCTCAGGTGAGACACAGGATCTTGGCCTACCTAGATACCTCTGCCCCCCCTAATCCCACCAAATTTCCCTCGCAAAGCAGACGATCTGAGCTCGGCCTCTATGCCTCCGTCTCGCACGAATGGCAACTCTTCTTTGAAGATCGGTTATATGCACATTTGGTATTGACACAGCATTGTCTAGCCAACTTCAACAAGCTGGTCCTTCGCCAGAGACGGTTGGTCCGTTATATATGGCTTCGCATCCTCCTCGGGGATTACTATTGCTCAAAATGCCCAGACTCTCTCAGTCTGAAAGTGACATTTTCAAACATGTTGGATTTTTCAGAATCCATTTCCGGTCTTTTCTGCATCTTCAACTCATGGGGCACAAGTCCGGGAAACGGCCTAGCCTTGGAAATCAGCGCCTATTCACCATGCGCTGTGACACATGCCGTTAAAGGAGACGAATATCTCAGCTCAGACTTGGTCGAGATGCAAGACATGGTGTACAGTAAAGGGCTGCTAACTGACGATCTTGCTCACGGCTGGAAAGATGGTCAACTGCTACAGAGCCATGATGCAAACGATTTCTATGACATAAAGGGTGTTCTGGGCTTCTCTTTACCCCCTATGCCCTTGGATATCTCAGCCGCCCACGTGGTCACAGACTTGATCATTCGTCGGACGACGCGACTATTTATCACGGTTGGTTCGATTCGACAGATCCTAGAACGGCTACCCAACCTTCGCCATTTCATTTATGAACCTTGGCGACCATTTCCAGGCTGCATGGACTTGAGCTATGGGAAAATAATTTCCGAGTCTCTTCTAAAGACGTTGCAGACATTTAACTGGTTCGAAGACTTCAATGAAGAAGCTATTCGAGTCTGCCATGGAGGCGGCCCTTCGAATGAGATTGGGCGTATCGAGACTGACTTGTACCATGCTGCTAGCGTCACTCTGGCTCGCCAGAGCATCTCATTCGAGCAACTCACTGGATGTTACTCCGTCGACGCAGTGCCGTTCTTTCAAGCGGTCGACTTTCGTTGGACTTGGCCCAGCCTCACCACGCTCTCACTGACGTGCAGCCTTTTCGCCATGCCTGAGAAATGTGATGAAATAGCAACCCTTCTGGAAAGAGTGGGAATGGCGGCTCAAAGAATGCCCCAACTTCAAACTCTCGATATTTGGTACGGAATGAGGCATCACGCTGCGGCGTTTAGGCACCGTGTCACTGATAGCCTAATCATAATCTCATGGCAAGGGACATGGGACCTGAATTTGGAATCTCAAGAGGGTGGAATCGTCGCAACGGCGTGGAAAGCCCTCGCAAGGCTGCAGGGCAACCGCATTCTCTATATTGCCACTTATCGACCAGTGAAGGTGGAAGATGTTACGTCCCACGCAGCGGCTATTCGTCTGCTCGAAATTGACCGAAGTGTCATTCACCCGGCATCTTTGGAAGAGATTACCAGGGAGACTAAGTATTACTTTTCTACTTGATACTCGGTCTTGGAAACGGATTTCGCTGGCTATTTTGCTGCTTCTTGAGAGTGGTACTTGGAGTACCACTGGGAGGAGTCAGTCCCTGGTGGATATTGTGAGAGAGGTCGCGTTCTCGTTTTGGACTATTACAATCTGGTTACATGTATCTACCAACATGTAAACTGCTACTATGATGACAATATATTTACATCAGCAAGTTTTTCTGTGTCTACTACTGTAACATTTTTGAATTGGGTTATGCTGTGTCCTTTCTTTATCTTCTACTTGGAGCGTGGTTCCTGTCATTCTTATTACATCAAATAGGATCTTATTATGCTCTAGGTAGATACTTGTTATACACTTCTCATACTTACCTACCTGCTAAGCATCTACCTATCCTTTGGGAGGAAAAGAACTGGTCTCATCACGGCTTTTGAGTCTAGAATTGTTCTCATAATATGCGCTGATCGTACAAGGGTCGAGTGTAGCCCTCCATCTAATCTCCGCAACTTGGTGAACCGGAAAACGGCTACCAAGTAAGATCTTTATTCTATTTTAATAGCAGTCCCACAGTAGTCTCTGGCGTTGGAATCAACATCTCGTTGCCATCTTGCTCCTGCCATAAGCTATGTAGATAAAAGACTTCGCCTCCACAAGTCAACGATAGACTTTTGTATCGGGCATGCTGACCTCGAAACTCGAGTCTTGGCTAACATCATGCTGTGGAGGCGGAGCCCTTAAGCCACGATAACCACCTACGCCCTGATGCTTCTACCAAACCACACGTCACACACAGGTGGTTGCGTCAAAAGCTGCCAGTGACGGAGGCAACCCATCTGTGGGACCGGGCGGGTAAGGCTAGACATGCACATAACCGCGACTCGGGCGAGATTTGCATGCTGACGGCATATTCCGTGCAGGCGCTGATTCATCAGAGAATATACCGGCAAACGAAGCTCCGGGGACGCGGGTGAGGTTTGCCGACCGAGTACGGGGCATCGTTTGCCGGCGAATTCCATGCTGCTTGCAAATCTAATCTACTACGGACATCACGCACATGGAGATACGAGTAATCACACGCCTTGGAATTACGAATGTGTCTCAGAGAAACAAGAGCGGAGAACTTCTTGGTATTCCCGCAAGAATCCTTGTAATTCTTTCCGCAACAGGCGGATGGCACAATCCGGCGTAGCCACGGGGACAAGACAAAGTCCCGGCTAAGACCAGAGGAGCCAACTTGGCGAGGGGAGGAAGAGGACCTTGGAAAAAAAAAAGGCACAGAAAATTGCTGAAGAACTTTTATTGATTACGGATCCCTCCCTCGCACGGAATAGGCAGAAATGCGTAACCCGGCCCACTCGGACCTAGGGCTGTGTGTCTCTCTCTATCTACGAAGAGTGAACCATGACTCTGACTCTAATCTCGAAACCAGCCAATGGCCGGCGGGCGCGGATTGCGTTTAGTCCCAAGGTTTTTGGTTCTTGTCTGCGCCATTGGATTGGCGTGAACAAGCCGGAACTAGCAAAGAGTCGTTAGCCTGCTCACAAACTCAACGCCCGAGCACGGAGCAAATCTAGATTTGCAAAGTCCCTGCCCCTCCCGTCTGCACGGGTTTGCTCTCCACACATTGCAAGCATCCCTCGTGATCACCAACAATCCGGCATATGCTTGTTGCTTGGTGCTCGTGCCTCGTGCTTTTTGTCCTTACCATCTCGAGTATACCCGAGACGTTGCGGCCCGCAAGCTGACGAGCCGACAACCGGCATCACGGAGCCTTCCTGAGACGGCCAAGTTACAAGTACATGGAGCTGCTACATAATAAGCGTCGTCTGTCGTCTCCCTCTTCGGCTGTGGCCGACCTTGCTCTCGCTTCTCCCTCGTCTTCTTCCTCTTCCTTACCCTCTTCCTCTTCCCCTCGCTCTGTTTCTGTTTCTCTCGTCAACCAACAGATTCAGAATCATAACCACAGCCACAACCAGAAACACAACCACAACCACAACTACACTCACACTCATAACAAAATCCACAACCATCCGCCGAATCCCACAACCATGGGCGGCATCGCTGCAGACGTATTTGCGTCGTCTCCTCCACGACCGACGAATCTCCCGACTGGCACGCCGACTCCCCCTCCCGAGCCCATGTCAGAGCCGTATCACGGCTATTCTTTCCCCCACAACAGACTCAAGCGCCGCTTGATGCACCCGAACAAGACGCCGCTGGTTCTGGTGTCGTGCGGGAGCTTTTCGCCGCCCACTTCCTTGCACATGTCCATGTTTTCCGTCGCCGAGAGTTACGCGGAGCGCACCGGCTTCGAGCTGGTCGGCAGCTACATGAGCCCTTGCAGCGACACCTACGGCAAAAGTTCTCTGGTCCCTGCTCACCATCGCATTAACATGTAAGTCTCCGGCCAACTCAACCCCTCTTTTTGGAAGACGAGAGAAGGCCGAGGTCGAGTCTTACTAATGCTCTTTTTTTTGTCGCAACATAGGTGCCGTTTAGCCATTGAGCAGACAAACAGCAACGCCATGATCGACGACTGGGAGACTCTGCGCCGCGATGAAGCTGGTCGCCCGGTTTACACACGCACTGCCGATGTCCTCAAGCGCCTGGACGAGCAGCTCAACGACGTCCTGGGCGGCATCCAGACCCTGGACGGCACATTTGTAAGAGCAAGGGTCATGCTGCTTATCGGGGCCGACTTGGCCCTCACCATGAGCGATCCCAAGGTGTGGGCACCGGCCGATATTGACGTGCTCCTGGGCTACTATGGCGCCTTCATCGTCGAGCGGCCTGCTCTGTGTGCGACCCAGGACGCCATCCAGCCCTTGAAGAAGTATCACGGCAACATCATGGTCGTCCCGTCCTTTCAAAACGACGTCTCGTCGACCAAGGCCCGAGCCCAGATCCGGAACGGCGAGGTTGCACAGGATTTGCCGAGATCCGTCTACGACTACATCAAGCTGCATCATCTGTACGGGAGCGCGCCCCCCAAGGACCGGCATGTGGACAAGAATGGGAAGCCAGACCTGGAAATGGTCTCGCCCCGTCTGCCTGTCGCATCACACAGATGACACTGGTGAAACCCTGAGAAACCATGTTTGCCATGACACACAGGAAACTGAGAGTTTCATGGCAACATGCCCCTTCATTTGTACGCTTGGCAGGGCAAGTTCTTCAGAGCTTTTGTCCGCCTAGGCCATGTACCACCTTTCATCAGCGCCAGCCCTTGTTTCGCCAAAGATGAGTGATGATAGATGCTAGATCATAGTGTCTCACTTCCTTGTCTGATTTCATTTTCATTTTTTTTGTTTCATCTTGGGTACGGAGTTTATTTTTCTTCTTCTTTGATATCACGCGAGCATTGTTTAGCTGCATGTACGCTCTTTGCTCTGCCATGTATCTGGTGCCGCAAGCCTCTATCATCATGGGGACTGGCCGCCTCTCCAGCATCTTTTAAGATGGGAATGTTCTTTATACGGGCTGTCTGGGATTACAGCTGGGCTCAATAATGCAGTTGATGGAACTGGGCTTGGGTAATAATCACTTGGACATGATGGCGGCCACGTCTGCCACGAGGGAATCACGCGACAGGGTTTGACGATTAGAACGAGTCTTGACACAACCTCTGGGAAATCAGCGATAAACGGACAAGGCGAAAGCTATTGTGATAGAGTTTTTTCGGACTGATGAGATTTTGGGAGGGACATTTTGATGATTTTAGAAGTTGTACGCCCTGTTTTCTATTGATCATGAACTTGGTTTCATGTCGGGCGTCGAGCATCTTACATGCTCTCTGCATTATGTGTACTTTGTACATTCTTACCTACTCGTACTCTCATTTTCAGAAATCCCGGGCAAATGGATAAAAAGGCCCGGATGAACGGACAGTTCAAGCAGCTCTGGGGTATCTTGCTGCTTTCTACCCTCCTTTCCTCCTTTCCTCCCTTTCCTCCCTTTCCCATTAAAGGCCAGGAATTGTGAAGCTCGTAAAAAAACTGAACCGCGTTCCATGTCGCCGGATTCGTGTTGTGGAACGTAATGTTGACGCTGTGTGGGTTTCAGAGCCGTATCGTGACTGTTTGCGGACATGTCTCGGCTTTCGGCGTCTTACATAGTGTAACTGTTGAGGGTTAGCATAGCGACATCGCATTGTTTTAGTCATGTTGTGGGCAAGATAGTAACAAACAAAATAATTATTTGAGAAAGTAGAAAACTTGGTAAAAGTAGCGGATTCCCTGTTACACATAATTATGCCCATCCATCATGTTGCCGTATGTTATAGGATGAACTACAGTTGTCTTTGTCCGAAGCAACGACATAACATCTCCATTCCATCCTCCCTCGTTTTCACCTGGTGACTTGATCAGGTTCTCCTTATGTTCAAACACTTGTGTGCCGTGGACATCTGCAACTTTCTTCCATACATATATGACCTCGGGTGGGAATTCCCACTCCCAGGTGCTGTTCCAACACAAGTTGCTGCCAGTGCTATCGTGAATGTAGGTGAAGATACCTGCGTAATTCCATTTAAAATTATATAGTTCCATGACTTCCAATTTGGGCATATAATGCGCAGCTCGGGCAGCTGATATCAACAGAGGAGGGAATTCGGCTGATCTCCACGGCGATATAACGGCGGATGTCAAGACTATCGAGGTGAGATTGAGCCATCCCCGCTTCCAATGAGGCCAGCTGATCTGTGGCGTTTGGAAGTTCGAGAAGAAACTGACGGCGTCGATGATGAAGGACATCGAGATCACTTCCGGTTGTTTGTATTGGCTAACAGCCGCCACTCGCCGACCCAGTGAGCCGTCTTTGTCACTCACGTATATGAAACCTGGCGGTATCCCATCGCTGTAAAGTTCCGGTCTATCCTCAAACACCTGCAGTCTTCTAATGGATGAGGGCAGCTTGGTTATGATACTTTTTACAGCCTCTTGATTTTCGCCCCTCAACGCCGTGAAGAGGCTGAGAGCAAGAGGCTCGTAAGTTACGAACTCAAGGTTGGGGAGTGAGCTCATCATGCAGTCGACATAATGTGTAAAGAAACTGATGTGCATCTGCCGGCGAATAGTGAGATTTGTTATCAATTTTACCACGGGAAGTCGCAACTTTGTTAGACTGGGATGTTTTCGAGGGACGCTGAAGGGGTGTACTTCGAATTGCTGGTTTTTCTCATGCTCTTTTAATGTGCGTCTGGCGCAGGGCTCCTTTTTGTAGATGTCGTTCAAGGGCTCACTGCCCACCGTAAGATCTACGCCTTCAAGTTCGTCTGGAACAGTGTCTTTCATGGAATGGTCGGGGTCCGCAGCCGAAAATGCTGTTAATTCTAGGGCGATGCCCGGTTGGCCTACAATCCTCTCGGGCCATTCTGACAAGATCTGAAAGAGGTGGAATATCGTCGCATTAAAGCGCAACGCATCCAAATCATGACGGAATTTGACGCGTGTTACATCAGGTTGGACTGATCTCTCAAACCGGAGCCATATGTATTGGACGAAGTGGCATCGGGACCCTGTAATGTTGGCCTGGCAATGAAAAACTACGTGTCTCACATCTATGTAAACATACAGTTTGTAATGCTTCGTTAATAACAGGAAGATGCGCTGAACATGCTTCTTGGGGAGGGTAGACGTTGTTAAAATACTTCTGATCTCTCCTCACTTGGATTTTGCTCCCATCCGGGATATTCTGGCGTTTGTCAATTCTACCTTTTTATATAGAACATTCTACATCTGTTTTAGAACTGTAAGCGGCTAATTCCCCGTTGATATAGACCAGATTGTGCAGATTGAAGCAACGTTTATTATTGACATTCAAATTGGTTATCAATTTTGTATTGCTACGTAAAAGCAAGGCAAAACCGCGAGCAACTGTTCCAATATGAAGAGATGAACTGAGCTGATCTTTTTGCTAACAGCAACATACTAGTCCTGATTACTGAGCGTGATACTCGATTTTGAACCGAATAGTTGCTCTTTGTACATGAGTACAGGATTGCTAGGTATCTCCAAGAGGATGAGTTCAACTCTCTTAAGAATAGCATCTAGCTCGCTATTTGGCGGACAGTACACTTTGGGATCTCAGCTATCAACTCTATTTGCCGATTGAAAAGACCTTTTGCCACTGTTGACATATCTTATATGAAGTGGCAGAATCCCGTGCAAAATCGATCTGGCAAGCATATCGCGACAAAGCCGGAGGATTCCAGAATGGCTTCGAAACGAGATGCCAAAGTTTATTGAGAAGTTATCTGGGTTCCATTATATTTCCATTATAGTAACTCATATCTGAAATCTATTCATTGAATTGCCTAATGATATAAATCCTAACCTTCTTGAACGATGGTATGATGGCATTAATGAGAAGATGGCTTGCTTGGTGTGCCTCTGTATTCCTTTGCTAAGGGAGCAGAAGTGATCTTAAAACCAATATATTCTCATTTTGCTTCTGATTCGCTAACATAGAATCATCCATGTAACACCTCAAGGTATCCGAGTCAATGGGGTGGTGCATGAAACAAGCGACTACCAGCCTTGGGGCATCAGTAATAGTTTTCGTCTTTTGGTGAACACCTTTGAATATATACTTATAAATCATTTTGTTTCAGCTAGGGTGTCTATGGTTCATGGATAGCAAAACTGTGGTCTAGGACTTCTATGAAGTACGGTCGGCAACTGCAATTCCAGATTTTGATGCAGGGTTATCGTGACCTACGAGAGCTGAGCACATTGTTGCGCCCAAGTTGACAGCTCACCGCCTGACTCATGAGTGCCTAGTTGTCTGACTACAAGGCACAATTGACAATCAAACACCATTAGCAATGGCTAAACTGATATAGTTATCCACTGCCATTTCCCAACGGTTGACCCTCATTGATTATCTAGGTTGCATTTACCTGAGGGGTATATGCAGGCGCCAGGGTTCGGCCGCTATTGGATTTCTACAGCTATCAAATCTGACATGCTTTCATCACATGCCAGTCAGCTTGGAACTAGCAAAGTGGATGGCCATGCTTACGATATTAATTGTAGAGAGCTGGTGACCAGTTCTAGGCGCCGAGTACCTCGAGTTACTTGCGTCTGTTCCACGACATGTATTTCATAGTTTTGCCCAGGTACCCTGCTTAGTGCAAATCAGCACTAAGGGGTCTAGATTAACTATTCCATGTAAATTTCCGGCAAATGCTAGCGCAAGACCTTTTGTATTGAGAGCTTACAAGGTGCATGTTGTCACACTGTTTACACCCTTTACACCCTTATACTCTCCACGTTTGGGCTTGCGGGACAGGTGAACTAAAAGCCGGAGTCATTTTCGTCAAGAATTTGGCTAGACTGAAAATCGATTGTCTTATCCAGTGCCTCGATTTTCTCTTGGTATTGATTCACCGCAGTTTTGCTGAGTCTAGACGTTCACACCAAGTCACTCTTTGATCTAATCTCACAATGAAGCAATGGCAAGGATATTTTCGGTTTCTGTGGTATCAGTTCACTTCAGGGACCGTTCTGCGGCTCAACAAACACCACGCAAATGCGTTAGCCCGTTTATCCTCACTTCGATCTCTGAAAGACAAAGAAAATCAGGGCGAAGTCCAGCATGGCACACGCATCTATGTCAATCAGAGCACCAAAAAGGAGAATGAAAGTGATTGGGAGAGTGATGATGTCTGGGGGTTCAAAGACACTTCATATCGTGCCAACCTCGATGGTACGGTGGAGGTGACGGGCTCTCGATATCTTCTTAGCGGTTGTAAACTACCATCGCTTTTACCTTGGGCTAGCGATGTCCTTGGTGTCGATGTACCAAGAAAGCCAATGCTTCAGACTTTGGAAATTTCCATCCCAGAGCCCCAACATGCCAATGAAGGATTTCTTGATTCCCTCCGCCAAGTGGTGCTTCTTCGAGACGACCAAATCAGTAGCGACGCCAAAAACCGGAGGAGACATGGGCACGGCCACACCCAAGAAGAGATGTATGCCATCAAGTACGGGTCCGGGCTTGCTCGGGTACCCGATCTTGTTGTCTATCCAGAGACTGAACCTCAAGTGATTGGAATCGTCGAAGCAGCTCGACAGAAGGGAGTCTGTCTTATCCCTTATGGAGGCGGAACAAATGTTAGCGCCGCGTTGAGATGTCCGTCCAACCAAGATGGAGAGAATCGTATGATTGTCTCCGTTGATACACGAAGAATGGACAAAATTATGTGGATTGACCCTGTGAATCGTCTCGCGCAGATCGAAGCAGGGGCAGTTGGAAGCAACATCATGGAAGCACTGGCAGAGAGAGGATTCACCATGGGTCATGAACCGGATAGCTGCGAGTTTTCGACACTGGGCGGCTGGATTGCGACAAATGCCAGTGGCATGAAGAAGAATCGATATGGAAATATTGAAGATGTCGTACTTGACATGCGGGTTGTCATGCCCACAGGAGGTGTTATGACCAAAGGCGGCAGCAGCGTTCATCCTCGAGAGTCTACAGGCAGCAATCCTCTACGATACACCTTCGGCTCGGAAGGCTCTCTGGGGATTGTCGTATCTGCCGTTGTTAAGCTCTGCCCTCTTCCCGAAGCCACAGAATACGCTGCCGTCCTGTTTCCCACATGGGAAAATGGAGTACAGTTCATGTACGAGCTTCGACAATCCAACTGTCAGCCTGCCAGCGTTCGCCTGGTGGACAACGAGCAATTTCGTATGAGTCAGGCGCTCAAGCCAGCTCAGCCGTCAGGGTTCATTGCGGGTACCCTTGCTAGGCTCAAGCGCACGCTGGAGCACATATACATCCTCCAGATCAAGGGATTTGACCCGCGTGAGATGGTAGCTTGCACCATGGTGTTTGAGGGCAGCAAGCCAGAAACCGGGATTCAGCAACACGCCGTTAAACGCCTGGTTAGTAAACACGGAGGTGTTGATGCGGGTGCAGAGAATGGCAGACGGGGCTACCAGATGACATACAACATTGCCTATATTCGCGATTTCGCGATGCAACATTATATCTTGGCGGAGTCATTCGAGACAAGTGTCACCTGGTCACATGCCTTGGACCTCTGTGACCGTGTCAAAGACCGACTACGACGAGAACATAAGGAGAGAAGGCTTCCTGGAAAACCACTAGTGACTTGCCGAGTAACACAACTGTACGAGACGGGGGTAGCCATCTATTTCTATTTTGGATATTATTTTGAGGGCGTCTCTGAGCCGGAGAAAGTTTATGCTGAGATGGAAGAAGCGGCCAGACAGGAGGTCCTCCTCGCGGGAGGCTCGCTCTCACATCATCACGGGGTGGGCAAGTTGAGAAACAGGTTTCTGGGAAGTGCTTGGTCAGATGCGGCCTTGGAGTGGCGAGACGACGTGAAGCGAGCGTTAGACCCGGAGAATGTGTTTGGATGCGGGAATCTGTTAAAGCCAAGGATCGCCCATGATTAATTATTTAGATTATCTATTTACTAACGCATAACTATGTACTCTACATATTCGGTTCAATTTCCGATCGTAGAGAGCCATTTGATCAGCGGTTTACTAAACAATTCGAGTCAGCTATGGGGTTCAAAACTACTGCCCCTGGTAACAGTGATAGCCGCCTCAGCACTAACACCGGGGAAGTCTAAATAGAGAAATGCTACGTGATGTAAGCTATTCTTTCAGCGGCTTGTTTTGGTTCTTTTGAGACTGTTCATGAAGAGGCACCGCGCCCGTGATGGCCGTAATTGCGCTTTCGAGACCTTCAAAGAAGCTGATAGCAGTCAATGGACGATTCATCCAGCCTGTTGTGATGCAGTAATAGCAGTCATGCGGGCGTATGTGGTGCAAATGATGGTGCTGCCGCGACATGAGCAGACCAGCAGCTTGCAATCCTCTGACTAACATGGGAGGATTCTCCATGTGAGCCCAGCAGTGGAACTGGTTCGTATATCCGCAGAAGAACGCAAACGAGAGCCAGAATGTGGCCGTAGCCAAGGCCGAGACGCTGTCTTGCGAGCCAAGTGCAGACGATGCCACCCAGAGCGCTGGAATACTGACAATGAAGTTGTTTCCATTGAGCTCCAAGAAGCCATGTCGTGTTATAGACCGGGGATCGGTGTGATGATCTCGAAAGGGCCGGATGAAGGCAGGACCGATGCCTGGCCAACTTCCGCTACCCCAGTTATCAGCGCCCCAGTGGACAATTCCAGACACTACATCGGCAGCTAGGATGCCCAAAAAGAGAGACATAGCCATGTACACTCGGATGTGAATAATGGTAGATGAGCTGGCATCATCGTTCGTATAACGGTCGTGCATCTTCTTCGCGGTAACAGCAGCCTGGCCAAAGAAAAGAGCCACGCCGCAGACTTCCATCAAAACAGTGGCTGTTGTGCGAGCTTCAGCGACTTGTTGACTCTCTCTTGCCTGCGTAGCGGTGAACCCACGTTATTGTTAGCATGGCGGGCATTGAAAATTCCTTGAACGGGAGATGGGATACTAGTATTGATACTTACAGCTTCCGGCTCTGGATTTGTGGTATCCATGGCTGCAGTTGAAGAACCAACTTTGTGGTCACTTGAAACTGTCTATAACTTGTCCATACATCGCGACAACATGCGTGCAAATCTATTTATACTCCATAACAGCAGTATGAGTATTAAAACGTGACTGCCTACATGTAAAGTAGTTACAGATAGCCCAAATTCGCGCATCTATTCTTGTACACTGAGCAGACAATAGCTACAGCATGCTACAATTCGGCAGGGATATGCTCCAGGACTGCCTGTATACATACATGTAATTACGTGAATTCGGGCAACCGGGGTTGTTTACGCTAAAAGCCTCTAATGCAGCCTCATCCCATCCTCTGTAACCGACCGTTGGAGCCGAGAAGCGCACCTTAAAAGGCTGCATTAGGTAGTAACGTAATAGTAAGCCCGGAGGGATTCTGAAGTCCCTAGCATGCATCTTCTATTTGGTAAATGACAAGGCCCGGTACGACAGTGGGATGACTGCATGTATGTTCGGACCAATATGAGGCCCTCAACAACTAAATGGGTTAAATGTGTTGAAAAGATGAAAGATTGTTTACAAGGATATACATGCAGTAGGCATGGTTTGGACTTGAACCTCGTCACTCTTTGTCCTAGTCAATCCCGGATGGAGAGTGCTGTAGCATATTTACTTGACTTCAATTGCCTATTCTCATCATTCCTACGTGAGCTAAAGGTAGCAACACGTTCGTTGATGTCCAATGGATCACACCGCTTCAGACGCATCCTCTCCGTATCCAGTCAAGGATTTCCGTTTTCGTGTAGTCATTCTGTGTCTCTGCATCTGCTGCTTTATTGCGTCGCTCGACACTATTATCCTTTCCTCGACACTGCCAGCCATTGCAACAAGCCTCCAGGCCACCACGACGGATGCGTATTGGTGTAGTGCCAGTTTTCTATTTGCCCAGAGTGTGGTCCAGCTAATCTACGCTGTCGTTGCTCGTGCCCTTAACCGCCGAACATGCATGCTAGCTGCTATTGGATTCTTTGGGTTTGCGAGCATCTTATGCGCAACGGCTCGTAACATACATTGGCTCATTGCCGCGCGGACAGTGAGTTGTTTGTACCCTTGTCTCTCTCTCTCTATTCCCGTACTTGGGATAAGAAGAGTATGACTCAATGTCTTCTGACTTTATTTAAAGATACAAGGTGTTGGCACTGGTGGAACCAATGCACTTGTCCAACTCATCTTGACGGATATAGCTCCTCTAGCTGAAAGACCCAAATACACGGGACTGGTAACTCTCTTCTCGGCACTTGGCTTGGTGATCGGAGGCCTTTGCGGCGCTGCAATAGTGCAACACACCACATGGCCATTGTGAGTCTAGAACGATTCTTTTACATGGGTTATGGCTAATGATGATACATAGAGTCTTCTGGATCAACCTGCCGATATGTGTCCCCACAATGATCGGCTTTGTATGGTGCCTTGATGCTCCCAAAAGACAATCGTCGGTCTGGACAGCCATCAAGAAGACAGATTGGGGCGGTGGCATCATAGTTACGGGATCCTTGGCAGGGATTCTTTTCGCTCTCAACAGCGGGAATGCCGTATATCCTTGGACATCTGGCAGGATTCTGTCCCCTTTGATATGCGGTGGCCTCGGTTTGCTTGGATTCGTGGCATACGAAAGATTTATTGCCAAAGAAGATGCCATTCTTCCAGGCAGACTCTTTTCCAATGTCACTGCTGTGTCAGCCTACATCATGGCGCTCCTCCATTCGATAATCCTTTGGACTGCAACATATTACTTCTTCTTATATGTGAGCGGCAAAAACTGCCTATATCTATTTTTTGGGCTAATTATTTACCTGAATCTAGCTTACCTTTTGTTCTCATTCGTACCTCGGCGCGGCGATTCTTATGCTTCCTGCCACACTCACGTTTCCACCGTCCGCTGCCATCGCAGGTCATATCATTGGCCGTACACTCAAATACCAGCTGGCTAACATAATTGGTTTCGCCTTTCTCGTTGGTGGCCTCAGTGGCTTAGCCA
Organism: Trichoderma afroharzianum; assembly: GCA_037893235.1. Classification (NCBI taxonomy): domain Eukaryota; kingdom Fungi; phylum Ascomycota; class Sordariomycetes; order Hypocreales; family Hypocreaceae; genus Trichoderma; species Trichoderma afroharzianum. The sequence goes on along the minus strand of JBBLXW010000049.1, from coordinate 47,199 downwards.
ATCTTAATGAATTCTCTTCCGTGGGTCTTCAAATTGGCCTCTTGCTCATTGTGGGAACTGGCTTTGGTATCCCGTTTATTAGCAAAGTATTCATGGCGCAAACAGCCGTGGCAGAAGATGATCAGTATATGGCCACAGCCATCGTATCGACGGTAACGAGCGTTGGAGAATGCTTCGGAGTGGCCATATCAAGTACCACATTTCAGAACAAATGGAATGCCCTCCTCGACAAAGAGTTGAAACAAATTGTCCTCTCAGTCGTAATCAAGGGGAGCGATGCAGAACGAAGCACTGCCTTGCTTGCAGCGCTGGACAAAGAGACGGCAAGTTTCTATCGACACCTTGCCATGCAAAGTTTCCAGACAGTGTGGATCGTAATGGGCTCATTGGCTGGTGTTGCCCTTGTTCTATCTCTTTTTATCAGAGATCCGAAGCCAAAAGAAGCGACTCCTACAGAATCGAGTGTAGAGGCTATAATTCTAGATAAAGAGAAAGCATGAATGTTTTCGTTCTATTTCATTTCCATTAAACCATCATGGTGATTCATCTAAATCTAGCTCCAGTGCGCTCTCTAATTTATACTCTCGCCTCAACTAACAAAGCTCTATACATATTATATTCGTCTGAACTACACAATCGAGGCTTCAATGCTTGTTCGTATGGTGCCAATACCCAGCCAGATTGACCACACAGCAAAAACATGAAGGATATTATGGCTACCACCAAAGTAATCAAAACGTCCAGGCCAGACGCATTCTGGAAATTGCGAAGCGTAGAGAATGGCGCCCACTACGATCGGTCCATATGGGGTCATCATGGGCCTGTAAAGATCCAAAGTCGCCTGCAATCCTTTTGTCCATATTAAATGTACCACAGGTATGGCAACACCCTCGGCAACGAGTCCGATCCACACGGCAATTCGAAGCCAAGAGCTTCCCGTCGCTCGCATAATCGGGAGCCAGCATGAGGCCACTGCTACAGTGCCCAGGGCTACGGACATGCCCATGTAAATCAACTGGAGATAAGGGGAGTCCGCGAAGGCGTTAAATTGCGTTACCAGGACAGAGGCCAGGGCTAGCGTCGTCACGCCCATAAGATCCATAGTTGAGAAACACGACAAGGTGCTGCTGGAAGAGATACAGCGCATTGTGTGCCAGGAGACACTGCATGCGGTGCAAGCAATGGCTGCTATCAAATACACGTAGTAGACTCCAACAAGGCCTTCCGTGATGTATATCTTATTAGGGTTGCTGTATGACACTGACGGATTGTCATATATGAGAGTCTTGACAAAGTATAGGCAACCAAGAAGGTGTGACCAGATATTGAAAGATTCATTATGAAGATGGAAAATGGAGCGTATACAGTATGTACATGACTCGGTGAAGCGATAACCGTGAAATATGTGGTCGTTGTGACGCCAAGGTACTGGTAGTTCTGAGATATGGATGAGGTTCGTTTTGGACTTGCGGGCTGCCGCTAAAGCAAAGCTGATTTGTTGGTCCAAAGTCTTCTGCGTCAACATGTTTGATGTGAGAGCGGTAGGAGTTGCCCTCTGGAATATTGTGAGACAGTACAAAGACCACAACTTACGTCCTTTTATCCCCCATTAGAGGTTTTAAAGGCGGTAAACCCGGAATTGATTGCATTATTTGTGATTTACTGAATAGCTAGGGGTAGAAATGTGATCAAGACTCAAGTCATTTGCGAGGGTAGCTCGAGACCTCGGAAAAGCTGCTGTATCTGTCAGTGAGTACAAAAGGGTACATAGACGGACGATGTCGGAAGTACTCATGCCACCGTCCACAATTAGGGCTGACAAGATATGGGGGACTGATAGGGATGCATCCCTTCATGATACTAGCAGAGCGCTCCCACTTCCCACTTCTCTCTAGCTCCCTGCAGAATCTCGGTAAGCTTATGTGGGCGGCCGACGATTCAGCTCCTCATAGTTTACTAGGCACGGCCCGATTCAGGCTATGATATTTCACATTTCTCCTACCACAAGCATGGCAGCTCTTTGCGGGAGTGAGTAGCTGCATATCAAGCCCAGCCAAGCATCACTGTCTCTTAGATTGCAGAACCTAAGTTCTTACATGGCCCCCTTTACTCAACTAGCGGTGCTGCATCTGCACTTAGTCTCGCTGTACGCGGCTAGTTGGTTGGCATAGTAATCATCTGGTCTACATTCGGCAACTGCACAGCTGGGCTTTTGTGCCTTGTCATTCGGTGGAAATTATGGCACTCTCTGTTGATTATTTCGGGGAGACTTGCTGTGCTCTGCTATTCTATCATCAAATGGGTTGTATTTATCCCGGTCTGCTTCTCAATATCTGCATGAATGTGGGGAGTATTACTACCAGATATACGGTGTGTTTAACTCTCCCGGACAATAATAATGGCTCCGTTAATTCGCCAATCATGATTATTGATGATCCCATTGTTCGCAACGGTGCTGGCAGCACTTCATAGATTGTGACCACACCTTTGTCCGCAGCCAAGGACTTGGTAGCCCCCACTCCCAGGTTCTCCGCTCTTACACCCGCAACCATCTCGAGAGTCCTTCTGTTTCGAATTCCCGGCTACCATTATTTCAGTTCCACATTTTTATTGAATTCCACTTCTAGTAACACCAGCAGGCTGATATCTATGGTAGGCCAGTTGAAATTCCCTAACCCATGTTCTAATAGTGGTGGGTATTATTGGTTGTACTTGCCTTACCAATAGTTTAGTCACTGGCTAGCATTTGGAGTCTAAATTGGGAATTTGCAGCTTTGAAGAGGCTACATGTAAGTGATAGCAAGCTGACTGATAAACCTGTTTGTGTTTCTTTGATAGAGCCTCTATGCGTACCTTCATGTTCGCGCTGACGAAGTACCTTCACAGAAACCCTTTATCACATCTCGTTTTCGCACCCCGGCAAGTTTGTTTACGAAGTTTGGCTGAGTTGTGCACATCTAACCTCTCCTTCAAGTTGGTACCTGACCCGGTAGTGGCTGGTTTGAAGATTTAGAGAAGATCAACAGCAGAGCAACCCCGAGAGAGTTCCTGGAAAGGCAAAGTCTATTCTGATAGAGCATGAACACACGACATGTCTGAAGTTCAAGCCAATGGAAGGACAATCTTCCTCACTGGAGTCACAGGTTTCTTAGGCAAAGTGGTCTTAGAAGAGTTGATCCGTCGGCGCTATGAGTTGAAGATTGAAAGCGTCATAGTTCTGGTCCGTCCTTCTAAGCCATCGACTCATGAGGCTATCACCAAGGGATCTCATTTTTCATCCCGATTTCATGAAGAGGTCGTTACATCCAAGTGTTTTGCACAGCTGGCTCCTGGATGGACTCAATACGTTCAGCCAGTATACGGAGACTTAGGCAAGGCCAATTGCGGATTGGACACCGCCACCTATGAGAAGATCAGCAGAGAAACGACTCATATCATACACTGCGCGGCCTGCGTACAATTTGATCTCTCACTCAGCAGTTCCCTGGATATTAACTTGCAAGGGACGCTCAACATCCTCCAACTCGCTCGGACATGCTCCAGTCTTGAGCGCTTCGTATACACCTCTACGGCATACGTAACACCTCATGGAAGGCATGACCAAATCCGTGAGGAGCTGGCACCATTGGGCCCTTGGCAAGATGCACAAGAGTTACTTGATGCCTTACACTCTGGATCTGTAACTGAGCGGCAATTATTGCAACAAACCGGCCATCCCAACACATACACTCTCTCGAAATGCATCACAGAATATTTTGTCTTGCATAATCGAGGTAAAATCCCCATCACCATTGTTCGCCCAAGCATTATAACTGCAGCCCTGGAGCGCCCGTCTCCTGGTTGGTCTGATAGTGCCTCGGCAGTTGTTGGAGTTGTCCTGGGAGTCCAGGATGGAGGAGCATCTGCTCTTGGAGGCAATCCGACGGCATTCATAGATTTGGTCCCTGTTGATTTTGTCGCCGACTTCATTATCGACGAGGTATTTGCCACACAGGCTCCGTCAGCAACAGTGCCAATTGTTCATTGTGTATCAGGCCTGAGAACTATCACACCAAAGATCTTTTCTTCAGTTGGCGCTGTGTACTTCCAGCAATCTGAGATACAATGGCTCAACTACCGGAGCTCTCCAACGAGTCACCTCTACCGATACGTATGGCAGACAATGCCTCTCAAATTGGCTAGGACATTCTGCTGGGCAGGAGGTGATCATCGTGCCGTGAGGCAGCTGACGCGAGCCACCCAAAACATCGACAAACTTGATCACACATTTGGGTACTTTCTCTCAAACTCGTTTAACTTTGCTGCAAGCCGTCCAACTTTGGCTCAGAGAGCACCGTACTTTAAGCCTGCCGCTTACTTGCAGATGATGTTTCGGGGAGCGCAACAGTTCATGATGCGCCGTACTCGCGAACGGAACATGGTATCCACTGAGAAATTAATTGCTGGAGGGGACGTTAATAATGGCGGCGAAAATGCTTTGAAGCTGTTTCTGACTTCTCGAGCCAGTGTGGTTTTCCGCGCCACTGCAATCGTTGTCGGGGCCGCTTTGAACCGAATGTTTCAGAAAGTCACGTTTGACCAGCAATCTTTCTTCGATGCTCTTGAGGGCTACAACTCGGGATTGTCCGACGAAAAGATCATAATCATGCCTACCCATCGGAGCTACATGGACTTCGTCATTTGCCCTTATCTCTTCTATCAGTTCCCTGTTCTAGGTGTCAAAATCCCATGCATCGCCGCTCAAGATCAGTTCTCGCGGATACCTATCATAGGGTGGCTGCTAAGACGACTCGGCGCTTTCTACGTTCGGCGCGGCGTTGGTCGAGCAGATCCAGAGCTCAATGACCAAATTCGGCAATTGGTTGAACAAGACGAGCACATTCTCTTCTTTCCCGAAGGTCAACGAAGCCGCTCCAGAGAATTTCTGTCCCCGCGACGAGGTCTTTTGCGATCATTACAGAGTACGGGCAAATCATTCAAGATTCTACCAGTCTCAATTAGCTATGAACGAGTTCCAGAGGAAGGCGCTTTCATTCGAGAGACACAGGAACAAGAGAGACCTCGCATGAGCCTTTTTGCCCTCATCAGGTGGACATACAGCATGATTCTCGGCCGCGTGAGGCTTGGAAGAGTCCACGTCAAGTGTGGGAAGATGCTAGAACTCAACCCTGAAACTGACGTACATGCCATCTCACACCAGGTTCTGAACGAACTTCAAGAGAACACCGTCTTAACAACATATCACCTGGAATCTTTTGTCAACTACCATCGTCGAGATTGTCGATGCTCTTCTCCATGCGCTATCAGCGGCGCAAAGCGGCGTTTAGATGCGGTAAACTGGCTGCGAAGACAGCTCGAAGAACGAGGGGCAACTGTTCTCGACGGCGCGCTTTCTGTAGATGAGAATCATCTCGTATCGCCGGCGCTTGAAGCCAGTCTCATGAATCAATGGATTCACTTCTTCGATCGTGACGCAGTCGCGATGCCTCCGAGTTCTGCTTTTTCAACGGTTGATTACAAAGCCTTTGAGGTGCTTAAATGTCAATCGGTCATTGCATAACGACCGTGTCGGTAGGTGGCGTGGCAGAGAAAAAATAATGTTACGGCTACAATAGGGGTGATTGGAGGAATTGTTCAGTGTACTGGTCCATATTACTACAGATCTACGTAAATCTTTATGACTATAGACACTAGGAAATAGGAGACTCTGTTCGAAATTTGGCTTAATTATGATGCGACAATCAGGGAAATTTATAATAAATATGAAGAAGAGAAGAAAAGCTTTCTTCCTCACGTCTTTTTGCCATCATCACATCTGCAACATCCTCATGATAAGCACATAGCTCTTCAAACTAGAAAAGAGCAGAAGAACAGACTTTTGATACACCACCGTATATGTGATTGGCTGGTGCGTACTCTCTTTAGTGGGCAGACAATAACTAGATTGTCCCGAACGTAATTCTATTTAATGCTTGGGAACTTGGGGCAGGGTCGACGATGTTTACACAGCGTTCTTAACAGGCAATCCAGTCACATACGCCATCGTTTCTGAAGTCGGAAAGTTTATGGACAATCAGAAGTTTCCGGACGTGAGGAGCCTGCTTGTCACGGCAGAGAACCCAGCGCGTAATGACACGCTCAGTCTGGATCACTCACGATGTGCTGCTCTGCACAACCACCTGGTTCAATATGCCTGGACTGCTGAAGGACGCCCGCCCACTGATCTAAATAATAGCATCAGAACATTCTTTACCACCTACGGGGCAGCAGCAGAGGCGCTTCGTGAACGACTTGACCCCTCACCAGCAGCTTTCTTTGACGCCGCCCTGTTGCCTCCGGATGGGTCTGATGGTCTTGATCCCGCGCCCCTCTCCGTCTTTGTGTCTGGGTTCTGTGAGCCCGACAGCTTCTTTGCTAACGAAACGGCTGACTTGTTCGACGAGCCTGTTGACAGTCTGGTCTGCCTCTATTATCCCAATGTTGGCCAAGGTGGAGGAAGTGGCGGTGGCCTATTCTACCATCAAGGCTACCATCGTGCCGCTGTCTTCATGAATATGTGGGATCACGATTATGACCTGCCTGTTGCGGCACACCAAGAGCTTTGGCATCCTCTCGAAACAGTCCCCCCCCCCCCCCCCCCCCCCCCCCCCCCCCCCCCCCCCCCCCCCCCCCCCCCCCCCCCCCCCCCCCCGGCATGGCAGCGAAAAGGTTGGACCGTGGGAGTGGCTGCCGTATAGTGAAGCCCAGGTTGCAGCTTGTTTGGAAGCCTGGGAACAGCTATGTAAAGCCATCGAGACGCGTAACTCACAAATCACCGGCAACACCACCTCAGATGTCATGAGTCAAGTGCGGCTGCTCGATTCCTCTGTCCTGGATGCGGCTTCAGTGCCCAACCCTTCTTTCGCTCGCTCCTTTTTGACACGCGCGCGGCGGCCTCTTTTTCGTAATATTGCCCTAGGTCTTGTCCTACCACCGGCAGACGCAGCTGAGTTTATGGCAGCGCAGCCTTTCACCAGACTATCTCGCGCTCATCATGCCATACCGCCATTATGCCTTTTTCCTGCTGCAGAAGGGGAGCCTAGATTTAACCTGATGGCATCTTCAAACCCCTTTTGCAATGACTTTCGCGCAACATCTGCCGATTCAGCCGTGCCGTCCCAAGTCGGCGCAGGTGTCTACAGTCAGTCGGTTGAGAGGAATGCAGGTCATGATTACGCTGAGGAGGGATTTTGGCTGCTGCTGCTATTCAATTTCGAGAGCAATTGGGATGCGGTCGACGGCGCGCGGAAAAGCGACGGGTCGTTGATTGCCAGGGAAAGGTTGACTGATCTATTCCAGCATGGATATAAGCCCTTTGGTGGCGATTACTACCGACCTCAGAGGCTGGAACGTTTGTTTGACGGTTGGCGCAAGCTCATTGAGCAAAATGTCTGGACTGTTGGGCCACAAGGAGTGCAAGGCAATTTTGATACATTCAAGGAGGCAAGAACAGCCCGCTGGAAAGACTATGTTATTCCGCCTACTTGGTAATACCTTTCCCCTTTTGACAGTCAGAAAATCTGGCTGTCTACTAGTGTCTCTCCCAAAATCTCCCAGCATTATAAATTACATCACAGTTTATAGTTTGCAAAATGTTGCTTCTTGTAAACAGTGACCATGGCCGTATCCGAGTTGGCATCCTAGTTTCTTAATGATACTCTAAATCCTCTTTCAGTTTCTTACAAGATGTGTTTTGAGTTGAGGTATGAGTTACTTGGCATAGGGCAGTTACGCAAAATAAGACAGTTTCTGTTTCTACATTTTCTCCAGCTATTACACTCCTCGTGAAACAAGTCTCAGTAACGGATGCCAATTTGCCAGGCCTCTCTTCAAGGAGAAAGCCGAGAGCCGCAGTGGTTTCTGCCGCTCACTTGGGCTCTTTGATGGACCTATCAAGCGCTATACTATACGTGTTAGTTGATGGGTTCTCACCAACCAACTTATTGCTCGGCTCTCGAAGCTTTCAAACTCGAACCAGCACGGCTGAGCTTCAATGCTTTGTTTCTGGACAATAAGTCAATGATTGTAATAGACCAAATAAGTCTTTTTACAACGTATTTTTTTTTTGATCGTATTCATGTTTGAGGGTTGATCATGCAGTGTCTTCACACTCTGCCGCACAGAGCGCTATTATAGCGGCCACACGTGTAAGTAATTGTGTCTTAGTCCAGCCTCATAAAAAATACCCCGCGAACAACGCCTCGCAACCACGATTCAACAACAACACCAAAGACGAGAAATGCCAGCAAAAAGGCAAAAAGAAAAACATACAACAGCCGGTGTTCGCCAGTGGTCACCCACCTGACTACTAATCTGCCGGTTAGCGGCTTATCTATGGGGGAGCAGACGGGACCCCGAGTTCTCCGCTACCTATGGTCGTATGTGCTAGAGACACTATGATTTTAGCTTATATCGCACAGCCGCGCATATTCTCCCAATATGAGGAATACCCATATCATCGCCAGTGGTCCTTCATTTCCCAAATAAGGAGGTGTCGGTAGACTTGCCAGACGTTATTAGTGATCTGATTGTGTCGAACAAAGATTCTACCAGCACAGCTGGGCCGTTGTAACCATAGGAGGCGATAGTATTTATCGCAGTGTCTCCTTGGACTGCCATAACGAACGAATCCCGCTGGATAGATGCATGTATAGAAGTTGAGTGAGTATGATTACATCACCCTGAATCACTCTAGCACGATAGACTTCAGGCAAAGATTATCTCCCAGTCAAAGTCTGCCAATATACTGAGCCAATGGATGGAAAGGCGTCCACCTTGGTTCTGGTCCCACAGCTTCTGCACAATCTGTCTCGATCGAGACATGTTCAGAAACGCCAGCTTGTCACTGTGAGGTACACAGAGATTAGACGGCATCTCGAAGCTAGGTAGCACGAGCAATACTCACATAGCAGTCGCATAAAGCTTGCTAGCTCTCTCTCTGTCACTAATATTCGATTCGCTTGACCCGCCGCGATCAGTGTGAATAGTGTCCGGGCAACTGTCATTGGATGATGTTGAGCAGATGGACACAGTGAAGATAATCCAATGAGACGATACAAAGCCGGGCAGATTCAATACTTCCATTGTTTCGAGCAATGAAAGCGCATTGCGGACCAGCAAACGAACAGAAAGAGTGTCAGATGGCAGGCAAAGGACAAAGCACTTAATTTGTAGAAGACAGGCTATGCGAAAGGCGTCGTGGAAATAGCGATGACTGGCCATGTCCGGTCGGTCTGACGAATTCATTAGTACGGTTACGAGCACAACCGGAGTTGCAGACGCACCTCGGAGGAAAGTCTCCAGCCAGATTCTCTCCTTCTCAAGAGTTGCTTCGAGATTTTCCGCCTTGTTGACAATATCTTCTAGCTCCTGATCAGCCCATATTATGGCATTACTATGAGCCCAGCTCTGGTTAACCAGCTTCGCGATACGCGGCAGGATGCAGTATAATGGAAGAGCTAATCCAGTCAGAGAGTGTGGGATTCCTCTTTGCGTATTCGCATATGCCGTCGAAACTTCAGGGTCAATCGCGGGGCCCTGAGCGTACAACGAGCAGCCCTAGTTATGATTGATCTCAGCATTGCTCAATCTCACTGGAATGGCCTGACTCACGTAAGAGTCATGATAGATGACGTTTTCTAAGCTGATATAATTAATCAGTACTAGTATGTTAACTAGCGGAAAGTTAAGACATACAAAGAGAATTTGGTGTTACCCAAGCCTTTCGGCGCTTGTTCGAGGGTGAAGATTGCCGCGCACAACCGCTTCAGCTGCGTGAAGTAACTTTCGAAATCCCAAACATCGCCTCGGCAGATCTATGACAAAATATAAGCACGCATTCTCCCAACATGGTGAGTCCAAGACGTACTTTGTACATAACAAACATAAGCAGTCCAGCGAGGAGAGTAATCAATTCTTCTTCGGCAATTTCCTCAACCCTAGGTATGTCCTTCAGTCTCTGTAGGATAATTGCCGAGCCTTCAACACCAAGTTGTTCACTAATTCGCTCGTAGCATAGTTGGCCTTTGTTGAACATGTGTCTTGATGCCAGAGCTAGGATGCCATAATGCAGTGCTCTTCCAGCAGAATTTCCGATGTTAGCAGAGGCCGTAGCATTGAAAGCGTGGAAAGCGTTCGGGAAAAGCGTCTGATCATATGATAGAAGACTGGCCAGCCGATCGCGGAAGTATTGCAAGATCTGGGCTTGAGTGGCTCCGTCTGGCAATGTGCTGGAAGAGTCGCCTGGCATCGATGAGATTGTACCGCTGGAGTTAGGCGCACTCTTAGATATAGTTATTGTAGCGGGCAAGGAGAGAGATGATGGCCGATGGCCGCTGGAGACAACTTCACTAGCGTCGTCAGAAAGAAAAGGGGCACAAGTCTCGGTCCAGAGTTGTAAGATAGCCTGCGATGTCAGTCTCAGCATCATGCGGTTTCTAAGAAGGACTTTGTCACTCACATCGTCGATGGGATTGAACTGAGGAGGGAAGAGATTGCCTCCGAACAAATCTTGAGGCGCATCATCGGCTCGAGTATGAGAGCAGCCTGGATGCAAAGTCGAGGTCGAAATGCTATCAGGGCTGGGCCGGGGAACAGAAGATCCTGGATGACTTGTCTCTCCGGAAGATAATCCCTGCTCTTCAGGTACATTTACTGTTCCGACAAGCGGTGATAAAGTTCGCGCGGTACCGTCCGCAGTCTTGGCGATTCTCTTCACCGCAGGCCATTCGCATTCCTGAAGAAGCTGTGAGTTGAGTGAGAGACACCAGAATGATAGTATGTGACCCCTACCAGGTTCAGTCTTGTACAGTCTCCACAGCATGGCCTTGTCATATCACAGCGCTTCCTTCGAGATTTACAGGTCATGCAGCCAGTTCTTGTGCGAGAGACTTTACGCCGCATCCGCTGCTTTCGGGCACCGCGAGAGCTCGTGGATAGCCCATCTGGACTATCGTCCGCCGTATGAGAGCGCGACTCTGACGCCATTAGATCTTGGCTTATGACGGAGTTGCCAGTAACATAGTGGTGATAACTGGCTGGAAGTAAGACTAACACTAGCTGTTGAGCTAGCAAGTTGCTAATGAGTGGCTGGTCCCGATCGAAGAGGAGCCTCTCTTGCCTAGACCAACCTTCGTAAAGCAAGTGGAGTATCATCAGCCATGTAATCCGCGGCACAGGCGTATACGGCGTATACAGCGTATACAGCGCATCTCAAATGTCTTTTCACATATCGCTTTTGTCAAAGTCGTCGTTTATATATTCTGACTTTTGAATCAGCATATCAAATTTAAGCGTCAGCCGCTTCTAGGATCCTCTAACTTCAATAACTATATATCATCTTTGAAGGGCATTACATCATCAATCTTACTTTAACACTGCCGCTCACTCAACAGGTCTTACTCTCAGTTGGGAGCCACCCAGATCCAAGAGTGATCGAAATACTATCACGATACCTTGCCTTACTAACGAATAACCTCCACAACCGACGATTGGCTCACGGAGAAGCCTAGTGGGAGAAGCATAACAATATTGTCTTCATAAACAAGCTTTGCGCTGCTCGCGTAAACCTCGGAATCTGTCTAGAAGATTGAGTCTTTTCGTTCTTCTTCAGCTTTGAGGAACATCACACGTACAGATCTAGTCAAGCGAAACCGGCGATGATGGCGGGTGGGATGGTCTAAGACTTGCCACGGCCATGATTTCCATACCTCAGTCTCATTTCGACTGGGATCAAGATACCAGGAACCCGTTTAACTGGACCCAGCGTCGAAAATGGACCACCATCGCCGTGGCGTGCTGGGTAACCTTCATCACCGGCCTCAATGCGACATCCATCACCACGGCCGCCGAAGTCATTTCTCGCCAGTTCCACCTCCGAGATCATCGGATTGAGGTCAACTTCTTTGCCGTAGTAGCATGGAACGCCGCTGCCGCATTTGTACCCCTTGTCACGCTTCCGCTCATGGATACATATGGTACTAGGACGGGATATTTGGTATGACATCTGTTCGACCCCCTGCTATCAGCTTGATATGCGTTGCCTCACTGTTCTGACACATGATGCAGGCGTGCTATGTACTCTTCACCATCTTCATCATTCCGCAGGCACTGGCTGAGAACTTCGCCACCCTTGTGGTGAGTCGTGTCCTTGCTGGCGCATTTGGCGGCACTGTGCAAAATGCGGCCGATGGCATCATAGCCAATGTGTTTCGCCATCACCATGAGCGAGCCTTGCCTTTAACCATCTATATCCTGGCCTTACTCATGGGGGTAACCATGGGACCCGTACTCGGTGCTGTTTTTGAGCCTCTAAATTGGCGATGGTGAGTTTGCATCCACAGGCTTCATACGTCACCGGTTTCTGATTTGATGTGTTAGGATATTCTGGATTCAGCTCACCATATGTGGAGCGGCCTTGCCTCTTGTTGCTTTCTGGGCTGAGGAGACACGAGGTTCTGTCATCCAAGCGCAGATCTTGTCAAAGACCGAATCTGCTCCCCCGGCCAAATTGTCTGAGGATGAGATTCCTATCAAAATGCTTAAAGAGACCATTACACGTTCTGCCAAACTCTTAGTTGCTGAGCCAACAATCACCTCGTTTACAATATGGACCTCTTTTGCGTTCGGCCTCGTCTTCATCTCAACTCAGTCGGTTCCTCTCGTCTTTGCTCGGGCATATGGTTGGGGTTCCTACAGCAGCGGCTTGATCCAGTCCGCCATCGCCATCGGAGAGATTGTTGGCTTTGTGGCCTGCCTCTATCAGAACCACATATACGTGAGAAGCGCGAGGCATGACATTCCTGGTGCCGGAAATGTGGAAGTAAGCCCGGAGCAGTACGATCCGGTTCCTGAGTCCATATTATACCTCTCCATTCCGAGCACAGCGATAGCATTATCCGGCGGCCTGTTCATGTATGGCTGGAGCATCTTCCAGACCCATTGGGTTGTCACAGCTTTAGCGCTCCTACTGATTGGTTACGCAAGCATGGTGATTGTGACGGCTGTCACGATTTACATAACCCATTCATATGCCGGGTTTGCCGCCAGTGCCATCGCTGCCGTTGCATTTGGTGAGAACCTGGTCGCGGCCTTCTTGCCTTTGGCCACAAAGGCCATGTACGAGGACTTGAGGTACCAGTGGGCCAGTAGCCTGCTCGGGTTCGTTGCTTTGACCCTGACGCTTGTCCCTATCGTCCTACTGTGGAAGGGCCCTGCTATCCGAGGCAGAGGTAAAATGATGCAGGAGTTGCCACACTGAGTGCGAAGATTTGCGGAAACCAATACAAGAACTTGCAAAATAATAACTAGAAGTGCTAGTAACAAGATAGATGTAAAGAATTGGTTTCTACAAGTATGGACTCACACTGCCTTGCCATCGAGTCATTACCCAATCCCGCTGAGACAAGAAGGCTTGTGGATAATATGATCTGCTTCTGATTTGGGTGGTATGACTACATGTATCATACATGTAGATGAGTTTGGCAACGCCCATCCTGGTGACTTGAAAGATAATAATAGCGCTCCAGGACCTATATGTGTATAGCATAGTTATAAGGATTGTTATTGCTGAGATAATTGAGCTGAGACGATCAACCTGAATACAGAACAAATATGAAAGGAAACAACAGTCGATATGTGCTAATGATTGCCTACCTACATACTAATTATTGGTAGTAGGCTGCTTATATACTGGAAAATTCGGGTTCCGTTCAGTTTACTACATGCCGAGCCCATTATACTCTCCCATGTTCACATCTGATTGCTTGCCGTTGAGGAGTATCGACGCAAAGTTTACAAAAGACTATGTGAGTTCCCTTTTTTCATCATCCATGAGTGACTTGGACTGTGCAACCTCCAGTTTTTCGCTGATGGCATCCAGCTTCTCCCAGACCTGAATAAATCTGCTAGCCGTTACATTGCCTAGGGTGGAAAAGGCCTGTTTCATGGCATCGTGCTCGGAAATCCTCTTCAAATCGCCATTCGTAATCGCAATGCCTATCACAGAATCCATGTTCTGATTGGCAATCCTGAGGGCCATGATGCTGGCCTTGACGCAGTAAATAATCATGGCGGCCAAACCGGCGGCTAGGGCCGTAGCCACACTCGAACCAGTCCCGTACTTGAAGTCGGCCACACGACTTGTTACGCCGAATGACTGCGTCTCTGACGAGGTTCTTCACGCTTGCTCTTTGACGACGTCGACGCCAGGGAGGACGAAGGAAATTCCGTCCTCGGGTGTCCATTCAAAAATAGTGCCATCAGCACGAGCAGCGCCGATACGAAAGAAACCTGCGCCATGGGCCGCTTGGATAGTCGAGTTCGGTGAACTTCCCTGCATCGGGCGACGAGCAGAACATAATGACTTTTCGTTTGACTGCCACTTCCAGAATCTCATGAACTGGGTGGAAAAGAACAGTTAGTTGCTATTTTAGACACGGCATCCATTCGTGAGAGCGACTTACGCTCATCTTTAGTTTCATTCTCGGCCGATGATTTCGGCAGCGTCCATGACATAGAAATGATAGTGGCTTTTTTTGCGAGCGCTGCTTCGATTGCCTAAAAAAGAGGAATGTCGTAGGTTAGTATCGTATGTGGCTCTTGGTTACTATTCATAGAGCCAATAAGAGATACTTACCTTCGCCGCGTATTTTCGGTCAATTTGACTTTTGCCTCCACTAACATCATACGTCTTGAGTCGTATAGGATAGGTCTTGGCCATAGGGCATATACGAAGGATCATACTGGCCATAACCGTCCCATGACCGCTCGCTGAGGAAAATGGCGGCCGTACCTGACCATCATGATAATCGAAACTTTTCCCTTCTAGAATTTGGCCAGATAGGGTATTATCTAACCTATCGACGCCGCCGTTGATCAAAGCAACAACAACATCGCTTTCAAAGTTGTCCTCGGGTCGTAGTAGCTTGTTAGGGATATTGTTCCACTGCTCAAATGTATTATTCCAAAAAGACCTCATTTCGCCGGCAAATCTGGATGTAGAGTTCAACCATCTATGTGAGTTGAGGCCCTTAATGGAAGTGGATGTTGTGAAATTCGAAACACCTCGAGACGTGAGTTTGGAGCCACCATCCATATCTATGGCTTCGAGCGATACTTCTATTTCGTTGGTTGCCTAAAAAACATCCTCTTGCCCCAATTCTGGATCATTGTCTCTGGCTTTTCTGAAGTTCTTGTTGAGTCTTAGTCGAAACTCTTCGACCTTTTGTTTAATCCACTGAGAATCTTCAAACATCTAGTCCCTATAATTAGCTAGTTGCCTCTCTTTTGAAGTCTGGAGTCAGCTCTCTAGGGGGTTCCATACCTTGCTAGCTGGCGGAGTCAGAAGATGGACTTTTTCTAATCGAGGCAGCATTGGCAAGCCTTCTGGCTCCCTCCATGCCCGAAGTACAGCATTATTCCCACTCCATCTGAGCCGTAGCTCTCTCAATTGCCTATCAGGGAGAAGTTCCACAGTCTTTGGGTCCTCACTTGTCGGTGCAGCCTTCTCTAAGCTTCTCGCGCTAACCGTGAGGATTGTTTCTGGGTCCAAGTCCGTCTCTTGCCAGTCAAGAGATTCCACAACAAGCGCTCAAGGCATTTTTGAATTGAACGGTCTGTGTGGATCTTTTCTCCAGGGTCGCCAGAGTCATTAACGGTTACTCTAATGATGTGACGGATCCCCTTCTCATAAAGCCAATTGAAGAAGTGCACCATGTCTTTACGGCCAAGATGCTCCTATTGACTTTTGTCTACCATCTACCGATCCATAAGACGACCCTTAACGGTGACTTCCACTTGGGGAAAAGTTACGTATAGTAAAACTCTATCAAATTTGAACCCGGATTTGTTGTCTCTGCCAAACTGCTTCTCGAACTCGTTCCACAAGACCTGGCTGGCAAACGATCGTTTTCAAAGCTGATTTGGACATCTGGATTCATTCTAGTAAACCATCTTACATATGTATCAATTTTCATCCATTGAAACTCACCATTCATATTTGCTCCATAAAGAAAAGCAAGGACCATCTCGGAGGTTCTAGTTCTCATGTAGTGTAACTTCAATTTTAGAAGAATCTCCTTGGAGACTTTTCTTTTCACATTGAAGTCGCCTTGGATATTGGATTTACTGGCGACAAGAGGAGCTTCAGCGGCAAGGCCACCTTGTTCTAGCTTGCCATCCAATCGACCCGTGTCTCTTCTTTTGATAGACATATTAGCTAACCACTCGACGGACTTGGTCGTCTTCCTCCCATCATCCAAAGTGGATGGCACTGTAAGAATTTAACTCTCTATATCGTTCGTCTGAGACTGAGAGTTTCTCCTGGCGTCACGGCCAGTAGTTCCTTGGCCTTTTACAAAGTCAACACGGCTCTTTCGTGCGAGGGCTTCTGCCTCTACTTTTAACCTCTCAGCCTCCTCTTTCTTTTTTTGCTGTCGCTCCCTTTCGCGGCCGTCTAATTTTGCCTCTTTACTACTATAATTCAAGGAGGTTGCAGCATCTCTTGCGCTGGCTTGTACGCTGATTTGCGCTTTGCTGTCTGCTTTGGGATATTTGGATGGTATGTTACTTGCGGGGCGAGCAGTACTGACTGATTGATCAGGTATTTGACTCGGAGGGCGCTGCTTCTTCCTCGCTCGTTGTCGCCTAATTTCGTTTTGTCTTGAAAATTGAAGTTCTTCATAGACGGAGCGTCCCTCGGCGTTTGCTAAGTCGAGAAAGGTTGCCCCAGATGATTTTTTTCGGCGAAGAGCCTCCAAATCTCGGGCAATAAGCAGAGCTATGATTTCAGCGCCAGCGTTAGTGTATTGCTTGAATGATGTAGCGTAGTGCATCGGTGAATTATAATTTATTAAAGGTTTTATAATATTAATAGCTTAATTTCTTTTAGGTTTTAGGATAAATATAAATTTATTATTATTATTATTTTAAAACTTAGTAATATTTCTTTATATATATATATATATTTTTATAATTATATTATTTAATATTTTTATATTATCCTTTAATAATATTAAAGTTATTAACCTCAATTATTTATTATTTAAAAAAGTAATATAATTATTTTACTTTTTTCCTTAATTAACTTAGTTTTATTTAAGTTAAGCTTAAAAGTTTTTAATTTTACCTTATTTATTCTTTTTTACTTATTTTTATTATTAATTATTTATCTTAATAATTACTTATATAAAATTAATAAAAGGAATTTAATATTAATTTAGCTTAAAAAGTTTATCTTTAATATTATTTTTTATATTATAATAATAAATATTTTATTTAATTTCCTTAGTTTAATTAACTTTAAATAAAAAATATAAAAAAAGTAAATATATATTTATTTAATAGTTTTTTTATTTAACAAAATAAAGTTTTTACTTAGTTTTTTATTATTTATTTATTATATTAAAGGAATTTTAAAATTATCTTTTAAGTTTTTTATAAGTAATATATATTTTATAAATTTAATTTTAAAGGTTTTTATAATTATTTTAATTTTTATTATATTATAACCTAATACTTATAGTTACAATTAGGGAGCCTATATACTAGGTATAATTAAATTAATATTAATCTTTTTAACTAATTAAAAAAAGATTAAGAAATATTCTTTTAATTTAATACTAAATTAATAAAATAAATATTAATTTATAAATAAATTAATAATTTATTTATTAATTTAATTTAATATAATTAAATATATAAGTTTTATTTTTTATATTTATTTAAAATAATTAAATAATTAATTATAAATATAAAATAATATTTAATTATATTTTAAAAAATATTATTTATTAATTATATAAATAAACTTTTTTATTTTTATTAATTACTTATAATTTAGCTTAGCTTATTTACTAATATAAACTTAATATAAGGTTTATTTTTTAAAAATCTCTTTTATATTAATATTATAGGAACTTAGTTTATTATATATTTATAATTTTTATTTAAAAGTTACCTTAAACTATAAATAATATTATTATAAAAATACTAAATAATTAAATTTTAAATTTTAAATAAAAAAATAAATTATAAAAGTAAAGTCTAAAGTATATATAATAGTAATATTAAAATCTTAAATTTACTTAAAAAAAATAATAAAAATAATAATAACTTTAGAAATTTTATAAATACCTTTAGCTAATATAATAAAAGCTAAATAATATTTTATAAATTTTAAAGCTTTAGTTACTTATATAAAATAAATTATTAAAAATTAATAAAATATTATTAATATATTTAATAAATAACTTAATATTTTAAAACTTTTACCTATAGCTTTAGGAGGTTTTTATAAAAAGGAATTAAAAGAAATTATTAAATTACTATTATTTACTTTATTTAATAAAAACCTATAAAAAATTAAAAAGTTTTTTATAAATATAAAGTTTTACTTTAAATACTTTTTAACTATTATAACCTTACTAAAATAATAAGTTAATATAGTAGGAAGTTAATTTATTAAAAATTTTAAAAATTAATTTAAATTATATTTTTAAAACTTTAAAAAAAATAATTAAGTAATTAAAAAAATATTTACTAATATATTTTTTAATAATTATAAATAATTTAAAAATTAACTTAAGGTATTATTTAATTAAATTAATAAAAAAAAAGAAATAAAAAATATATTATTTAGTTTTATATAATAAAATATATATATTAAGTATATTATTAAGTTTATTTACTTTTATATAAAAACTAGTTTTAAAAATAAAGTTAAAAAAATATTATATTACTAAAGGTTAAAAAATAATATAAAAGATAAACTTTAAGGAATTATTTAAAAAATCCTACTATATTAATAATTAATAATATAAATAATAAAAGAAAAAATAAATAAAAAAAAAAGTAATAATAAAAATTAATAATACTTTTTATACTATATAAATTAAAAAAAAAGTATAATATAGCTTTATTTAATAATAAAAAACTAAAACTTATAGATTTAAATATTATTAATATTTATAAGTTTATAAGTAAATATAATTACTATAGTAAAATAAATTATAAAAAAAAATTACTAAAGTAAATATAAAAAACTTAATAATTTTAAAAAACCTATTAATAAAAATAAAAAGTTTAATAAAATTTAAATTAATATTATTAAAACTATACTTTATAATTTATTTAATTAAACTAATTATTATAATAATTAATATTTTATATATAAAAAAAAAGGAAATATTAAAATAGTAGCTTAAAGTACTTAAGAAAAAGTAACTAAAATATATTATAGTTAATATTATAACTTCTAAAAAATTTAATTAATAAATAATTAACTAAGTTATTAATAATATACCTAAGGCTATTACTACTTTAAGAAATATTAATATAATTAAAAATAAATGTAAAGTAATATAAAGTAAAAACTTTAATATTTTACTTATAAAAAAAATAAATAAATAAATACTTTTAATTATAAATAAAGGAAAAAATTTAAATAAAAAGGTTATATTAACCTTAATATTTTAAAACTATATATAAACTATAGATTATAAAAACCCTAAGGACTTAATTACTTTTATAAATAAGAACCTTTTAATTATAAATTAAAAAAAACCTAAAAATAAAAATTAATTAAATTTTAATAAATACTTAAATAAAAAAGAATTACTTAATAATAAGTATTAAGTAATAATAAAATAGTAAAATATATTAATATAAATCCCTACTACTTTATTATAACTAAAGATTAGTTTTTTAAATAAGAAGAAATATAGCTTATATATAATACTTTATTTATAAAAAACTATAAATATTTAGTAATAGAATAATATAATAAATTACTATATATTAAATACTAAGAAACTAAACTATATAATTAGTATTTTTAAATTTAATAAAGTAACTTATATAATAAAAATTATATAAAATCTAATTTTAAAAAGTATATTAATTAATAATATTATAATTACTTTAATTATAAAGTTAAGAAATAATATAATTAATAAAAGGAATACCTTAAGTTTAACTTTTTATAATACTATAATAAAAACTATAAAAAGTATTAATTAGTAAAAAAGAATTATTAATAACTTTATTATTAATTATATTATAATAGATTTAACTTTAAAACCTATATTAAGGGATATACTTACTAAAAAAATATTATATACTTTTATAGGTATTATATTAATAAAATTAATATTAATAAATATTAATAATATTAAAAACTTTAACAGTAATAAATATAATAATAAAAAATTAATAACTTTAATATTATTTATATTAATATACTTATATATAATATTATAAAAAAAAACTATACTTTAAAAAAATATAAGTTAATATAATTAAAATAATTAAAATAAAGAAACTAAAAATAAATATACTATTTAGAAATAAAGCTATTATTATATATATTAATAGTAGATTAAACTATAATTTAATATTACTATAATTAATTAAGGAATTAAAAATCCTTATATAAAAGAAAAAATAAATATTATAAATTATAAATATTATAAAAGAAAAAATAAAAGAAGGATTTATTAAATATAAAACTAATTATTTTTTATTAATTATTAATAAAAATACCTATAATATTAAATTTAGTATTTTAAATATATTAAAAAATAATATCCTTTTAAAATACCCTTAGTTATTTAATAATAACTTTATTATTTAATAAAAAATTAATAAAGTTTACTAAAATATTAAAAATATACTTAAATATTAACTATACTAAAGAAAATAAAAAAGTAAAGTTATATTATTAAAAAAACTAAAACCCTCTATATTAATTATAAAAAAAATAAAAATAATTAAGTTTAAAAAAAATAAATTACTAATACTATTATAATATAATAAATAATATAAAAAAGTAAAATATATTTATATTAATAAAATTATAATATAATTTAAAAATAAATTAATAGTATTTAATAATATATTAAGTAAAATATAAAAAAAAAAATTAAAAAAATTTAAAAATACTTTTACTAAAATACTTTATTAATATAAAAAATTTAAAAAATTATATAAGGTAATATTAAATACTAAGTTATTATTATATTTATAATAGGATTACTTTATTAAGTTAATAAATAAAAAATAACCTAAAACTTATAAAATTTATAACTTTAATAAAAAAAAACTAAAAGCTTTAAAAAAATAATTAAATAAATAATTAAAAAAAATATATTTAAGTTTTTAATTTATTAATAAAATACTTTATAATATTTATACTAAAAAAAATAAAAAATTATAATTAATTATTAATTATTAATAACTTAATAAAATTATTATTAAAAATTAAATATTACTATTATTAATTTTAAAAATTAAAAATAAACTAGCTATTATAAAATAGTTTATAATTTTTAATTTAAAAAAAGTTTATAACTTTATTTAAATTAAAAAAAAATAAATAAAAAATAGTATTTAAAATATACTATAAATTATTTAAATATTTAATTATACTTTTTAAACTTACTAATATATTAATTATATTTTAAAAAATAATTAATAAAGTCCTTAAGAAATATATTAACTACTTTATTATTATATACTTTAATAATATATTAATTTATTTTAATATTTTTAAAAAATATAAATAATATATATACTAAGTTTTAGAAATATTATAAAATATAAACTTATTAATAAAATTAAAAAAATATTAGTTTTATATATAAAAAATTAACTTTTTAAAATATATTATTTTTTTAAAATAAATTAAAATAAACTTTATTAAAATAGTAATTATTAAAAAATAAAAGGTTTTTAAAATAATTAAAGAAGTATAAAGCTTTTTTAAATTAACTAACTATTATTAATAATTTATTTAAAATTATAGTAAAATTACTATATTATTTATAAACCTTATTAAAAAGGACTTAAGTAATAAAAAAAAAATTAGCTAATTAATTATATAAAAAAAGCCTTAAATACTTTTAAAGTATTTAAAAATACTATTATTAATATATTAGTATTATAAATATATAACTTAAAAAAGTTAATTATTATTAAAATAAATACTTTAAATTATATAATTAAAGAAGTTTTTAGTTAAAAAAATAATAAAAAAATATTATATTTAGTAGCCTTTTTTTTTAAAAAACTTTATAACTTTAAATTATAATATTTTATATATAATTAAAAACTTATAATTATATTTAAAGTATTTAAAAAATAAAAATTATATTTACTAAGTAATAAATATAAAATTATTATATATTTAAATTATAAGAATTTTATTAATTTTATAATAAAAAAAATAAATATTTTTATATAATAAAAAAAATATTTTTAGCTTATAACTAAATATAACTTTAAAATTATACTTTATAAAAAATTAAAAAATAATTATATAAATATTTTTAATTATAAAAAAAATTATTTTAAATTACTATTAAAATTTACTTTATTAATATTTTAAAAAATAGTAGAAAAATATTATAAATTAATAATTATTAATATTTTTTTTATTATTAAAAATAGAAATTTTATTTTTAATAAAATTAAAGATAAAGTTAATAATTAAATATTAAATTAATTTTTTAAAAATATAACTTTTATAAAAGGAATTTTATATTAAAATAAAAAAATCTAAGTATTAAATTTATTATAAAAAAAAGTAACTAAAATAATTTATAAATATTTACTATATAAATATAAAGGAATTATTAAAATACTATAATAAATATAAAAGTATTATACTTTTATAAATATAAAAAAAGTTATTAAAAAAATTATTTAATTATATATTTTATATATAAAAATAAAATTTAATTAATAAAAACTTTATAATAAACTATAATTATTACTAATACTAAAGTATTTTTAAAACTTTATTTTATTTAATTATATTATTAAGTTATTATTATTAAAAAAGCTTATAATAAATATAATATATAATAATATTTTTATTATTATTAATAAATTAATAAAATAAAGTATTTTTATTTTATATAAAAAAAAATATAATAGAAAAATTAAGTTATATAATATAAAAATATATAACTTTAAAATATAAATTACTTATAAAAATTATTTTTAATAAAATATTAATATTTATATTTAAATATTAGTAAAATACTATAGTAAAAATAAAAATAAATTATAAAGCTAATACTATTTACTACTTTTAAATAAATAAATAAATAAAATATATTAACTAAATTATTAAAATATATTTATAAAGTTATATTAACTTTAACTAAAATAACTAAGTTAAGTACTTACTTAATATAGAATTTTTTTATAATAATTTAGTTTTAAAATTAATAAAATTATTATTATTTTATATTAATAAAAAATATTATTTATAAATATATAAAATATTATAAAAAAAATATATATATAAAATTATATTTAATATAAATAAACTTAAGGAATTATATTAAAAATTATATATATAACTTAAATTTATATAAAAATATATAAAAAAATATATAAATAAAAAAAAACTTAAAGAATTAATTTTTTTAAAAAAAAATATAATTTACTTACTTTAATATACTTAAGGAAAAAAATAAGTTAATATTAAAATTAATAAGCTAAGTAATAAATTAAATTATAAAAAAATTAAGTTTTATAAAATTTTAAAAAAAATTAATAAAATTAATTATAAACTAAACTTCCTAAAATAACTAAATAAAAAAGGAAAATTAATATATTTAATTTTTTATATTTTATTATTAAAAAAAATATTAATAAATAAAAATATAAGGGAATTTATTAAAAATAAAATTATTATTAAAGATAAAAAACTTAAATATAAAATTAATAAAATAATATTATTAAAAATAAATAAATTAATTAATAAACTTTATTACTTAATAAAATAAAAAAAATATAATAAAAGTATAAATAGTTAAGAATTAAAAAGTAATTTTAAATATATTAATATTACTACTTAAATCTTAAAAACACTGTTTATATTACTACTTTCAGCAATTCCTACTGCCAATTTTAGTTGCTCAAGCAGTGTACTGTACTAACATTCACTAAACTTTTCTAAGTATTCTTGACTTTAAGCGCTGTAATCTTATGGTCCACACACCCTTTAGCAAAGCGTTTATTAGCGCCCCCATTTGCATTTTTAGCGTAATTTAGTGCTTACTCTCTCCAATCAAATCCAAACGTAACCGCTGTACTACTACTACCTATTATTATTCACAACTACTACTAGCTATTATAAATTACACCAAAACTTTTACTTTTCCTTTGCTTTGAACTTAAGTTACTTTCAACATAATATACTCAACGAAGATACTATTACAATGCAAAGCACTGCTCATACATATGCTCCTCTTGGTTACCACCATGATTTTCTTCAGCAATTCGCTGCTAAAGAGCGTCAGAGACTTGCTAAGCCAACCCCACTGACTGTTCAAGAGCATGCTATTCACAGAGAGCAGCTAAGTACTGCTAAATCCCTCCAACCATATTATGCAACCGAGACAAAAATCAACCTTGCTGGTATATTAAAAAAGTGGCAAAAGTATATTACTATGTGAACAATTTTACTTAAGAGATATATGCTTACTTTATTACATAGATATTGCGAAATTGTATTAAGCAATAAAGATCCAAGGCAAGTGATAGAGAGTCTTACTCCTGCAATAACAATGGATTTCTTTCTATGGATTTGCGATTATTATACAATTGGATCTTGTGGGACATTGTTCCAGTACTTCCGTCAATTTCAACAACTTTACAGACTATTCAAGGGTCAATATATGGATCGGAATCATAGCGCTGAGGTCTACAAGGTATTGTTTTTTTTTTCTATATTACAGTCTTAGTAAGTTTTATATTTATATTCACAAACACCGTGCTATTAGTATTTTGAGAATGTCTTGATTCCTCGCTTTAAACTTCGCCGATCTAATATAGACGACAAACCCGTCCTCAATACCGACGCTCTCCGTGTCTTCTTAACTTTCAATATTGCCTATGACAGTAGAAGCTTCAAGCTTGGCCGGCTTCGCCTCCAGCTAAGTGCCTGTTACCAGCTTCTCTGCTATACTGGAGTGCGGCCGGCTGAGTTAGTGGAAGCTGAGCGGAAGAAACCAAAGGATGGCTCCTTCGAAAAGCTATTCAATAACAAAGTCATCCAACCAACAAATGACGACGAGGATGAGGACGACGATGACTCCCCCTCGACTGAGGCATCTGATGAACAATACAAAAAGGTCGGTGAACTACTACTGCAAGAGCACATTAGTCGTGATCGTTCTAAGGCTCTCTGCTACGAAGACATCCTCTTGATGATAGTTCGTCACCCTGAGACACACCAGACTTGTGTTGCCATGGCTATCAAGTTTATCCACCATAAAGGAGCTGATAGAAAGCCAAAGCCGTACGTCTTTGAACCTGCTGCTCTTGACCACTGGAAGTTGTACTAACTGGATGACATTAGAACTATATTTTTCTTCACTCCTACTAAGAAATTAATCTTTGACGCTATTCTAAGCATCGTTGCTTTAGCTCTAGCTGATAGAGCGTTTGCTGCAACGAGCATAACTAATGCTCTCCGTTTATTTCAGACTAAGCTATGGGCGAATAGGGAAGGTATGGTGTTTCGATGGAAGCAAGAGATGCGCAAGATCCCAGTATTTCGTCGAACTCGAGACTCTAACCTTTCTCCTAATGAGGCTATGCTGTACTCCACGCTGTATGGAGAGATGAGCCAGCAGAGCCTTGACTTGGGTTATGAAAAGAGATTAACGCCGAGAAGTGCTCGAAGAGGTGCTGGTAATGCTGCTAACGGTATGTTACTCTCATCTTATGCTCCTTCTTTCAAGTCATCAGGTACAGTCTACTATAATGGATAAATTTATTGATTACCCTGTTATGCAGGTGACGCTCCGGATTCTGTCCGTGACCAGATGATGCGTCATGATCCTAAATTTGCAACGTTCTTTAACGCCTACCTTAACCAAATCGCCAACTTTGATCTCCAGAATGCCTTTTTAGAGGAAGAGAAAGAAGTCCAGCTATTTCGGCTATTTACACATGTCAGTTTGACACGTGACCCCCGAGCCGTGAGAGACATGGTGCCTAAAGAGGTCCGGGAGGCAGCGGGAGCAGATCCAGAGATTGTGAAGCTAGAGGAGGAGCGTGACACTCTCAAGCAAGGCCGATACCGTATCGAAGGTTGCGAAGATGAGCAAAGAATACGGCAGCTTACAGCCGATATTCGACTTATGAAAGCCCAGCGCGAGAAAAATATTGTGAAAGCGTACCGCGAGTTTTACTTTGAAAATCGCCCAACCTGGGACATTGAAGCACAGGCTCGTGGAGACGTGGAACCGGAATATGAGGAGCCTGCAATGCAGACTGCGATCGCCGAACGCGCTAGGTTAGCTGAGATCTTTTGCTGCCAGCCTGATAACTGGACCAACGAGGAGATTCTACAGCGTAGGATTGAAGTTGTGGAGTTGATGGTAGCTTTCTGTAACAAGAAAGAACCGAGGAAAGTAATACAGACTCAGCTAAAAGCACAAATCGAGCATTCCGTCAAACAAGAACCGAAGGTTGACATTATGTCTGTGCCTGAACCCAACCTCTTCCCACTGCTCATGGAACCAACCCAATGTCCAGACTGCATTGGCGATGAGCGAATGCCTCTTATGGAGCGCACATTCCGATGGTGCCGCCCTACTGTGAGGAATGATCATTTTGACGACCAGCACTTACCAGAGCGAGAGCGCGCTGAGAAACGAGGGGAGGCGATTATTTGCTACCACCCCAAATGTAAAGGGATTAAGTTGAAACATTTAGATCATCTAAGGGCCCATACTATGCAAATCCATGGAGTTGCGCTTAGGTCGTTTGATATGGTCAACCGGAGACGACTGCAAAAAACCAAGCACCGCAAAATGATTTGCGGAAAAAGATAAAGGGAATGAATCTATGAGGAGCCGCTGCATGATTTAATGTTTTTATTGGGATACCAGTGACTAAGATAGTATTATATGTAATTAAGCCTTCCTAGATAAAGCACTAAGTTCAACAGGCTAAGTCTTTGGAAGCCTTCTCAAAGCCAGATTTAAAAAAAGGGTTTTGTAAATACTGAGTGTTGAATCTCGATGCATGCTGGAGAAGAAACAGTACAAGACCTGAGTCAATATACTGTCGGAAATTGCCATTACAATAACAGTTTGCAAGAAAGCATATACTGTCATACTCTCTATAGAACATTAGAGATATATACTTCATTTGGCGTTGGATACATACCTCCAAAAGTAAAGTAATCTATCATAGGTATGCAAAAAGAACGCCGTTTCAAGAAGCTCAAAAATCCAATTGATGGCACATAATACATCGCATATATTACCGCTTTTCTTGGGATCGTATGTAGCTAAATAAATTGTCATCCTGTCCACTTCCGGAATAATGCAAAAAATATAACTCCGAGCGTTTATCTGGCGATCCAGTTTACTGACATATAATGAATCGTCCGAGCAGCCGAAAGGTGATGGTGGTATCAGATGGTTTCCACAATGGCATACTCTTGGATTGAATCTGAGTAGTGCTTGCTGTTCTTTCTGTAGAAACATATGTTCTTGCCCAGTTGGGGGTAAAATATTTCGTACAATGATGCGGTCTTGTAAAAATTGCTGCGGATCAGTATTGAAGCTCCTATTATACATTAGCAAAGAATAGAATAAATACTTGATTAGCTTTTCATACTTAACGAGTGACAAATACGCAAATTTCAGGTGGTCATTGCTGAACTCTCCATGCACAGTACACTCTAAATAGGATGCATTGCAATATTGAAGCGCTTGCACAGCGTCGCCCTGAAATCCATAGAGAGCCGCCCTCAATAGACAAAATTCAGGAAACAGTCCATAGTTGCGAACGTCACGGTCTATCTCCTTCAATAAATAGTTAATAGACTGCTCATGCATATTTTTGTATGGCATTGTCATGCTTCCAATACACAGCATATGTCCAATAAGGATGTCAGCTGTATTATGCCATTTGGTAGTATCAAGATCATGTAAAATCCTGATAATATCTTCGAAACGTATCAATGGAAATCGTTCAAGCATTTGCAAAAAGGCATGTAGATGATCTTGTTGGTCTTGTCGAAGAGACTTCATTGCGTTTTCCATTTCGTTTAATGTAAGTTGCTTGTTTGCCTGACTTCTGGCGAGTTTTGCGAAACATATTATAGTAGAAACTTTGACTTGGGATTAGCAGTCAAATTAGTAACTAAGTGAGAACTTAGTATTGTTTAAATAGATTCTAGGCTTGCAAGGGGGCAGAGGTAATGGTTTGTTTACTCTCGACTACAAGGTTTAGGAGGTTGAGGTAGCTGTGCATTACTCCTTCGGCTATCCTAAAAAAAGGGGGGGGGGGGGGGTGCAATATCAATTGCGAATTATTCTATCAGTCACATTTCACAAGAAACCTAACGCCCCGCTCGCGTTGCCGGTGTTGCCAATGTTGCCAATGTTGCCAATGTTGCCAATGTTGCCAATGTTGCCAATGTTGCCAATGTTGCCAATGTTGCCAACGTTGCCGGTGTTGCCGGTGTTGCTGATTTTTCTTTTTTTTGGTGGTTGTTTTCTCGCAACAGTTTATTATGTATCACACTGCAATCTATATAATCTTTACTCTTCCTATATTAGATTTCAAGATTTTTAAATCGCCTGTAAGGGATCTTAAATCATGACATCAGTCACGCCTATTCAAGTTATAGAGATTTCTATCTCATTTGGGCTGTCGATACCTGTCGCAACAATTCTCTGTTGGGCTATATCAAGGCTGATATACCGTGGTCCGCTTTATTGCGCCGTGATAAGTTTTATTCTCTTCTCGTTATCTGGATTGGTATTTGCTGTTTTATTTATCTGCGCAAGCCACGGGAAAACACTTGGCGAAAACTCCTATATATTCTTAATGGCTTGGAAAGGTATGACTTCGCTTCTTATTTGTAGTATGGAGGTAAGTCAACCTATGATTATTCCAGGAATAAATACTTATAATATACAGATCATAACAATTGTCTATCCTATGAACGAAGCTATTTGGAAATTGTGGGTTTATCACAGGGATACAAAGATAATTGTTTCTTTTATCTTTATTATAATGTTACACGGTATATGTATTGCCGTTGGAATTTGGTGTTTTATCCTACGGAAATCTGAATCCTTGTGGGGTATTCACGTATTGACACATTTATGCCTCACAATTCTCCATTGGACACTGGTGTACCAAAGAGGTTATCGACGAGATGTTGAGAGCTGGTTGTTGCTTATTGCTGCACTTATTTCTTCCTTTGCATTTATGTTGGCTTCTCTGCTACTCTTAGGGTACTGGCTTGGTTGGTATTTTCAGCTATTCGGATACCAATGTGGAGTCTGCTTGGTGTTGCTAGCAGCAAGAAGCGTTCAAATTTTTTACAATGCGCGGAGACAAAATAATGTATCTCAGCCAACGACTTTGCTAGAGCATGGAGGCAACTAGACACCTAAGCTCTAGAATACAACTCTCTGTCCTCTTAGTCTGGGACAAAAATTTATACTTCATAAAAAAAAACCCAAGATATACTTCAAAGAAAATACACTGATGGCTCTCTTTTTGTTCTTTGTTTTCTTCTGTGAACATGTATATTGAATATTAATGAAAACACTCTCTTATGCAACCCAAATCATATGGTTTCTTTAGAGAGCAGCTCCATATTAAAGCAGGGGTGTTACAGAATCAATAGCGTCCATCGGCGGATTACATTCCTACTGGTTAATGTACAAAATTTCTCATCGGGAGGTGCTTACATACAGCCACCCCTTTCCTAACTCTGTCTCAGCAGGTCATTGCCAAGTCGGCTAACCGGAGGCGGGGCTGTTTATCCTTGATCTCAGGCGGTAATTATCCCTTTTCGAATACATTATTAATGACTTATCAGTTTTTTTCCCCAGGAGCAATATACATAAATTCAGCTACCAAATACTAACTACGCTCTTTTTTTTTTTTTTTTTTTTTGGAACAACTACTACGGTTCTAAACTGCTTTCTTTATTACAGTTGCAAAAGAAAGCATTGACTATAACTATATTGACGTAAGTGTCTTTTTTTTTTTTTTAAAGTAGTATGCCTCTCTGTGTATACGTCGCATACATTAAACTAACAGCAGCCAGATGACTTCAAACGGCCACATAATCACCGACATTATAAATGACTATAAAGAACGGAGACGGGCGCAAGAATCACTAATTGATGAAGGAATTTCAATGGATGAAGAGAGACCACAATCGGAGCTACCACCCAATGAAGAAGTGGTCGTTGTTGCGGACGAAGCATCAGTGGCAGAGCAAACGTTGCACACAAGCTCATCGAGGTACAAGATTAGAGAAGGGGCATGTTCAAGCCGATTGAGACCTAAATGTTGGCGCAAATCCAGCCCTTCTTTGGCAAAAACCATGAAAAGTTTTCTTCCTAGCCAGAAGGAGACATTAGGTTGAATACTTAACGGGAAAACTACTTTGCATATGTACTCGTATATTGATTCAATCAATTTTAATATTTTAATGTTCAATCCTCCACCTCTTTGATATTACGCGCTTTAAAAGCTCTGTTAACATATGACTCCACATTTAGCAGTCATCAAAGCTTGGATAATCCCACCGTCAGGTGACCGGCGTGTGGGGACGATGGTGCGGGGTGCCATCTGAGGTAAAAAATATCACAGATACTCAACGTTGGGAATCTCTACGCAATATGTCTACTCCTACGTATACACTCTTTTCCATCGACCCTTCTTACAATAAGCTGAGGGCAGACGCTGAATCAGAGATAATTATTTCTCCAATCAAAAAATCCTTGATTCCCAAAGTACTTGCTGTAGGAGAGTCCATTGAAACAGCTATACTTGACGAGAATGCTGTGGAAGCCTTACACAACTTCGGCATGCCAGCAGCATGTCAGAAGTATGCGGACGCTGTTATCAACGGCTTAGTAAGAAACTAAAGAACACTGATAGCTTTTTAGTTATATATTAATTTTTATCTAGCAAGAATCTTTGAATAGTTATTTTGCAAGCCAGCAATTAGAAGCAGATGTGAAGTTTCCTGCGCATCAAGCTTCGGCCCAGTTGAATCAAAATAATACATTCCTGGTACTTAAAAAGCGAGTAAATCTGCTGTTGCCTTTATTCTCTCAGAAATGGGTCATTATTGTTGAACAAATAGACCCAACACACAAACAGCTGCTGCAATATCAACTCGATTGGGAGCCAAATAAACTACTGTATCTTCATGACATAGGTATTTCAGTGCCGGGAGGAAATATTCGGTTCATAGTGCTTGACTACTCAGGTAGCCAGAAATCTTCCGATGCAAAAACAATTTGACGAGTCCCTGGTATATCCAAGAGATGATATATTGTCGCAAGGCTGCGGAGTATGTGTTAGTTTATGTAGAAATATTTCGGAATCAATACCTACTTGACTTTCCCCTTAATATTAGCACTTACTATATTTGAAGTAGATATAACTTTTGAGTCCCACATCTCCGGCGGTGGTGATACTTTCTCTATGATTTGTCGCGAAATATATTCTTTCCCACCTCTGTAATTCAGGCATAAGAACAATGATAGCATTCCGGGAACTTCTTTATGTAAGCAGTAGCTACTCGCAATAGTAGGTATGGGGATGTACCAATAAACGGAAGCTCGTAAACGCGAGAATATAAGGGATCGCAATCCAGTGACTTCAGGAGCTGAGTACCATCTCGGACTCTACCTAAATATCGCTGAATGAGTTTATCGTCTAATTTACTCGCCGATCCAGTCTTCCGAAAGCAGCGTCTTATTCCACTATATACAACCTGTTTTAGCTCATTGTGCTCGCTCGTATGGAGTCTGGGTGCTGATTCAATAGCAACTGTACCAGTTGCTATAATAATAATCATAAAGAAGCGAGTGTCATTTTCCAACCCACTATCCACTAATCTCTCTAAATGTCGTTCATATTCCATGAAGATGTCGTTCCAGCTCATCGTACGTGATATATGAGTATTTATAAGCCGCTCACGTATAGCGTAGATTTCGTTGCGTGTCTTAGGCCAATCTTCGTTTTGAGGTAATTTACCGAGCAATAAGTTTATCTTTTGCCTTCCGACGCTAGTCGGCGATGTCTCGATCTGTTGCGAATCAGATGCCATTCTTTTAGTTTGCATCTGCAGAAATAATTTAGTTCAATGGGATTAATATATCGAGATTAGGCGCAAATACTTGATGCGACGTGGCAACTGATGGATACTACAGTATCCAGCCAGATTTAGTGCCAGTGTTAGGCTTTCATTCCACAGAGATCAGGTTATCGGGCCTGGGTACAGCTTGTTGGGCTGTTGGGCTGGTTTGCTTTTAAGCACGAGTTGAGGCATACTCGTAAAGTAAAAATTTGTGGCTTACGTCGGAGAAACCCTGGCTATTTTGAGGCGCATTGGAACATGATTGGTAGCGAGCAAATGAGGCCACCCCGCAGCTCGCTGCATCACTGCAAAAGAATTCTTAAAGTTAGGCTGCGCATGCATTCTGAATGTAATGCTATTCTTATTATCAGGAGCAAATTGTGGGCGCGAACCACAAGAAGACACGCGATAACATAATTGGTAAGCATTTTTACATGCGGCTGATGAAATTTTTGTTGGTCATATGGTCTCGCTGCCTCCTTTTGGTTTTGTCTATAAAACGCAGTACTAAATAGCACAGGGCAATCCTGCCTAACCACTCATCACATAATATAAAATTTAAACATCTTTAAATAAAAGGAGAGGCGCTACTATGGACTTGGTAAGAGCAACGGTATAATGGTGAAATAAGGATGCTAAGATTCATACTTTAAGGCACAGCTCTCTACAAGTCTACAAGTCTCTAAGGATGCCTTTCAAGAAGTTCAAAGGGGCTCGCTACTATACATCGCGGCGGATCTCAACAAAGAACAAAAGATTCACTTTTACAACTGCAAACTGGTTGAGTTTTTCTCAAATGTTGGACCCGATCAACCTATTTGGTCTCACAGCGGCAATTTCACGCAAATAGTTCCTAAGGGAATAAGTATCCGAATTGCCTGGGGGCAATTCTTACTGGATGATGACTTTGTAGAATAGCTTTGTTATTGGGCTATATACTCGAAGGCTTCTACAAGATATAGATCCTGCAATTGGCATGCCCAGCTGCTTGCTAGACATAGATAAAGCACTCCATCATTTGTGTTCTTCCGATTCAATTTCAGTGAAATACACTTCGTTCTGGTCCCATCAAACACAAAACTCTCCCACGTGCCAAGCCTACTGGCTTTTAACGCACACCAAATCGTTGGCGAGAAAATGGACTCTGCCTCGCTTATCTGGGCCTGAGTGAAAAATATTTCAGTCTCACTGTTTGAGTTCTCACTGTTTGAGCTCCGCCAATTTGTGTTCGCAGTCTTCCGAAATTCCGCTGGAAATAACTTCTCCGCCAGTTGGTGAGCATTGCCAACGTCCAATTGGAGCGTTATGTCATCTCGATATCCAGAGGGTAAACAAGTTAGAGCACATCTTGTCACCTTGTGCATGTTACATATAGCCACCTCTTCCTGCCTTTTTGAAGATGCCTGGACATAGCGGAATAGTGTGTCACCAAGGGTACTTTGCAAGCCAGCAATCTCAGCGAATCTATATGTTAGATGCATTTTGTTGGCGACCGATGGTTCTATTTCTGGATATTTAGCTTGTGCAAGACATTTGGGGGGGGGGAAGCTAACTTTGGAATATCAATGCAAACCACTTCTTAAAATCTAATATCTCATCTACCCCCTTGGTTGCGGCAGCGGATTTTATGTTCCTCTGGATATTAGAATCCAGTGCAATGGGCGGCATGCTTTTAAATTGGCTGATAAATGTTTCAGCTAACGATGCATTGCAGCTCCGTGGTGAAACAATAAAGATGAAGATGAGGAAAAAATGAGGGACTTCTTGAAGGACGCTTGCATAATTGTTATGTGCCTTTCGTTGCCTGCAACGATTCCATCTGTTGTCTGTTTCCTTACTTGCCTTCTCTCGCTTCTTTCCCCAGCGATACTCAAAGGTATGGAATGCAACGGCAAGATGTTCTGGCAACCTTCCCCAAAGATCAAGTGGTATTTTCTTGCCCCGGGTAATCGAATCGTAAAGTTCCTTGCATCTGAGTATACTCATTTTGGTAAATGTATCACAATAAGAAAAATGGCAACTTTGGCAATATCGGCGACGCTAGCAACGTTTATATTCTAGATTATGGATAGTAAACCGCACGAGAGGATTCAATACAACTTCCTTGTGTCGATTAAACGGCGTACTGCCCCCTGCAGGTATGGATCCAACTCCTACTACCTAACAAAGTTGGCGTTTACCCTACTGAGCCTCGCTATCAAGGGTACATTCCGTATGGACTCGAGAGAAAAAATACACATTATTGAGCATGAGATTTTACCAAAAATGCCTCACACCCAGTTTCTGCCCTTGTGCTTGGACTCAAGTGGAGCCATCATAGGCTGAATGCCAGGAAGAAGGCAGAAGGTCAGCCAGCAAACCCAAGCCACTTGGCAAATGGTCATTGGACCTCTCTTGCATTTCGCCACGGCAGGATTGCAAAAATATACGATGATACATACAGTCCGCTATGCAACGCCACTAATTCCATTAATTCAAACGAAATGTACGTAGATTCCGTACGTCCGTCTTGATGTTATTTAAAAGATGCAGTCAGCAGATAGATAATAGATTCCAAGAGATTTCGATTACTTCTGTTATTATAATCGTCTACTATGCCACTGACTACTGGAAATCTTCATTACGAAATAATTTTCTAAATCAGACGTTCCTAATGGCACACAACACGCTAAATGAGAGCGGCGACCGATCTTCGGGAATATCCAGTGGTATTATAGAAGAAGGGGTTACAATACCTGGACCAGATATCCAACTCATGGTTCGATCAGGGGACTCAGCAGCAAACCGCAGGAAGGCTAGAAAGGCCAAGAAAGAGGAAGACATGGAAATGGAAATGGATATAGAGGGGGAAAGCGAAGGGGACTTTGAGAGTAACATTCGCTCTTCGGGAATATCCAGTGGTATTGTTGAAAAGGGGGTTGCAATACCTGGACCAGATTTGCCACTCATGGTTCAATCAGGGGACGCCGCAGCAAACCGCAGGAAAGCTAGAAAGGCCCTAAAGGCCAGGGAAGAGAAGCAAAAGAGCACTGATGAAGAGTAGTAGCAGCAAGACATTTCAGGCCGCGGGAAAACATCTACTGTAAGCAGTCCGAATATACACATGCTTTGTCTTCTAGACAAGACACCTACTCCCAGCGAACCTTGTTTTCAGGCCCTAACCCCTTGTATCTCAATAAGATGATTCCATTACTCGTTCCGGAGGCAGCGAACTCTGAAGTCCGCTACAGGAGACCCATGCAACTGAAAATCACTTTGTGTGCTGACAAAATTGAGGGGTTGCTTCGTAATCGACTGGCTCATGCAATGCGGCATGAGGAGACGCTGCAAAAGCCAATAACAAGAGCACTAAGGTCACAAGACGGATCACACTTCCAAAAAATCCCGCGGTCTACTAGGTTTATAAGACACATGACTAGTTTGGCTCATGTACGCTTTCAAAAGTTCCCGCATGACTAGTTAGGCTCATGAGACTTCGGAGCGGATCACACTTCCAAAAAATCCCGCGGTCTACTAGGTTTATAAGACACATGACTAGTGTGGCTCATGGGACTTGGGAATAGATCACACTTCCAAAAGTTCCCGCGGTCTACTAGGTTTATCAGACACATGAACTAGTTAGGCTCATGCAAGTCTACCAGGTTTGTTAATCATTCTGCACCCTCTGGGCTCACGCGACTTATAAATCCTCCCGCGCCTTCCGAGCTCATAAGATGTGTCACTATCAAGCGGCTCATGCAGCTTATGCGGTCGTAAGGTTGTAAACAAAAGTTCCTACGTACACCTCAGACCAGTAAAATTAAGTTACACGCCCCTAATAATAAAAGAAGCATTCAGAATGTCCAATCAAAGCAGTAAAATTGTGATCGGAATACATAATAATTATTAACGAAATATTTCCGTTACATATGCTAAGTTCTTGCCGTCGAGTCTGTACCATTCATAGCCCGCTTGAATTTCTCACAAAATATCTCCTTGTCAGCAAGCCTTGTACATATTTGGAAATATGCATTCTTGCCATTACATTCTACCGCCATTATTATTACGCACCCTAATCCTTCCTTCTCTAAACGAATGCACCGGAATGTACCGAATTCAGGTTTATACTTATATAAGTATTTGGCCTAAACTTAGTTATTAATTTCAAGCTCTGGCGTTAAAATCGTCAATCGTACCTCAAGAGAAGACATAATGGAAATAGTTCAGAGTTGTTTAAGTGATATTTGGTTATTGGTGGTACCTAGTTTAATAACATGGTGGAAGCTTCAAAGATATTATATACTACTTTTTTCGTACACGAGCTATTATTTCTTCAAAACAAGCATTATTAATAAAATTGGCAACATTGGCAACATTGGCAACATTGGCAACATTGGCAACATTGGCAACATTGGCGGCATTGGCGGCATGGTTTTCAGCTCTGGCTTTCTGTGCCCCTATCGGCGACATACTTTCCAGGTCGTATTTGCGCAAACCGGAAATGAAATCCCCTTACACTGCCAAGCTCAGGTAACCAGAAGCGGGGCATTTTACCCCTTCTCAGCCCATGCTGCCTAGCCTGAATAAGAAACGGAAGGCGTCCAGCTCTCACGCCCGCAACCACTCACGAAATGCCACGCAAGTCAAATTAATATCGGGTGTCAGAAGGTGACGTATCGTTAACCTAGTAACAGCGGTATCCACTTGATGTACCCCTAGAATGCTCCAAGGCATAATCTTCTGATAGTCAATCCAATTTCGGTCCGGCCAACAGGTCAAAGGATGCTTGGCGAGTGTGTGATCAAGGTTACCACTCTAGTAGGCATACATGATATGTGCTACGCATACTCCTACGTTGCGTCAATAGATTTGATCGGAAAAGGGGGAAAGAGTCCCAAGAATCCGTTACAGTTGAATCTGACAATTACGCAAATCCATCGAGAATCAGCACACCTGCAAAGAGAAAACTCTGGGCTGCCTGGTAATATGGGTGATCAAGTGAGGCCATCGCAAGTCATGCATTCACATACCCTTGTGTTAACAAGTCAAGAGCCAGGAACTTTCAAGCCCTGTGGTATCGCCAAACAGAAGCACCAATAGACGCCGAGTTGTATATGCTGATAGCAACTTCTTCAGCATCGGACACGGTGATGATGGGAATGAAATGAATGAGGCTAGGGATAAAGACGGCAAAGAAGACAGCTGTAGAGACGAAAACCATGAAATTAATGAGAACCTAAATGACAATGAGAGTAAAGACAAGAGAGAAACACAGGGGAGGTCATCTTAGTGAATCTCCATCCTTTTTCAGTTTGCTATGAAACACATTCACTTTTTGGCTGGCTAGGTAGAACTTTGACTGGCGGTGTGAGCTGACCAAAGGCTATTGTACATGCCTTGTTTCTTCACCAACTCGTCGTGAGTACCACTTTCGACAAACTTTCCATCCTGCAAAACTAGAATGCGAGTTGCATCTCGGGCCATTGTAAGCCTATGTCTGCCAATTGTTAGCGAATGAGAGTACAGGGGAATATGATCACTAACGTGACGATGAACTTTGTAACTTTAGCATTTTTTAAGCTATCTCTGATGATGTTCTCAGTCACCAAGTCCAAGGCACTCGTAGGTTCATCCATCAGCAAAATCTTTGCGTTTTTAAAGAACGCTCTTGCAATGCCAATACGTTGCTCTTGACCCCCTGACAGTTTGCTACAATACACTATCAGCAAGTCGGTCTTTCATTCACAATATGATAAGGTCTCATACATTCCCTTTGTACCGACGATTGTTCCATATCCTACTAAAGGTAAGCCATGAGAAGTTGAGATAAGATAGTATCAAAAGGAGCACCTTCAGAGTTCTTCATTATGTCATCGTGTATGCCAGCGGCTTTGCACGCATCCATTGCCTCTTCATCACTGCCAGATTCTCGTGCATACTTGATATTTGACATAATAGAGCCATCAAATGTGTTGACAGACTGCGGAACAATACAAATATTTTGACGAAGGCTATGTGAATATTAGTGACTGTTTGGGAAAAGAAACTCCAGCACATTTACCTTTCAAGAGTTATTGACTGGATTTCTATATCATCGATGTATATGTTACCGCTGCTTGGGTTATAAATCCGTGTCAGAAGCTTAAGCAAGGTTGACTTTCCTTGACCACTGAGGCCAACAACAGCAATTGTTGCACCCGGCTCGACATCGAAGTTCAGATCTTCGAGAATATTGGTCTTCTTATCATAACTGAATCGTACACTGCGAAATTTGACTTTGCCTTTGCAATCGCTGAGGGGTTTTGCCATCGCGTCATCTTGTATAGTTGGTTTCGTTCTGACAAGAGAGACAAATTTTTCCGCTCTCGGAAAAGCAATCTTTCTCTCCGTAGCTAATTGAGCAAATGAATGAATTGAGTTTGTCAGTATGTTCCAATGCGTATACATGGTTGCAAATTCGACGACGTTTGCTTGTCCTTGCTTTATGCGATAAGCAACTAAAAGTTGGCATAGTCCATGTGATATGTCAAGTACAGAACGTGATAAGGAATCTGCTATATCAGAAGTAATGGTTCTTGCGTTTTTCAGCCGACTCTTTTCATTAGCAGCAATCTTACATTGCTCAATCTCGCGCTTGACTTGGCCGTATTGAAGCACATCAGCCCATCCATGAATCGTGTTCTGTTGACGGACAATCGCGTTTCTAGTCGCATGATTCTCGGATATGGTGAGTGCAATCAAAGGAAAGCTTTTTCGAATATAGCAGTAGATGAACGCGGTATATCCAATCATCACACCCATATAGGGACCAAAGGCTGTTGAGAAATAGCCAACCGCTAACGCGAGGTCCATTACCGCAGGCATTATGATGAAGATAAACCGTTTGAGATGGCGTAATATGTCATGGACTCCCGCTAATGTCCAAAGGATATCTTCTGTGCCATTTGAGTCAAAATAATCCCCAGATAGGGTAAACACTTTAGAGAGGCCGTCTTCTTCAACTGTATCACACAACTGTGTTTCATATACATCCCAGAAGCTTTTGTGAATAAATTTACAGACTCTGTTTAACACTGCAAGAGTGCTGACTTCAATTATTGCTTTCGTCGGGACCTGAAATTGACTGATATCGTTGAGTATATCGCAGCTTATGACGGGAAGACGCTGTTGAACGGCGCTCGACGATATGCTACACAAGCAAGAAAGAACTGCATGGGCTTGTAATAGTCGACTTCTTGGCCATAGGTACGGGTAAAATGTCTAAACTTATGTTAGTAAACGATATGGATGAAAGCAAGCTATTTCTTATTACAGAAACGATATCGTATAACGAAATCTCTTCATGATCAGTAGACTCAGCTACTTTTGGTTGGGATTCTTTCTCGCCTACTCCGGCCCGAGAAAAGTAAACGTCGGTTATCAAGATTGCGGTAACAAAGCCGCGGCCTAAGACCAATACAATCTCAAGGTTGATGCCATAAATAGGCTCTGTGATTTTTGCGGGGTTGATATATAG
Source organism: Trichoderma afroharzianum (assembly GCA_037893235.1). Lineage (NCBI taxonomy): Eukaryota > Fungi > Ascomycota > Sordariomycetes > Hypocreales > Hypocreaceae > Trichoderma > Trichoderma afroharzianum. The sequence continues at coordinate 7,513 of JBBLXW010000049.1, read as the reverse complement.
GAGAGATATAGACCAAACAAGTAGATCGAGCCAAATTCTTTGCGTATTGCGGCTGCTAGCTTGGGCTAAGTAGACTAAAGTGAATGATAAATGTCCAGTGATTATGCGTTCGTATAAGATCCATCCATCTGTAGGCTGAATCAAAATAATCGTTTGGAATAAATGCGTCAGAGAGATAAATATAAGCAGGCAAGCTCGAGAATCCAAAATTGTGTTTGCTGGTGTATGGTTCTCAAGAATGAACCATGGAATCACAATGGCGATGAGTACCAGGGGCACGGAGTCAGAATCCATAGTAATATTGAGCTGAGGGGATATCAAAGAGAGTAGAAATAAACAGAAGAGGTGTAGTATTAGCGGTTGGGTTAGTTTCTACGGCCACCCAGCATCTAATAAACTAGCTTTCTCTCACTCCGAAAACTCTTTCTCTTAGGCAGCCACCAAAGTCTCTATTCGTAAGAGCTGCAAGGCTCGGCGATAAATTATTGCGCTCTTGACAGCTTAGACCAGCTCCACCCTCTCACTCGGCAGGAAGGAAGGTTAGCCTAAGACACAGAGAAATTGGCCTGGGAAGGATAGGGGCATAAACAACCTAATGCAGAGGCGCGTGATCAGTAAGTGGACTAGTATGTGATTAGCTTCAGAAATAATCTAGTCATATTCGACAGGTGAGACTTCGGCGAATACTTCTACGTAATAATGATAATAAGTCACGTTATCAGCAGTCTACCTTTTTACGACTTAGTAGCAGATTACATATCCCCTTTATTCAAGCACCCCATAAAGAAAAGGATGGGCAGCAGTACTACTGGTGTGTGTAATTATTCTCATACATAGGTTTACTATATCCCTCACCCTCCAGATGAAAAAAAAATAATACTTCGTCTTTCAACGTTTCTCAAATTCTCAGATTTTGGCCATGGGTGATACATTAATCTCACCCCGTTTACTTTTCGCATGCTTCTCAATAGCTTTTGAACGAAAACAGTTGATTCTACCAATAGATTTTGGTAAGGCATCAAGCGTGTACAGTACTCTTGATTCTGTTCTTTTACTAACTTCATAGGACGTTATTTAAACATCTACCAGAAAACTTCTCCGGCTCCGCCAGATTATGATGCCAACATTGAATTAACGAAGATTGAAAAGTATGGAATTGATATTGAACCGTTAAAACCAATCTTTCGGTCCGAGAAGGTTTTCATGCTCGACAAACCTGACGAGAAAGAACTGATGTATATATTTTTATTAGCTATGCATAATGAGGGGGACAGTAGACATCTGCTGCATGATACACTTTTATTATCCGTCGAGATAAGAGCACGTTCAATACAATAATTCTATTGCCTCAACAGATGGGAGTGGGAGTGCGACTAGGCCGCTGTCAGGAGCCATGGAGGGGAACAGAGAAAGATTTGCTGAAATTTTTCGCCATTGCCCGAACCCCATACCAAGCAAACTCCAAATGATGAGCATATCTGATGACGTGTCAGCCCTTCTCTGGGCACTTTTGATGGTGCTTCGGATGGTGTGCGGGGGCAAGGGGCAAGAACAAGAATGATCTAGATCACTTCGTAGAGGGCCAAACGTCTGTATTCCGTTTAGAAGCTACCTAGTAGTGAGTTTTCTTTTGCGCTTCTTCCCTGGCCATACCTCTGCCCAGGTGGTGTGCTGCAATCCACTAACAATTAATATTGGAGTGGTGTGCTGAATCCACTAACAATTAATATTGGAGTGGCGTGGCAATTTGTGAGTGGTTCGGGGAAGTGAGAGTCAGGGGCATTCCGCGTGTCTTACTACGGTACAAAGTGGTCTAGTTACTCTAGACAGGGGCTTAATGCGACCCGCTTCTGGTTACCTGGGAACCTTACTCTGGATATACAGTATACCGAAAAGGATGACCTCGTGTTAGCAAGGACCACAGTTTACTTTGTTGCCAGAGCGATAGTAATATTGAGCTGAGTGGATGTTAAAGAGAGTGAGAAAAAATTGTAGCTGAAGCATTTGCAGTTGTTAAATTTCCAAGGCCACTATCCACTGCAGTCCAGCATCTACTAAGTCTCCCACCTCGGAAACTTCCTCTTAGGCAACCACTGAATGCTCAATTTGTAAGAACAGCGAGGCTCGGCGAAGAATTACTACGTCTTGCACTTGTGACAGTCTAGACTAGTACACCTCTACCCTCTCACTGGGCAGGAGGGAGGGCTGGCATAAGACAGGGTTTGCACGGCCTGATGGAAAGATGGGTGATCCGTAAGTAGGCTAATATAAACTGGTCATATTTGACAAGTAAGATTTCGGCGAACATGGTACTTCATTGTCCGTAACTAATATACCTATCTTTGCAGTAGCGTCACGCGTATTCCCCATGGAGACATAAGTTTAGCACCAAAGTGTTGCCGCACATTAGTTGCTATGTCTCTCACTTGGCGGTGTGATAATTGTGTGAGTTTAGCTATATAATAGGACACCCTCCCAACCAGGTCACTCAGCAAATAGTGCTTAAGATAACTCATCTGTCGATATCTCCTGAAATTTTGGCCATGGCTGAAGTACAATTCTCATATTATACACTTTTTGCATGCGTTGCAATAGGTCAAACACGGGGACAATTGATTCTACCATGCTCCTGGAGTAAGGCGCCAAGTTTGAGCAGTTCTGTCCTTTCGCTGACTTCCTAGGACCTTGGTTGATAATTTCTGACCACACTTCTCCACCTCCGTCGGATTATAATGTCGACCATTTATTAACGGAACTTCGAAGATACAACATCAATAGCGACCCTTTGAAACCGATCTTTCAGTCTGATAAGGTTTTCGCACTCGACGTATCTCCGATGGCAATGTATCGCATGTTTTTGGAGGCTATATATAGCGGGGGCAACATGGTACATTTGGTGCTGGATATAACGAGATACCATGGAAAATAGCCAGATCCATCGACTGGTACATCTTCTGTCAAGATAACAACACCCTCAATATATATTCTTTTTCCCCCTCCCATACCTTGTACAGTCACCATATACGGTCCGTCTACTCCGTAGGCGGGTGTGAGTTGGGTGGCAATGCATCTCAGCCCAGATAATAAGTAAATTTGATCGCCAATCTTACTCTGGGAACTTTTCGCGATGATTTGGACAATGCACGGGGGGCAAGAACAAAACGATCTAGACCACCCTTCGTCCTGGTCATCCACTTGTCTTGCTCGTCCTGGTAAAGTTAATGCAAGAAACCTCTACTTAGGTGGTGTGTAGCAATCCACTAACGGCTAAACATTGTAGTGGCGTGGCAATTTGTGAGTGGTTCCGGGAGTGAACCGGGAGGATTCCGCGTGTCTTAGTATGAGTACGGCACCAAGAAGCAGGGTTAATACGACCCGCTTCTGGTTACCTGGCAATATTACTTCACATAGACGGGATAACAAGTGAAAACCGGAAATGACAACCTCGTGTTCGCAAGGGCCACAGTTTATTCTGTTGCCAGAGAGATCGTTCGCGTTTCCCTGCGGGCGCACTCAAGTCTTTTATGCTATCATCAACAATCGAGAACCACCGATTGAGGTGCTTTTAATGCACTCTGGGAGAAGGGTAGCGATAAAAAGAAAAGATCTGACGCATCTGACATATAACATCGGCTGGCTGCCTTTAGTGTAGAAGTGGACTGATTGCGTTAGTAGTATTATGCAAGGGATTGTTCTAGGCATTGCTATATGAGGGGAGCAATCCTCAAGCTTAAAACAAATTGAAGCGAACTTGAACACTAGACAAGTAGTGATGGAGATATTTTCTATATAAATTCTTTCTCATTGGAAATTATTCTGCTTCCACTAATTGGTAAAAATGAGCACTATAGCTGTGGAAGTAGATTTCTTCATTATATCAATCGCGGTTGGCCTCGGTGAAGGCTATGTGATTCTGCCAAAGAAATTCGGACTCGGTAAGCACGATCCCTGCAAAGTATCATCATTTTATTAACTCGTTAGACAAATACTGGCCCGCTACTCCTACCAAATCTACAAAATTCAATATAAATGACGAGGTACAAAAGTTTCAACGCCACGGCGGTAATCCTGCCATTTGGCATGAGCAATTTAAATCGAACGATTTCGTCCGTTATGATGTATCGAAGGAAGATATGCGTGAAATGCTATGTAAGATTGTGGGTAATATGGCCAGACAGTCAGGAAATGGGAACAAGTCGAATAATTTTCCTCTCGATTATTACATACAATGTATCTAAATCGACTTGAATAAACTTGGTCTGAAAGGCATGGTTATGCAAAGTGCATGAAGTCGAGGTTTGCAGAGTCAACTTTTTGAGAGACACTTAGTCGCATGAGCCTGGTAAGAGGACTTGACAAATCGCATAAGCCCCTGAATGCTAATCGCATGAGCTTAGTGGATCTCTCCTTATGATCCCTGTTTGCGGACGCGACCAACAGAAAGATCAAGGCACTCTGTCGCATGAAACAGGCATTTCGTATATGCTGAAAGTTAAGTGTGTCTTGTAAATCTCTCCGCCGCCTGTTTGTACCTTCGTTCTCCCTCATCCACGCGCATGTATTATTCCGCTATTTTCATCAAGTTCTTCACAAATTTGCGCTACAAAACGCGTTGCCCGTGCACGGTATCTCCCTCTGCCCTGCATTGAAAGTACTTGGTGCTCAGATAAGGTACGCAGATATCTACCGAGCAGAGTAAGAACGGCAAGTGCACTGACCCTGTTATTTTAGACGCTTTGATAAGAGCATATTTATAATGCATTATGATGCATAACCCGGGGCCCTTCCCACTGATATGCTAGCTCTAGTGGCATTGCTCTTCCAAACACGCCTCTTGCGCGTCTCCTCGGATAAACGTTCTATTTTGACCAGGCTTCACTCCTTTCTGCTATTGGTCACCACATAGTGTTATCCCTGAGCAATATATTTGCTAAGACCGCGCCAATACATTGAGCTACCGACTTGCTCTGTGTGCAAGACGTGCTTGCTTTCAACTGCTACAACATGTCCGCCGCGGCGCCTCTGAAGGGTCTGGAGTGTCGCGGTACCAGCCCCGTCACCGTCGATGAGGCACGGGACTCAGAGGAAGACTACGTTAAGCGTTGGGCGCAAGACAAGGCAATGAATGCCTTTGTCAAGCGACTTTACCAACATCAGGACCAGATCGAGGCTCTTATTAGACACCATCTCCAGCTACACAACGAGGAGATCACTATTGCGCCAATAGAAAAATCAATGTACGGCACTTTCAACTTCTGCATTCCCATACACGTCAAGTACAGTCATACATATCAAAGTTTTATGTTTCGTTGTCCTATGCCGCAGAAACTTGCAGAAGCTCAATATGCAGGGACTGTTAATGAAAAGATGGGCTGTGAGGTAGGAGCCTATGTTTGGATGCAAGAGAAGTGCCCTAACATTCGCATTCCATACCTCTACGGGTTTGGCTTTGCTGATGGCCGCTATGTAAGTTTTACTCTATGGCTTTCAAGATAGCCTCTGCTAAGCCAGATAGTATACTCACGAGACGCAACGGCCTTGGTATGCTCGATACCCTCATGCAATACGTCGCTATCTCTACAGCCTTTTTCAGCGTCCGATGCTCTCGCGCTATACTCCCCATCCCGCGGCCGACATCGATTTTCCAATATCATACATGCTGCTCGAGTATATTGGCCCTGATGTAGGCCAGATGCTATCACGGACTTGGAATAGTTTTCGCAACGACCCATTGCGCAAGAGGAACCTATTTCGAAGTATTTCTCAGATCATCCTCTCTCTTGCTCACATTCCCCAGGCTTGCATTGGGTCATTCCGATTTCTCGAGAGCGGCGTTATTACATTGACAAACCGGCCCTTGACTTCTTCGATTATATCTCTTGAAAACGAGGATGCAGAAAGAACAATTCAGAGCAACCAAGTATATCACTCTACGGAGGACTTTGTAGCTGATATTTACCAGCTTCATGACAACGCATTTATCAGTAATCCCAATGCTGCATATGATGATGATGAATGCTATAGCCATATGGCTGCAAGAGCCAGTCTTCGAGCTATTTCGCACAATTTCATTAAGAAGGAACGACGGAACGGACCGTACTTCTTACAATACACAGACTTAACTCGGAGCAATATATTCGTTGATGATGATTGGAATATAACTTGTCTCCTTGATCTTGAATGGATATCTGCTTTACCCGTCGAGATGATTAGAGTACCTCATTGGCTCTCGGGATGTGATCTGATAGACGGGCTCACAGGGGATAATCTCACCAACTTCACCGCAGTTCGACAAGAATTTATGCATCAGTTTATACAGGAAGAAAGTAAGATGAAGATGGAGCATGATGTTTCTCTGACAGCTACTATAAACGAAGGCTGGACTTCGAAAAGTGTATGGTTTTGGCATACGGTGAATACCGGATCAAGGACCTTATATCCCATAGTGGACAGTTATATCTATGACAGCTTCACTGTTAGCTCAGGTAATGTTGATAAGATCAGTGGTATCTTGTCGGCTTTATGGCGGCGTGACTCGGCTATTATTGTGAGGAAGAAGAGAGATGACTACAGCCGGTATATTAACGAGTTTGAAGAGTTGGTTGACAAATACGGTAGGCCAGTGGCTAAACTTCCATAAATATAACACAACTTACTCTTTTCTCTATCCTAGAAGCTTCTGGCAAAGATCTCCTGCGCTCTGTCTCTGCTAGAGGTGGAACAATCACTTGATTCGGACGCTTCTAGGATGTGACAGGAGTCGTTGTCTGCAGAGTCGGAGTTATCAACGATAAATTCACGTAAGTTGCCAGCAGTATTGTTACATAAACAGTATCTTCTATTTCAGTAGACTGGATGAGTAGGGAAAGTTAAAGTAACTTGTATAGGCATTGAGGTAATTGTATCCATCACATGATCCTGTACACCATCCATACCTTCCGCTATGCTTGAGCTGACCCTCCCCTCCAAACTGTCCCCTAAATTCTCAATCTCACGCATATGAGTATCTAACATCGCTCGTAGCTTGCGTTCGCGAGCAGCATACATCTCCTCAAGCCTACGTTCGTGGGCGGCATGCATCTCCTCCAGCCTGCGTTCGTGGGCGGCATGCATCTCCTCCAGCCTGCGTTCGTGGGCGGCATGCATCTCCTCCAACCTGCGCTCATGAGTAGCAAGCTTCGCTTCCACATTCTGAACAGTCTGTCCAACTGCTGAGCTCTCATCGCATGGCCTTTTTCTCTTGGCTAAACAAGTAATTAGAACCTAAGTAAGCATATTCAAACATGTTTTTACTTACCAGTAATTGTAGGAATGCTGGGCGCTATCTCTTGATAGGCTGGGAGTTCTGAAACAGCAGCATGATCGCGATTTAAAGCAGATTGAGGCAGACTGCGTCCCTCAACAAGCTCTGAAGCAGCAGTACCATCCCGATCCAGAACATATCGACGCAGACTGTCTCCCTCAATAATCTCCGCTTCACTACTATGGCTCGCATATAGAGTCTTCCACTTTG